>BSBM01000464.1:225000-547500 GCA_027924585.1 Larix kaempferi | reverse complement strand
TGTTTGAGTCTTGATGATTGTGCATTTCCTTACTAAGATTCTCTATGTTTCAAGAATAATTTAATATTCTCTACTAAACAGGGCCAACCACGTGAAGGTGGAAGCTCTTATGGCCCCTCCCCCTCCTCACATCACTCTCAATTCCCCATAACCTGACAAAATATCTATGTACAAAAAATTTAAATGTGTTTTTTGTCATACTCTATAACAAGCAATGTTTCTAATTATAACATACAGGAAAATGGAAACTCACTAAGAAACAGTTAATTTATTATTACTGCATACCTCGTAAACTTCAATGGTCTTCATCATCTTCTTCATCTGAGTCATCGTCTGTACTATCATCCGATGATCCAGATTCAACATTGTAAGGATTGTCCATATCATCATCATTGTCGATTACGATCATTATGTCATCGTCGATATCATCTTCATGGACATTGTCTGATACATCATCTGATTCAAGAAGTTCTTCGACATCTTCTTCTGGAACATGATCATCTAACTCATGTTGATCATGATCATCTTCAACGACGTCTTCTTCTTCGATAACGTCTTCATTACCTTCATCTACATTATACTTTACCGGCCTTCCCCTTGGATCGTGTCTCACAGCAAATGACCAACCCGCTCTACCTGGAACCTCAGAGTAAAATACCTGTTCACATTGGGTTGGAAGAACATAAGGCTCCGTTCCTGGCTCAAACAACCTTGTATTTACCATGGTAAATCCATTATCATGTTCAATAATTGTTTTATCGGGATCACGATTATTCAATCGACACCTGTACCATTTGACAAGGAACAAAAATACCTTGAAGGAGTTAAAATCACATTGAAGAATGTCTTCCAGATACCCATAGTATCGATTTTCAGAGAGTTTTGGATGTCTGTCACTTCTAGAAGAAACATTGGTCACCTCAAAGACTGCAGATATCCCACAATCAGATGTTTTCTTCGTTTCATCCAAATTTTTGATGCGATATCTGCATCCATTGCACCACATAGCCTTATGGTGTTTTACCTACAACAAGCCATACAGGAAAATATTACATAATGATCCAGTATTTATGATTAACTAGTGCATGTTTATAATGCCATACAAGGAAAAAAATCAGCGTGACGTACAACGACAATATTTTTTACAAAAAATAAATAGCGTGGTTGATTAATATGCTTACCTGCTTATCTTTTAAACCTATTGCTAAATCGATTTCCCTTTGTGTTAGATTGGTGTCTCCATTGCGATGTGCAGCTTTAACCAATGAAGCCACACCTTCCCATGATATTCCATGACCAGATTGTTCACATCGTTCGATCCATACCTTCATCCAGTCAATATTGTTTGCGATGTATAAATGAATTGCATCCCACTCTAAACCAACTGTTTGATGACAATAAAATTAAAATTCAATACAAATGTATAGTCAATACTTAACAAAGTATATAATTGCACTCTAAATTGATCCAAAACACTGAATATAAAAATAGAATATGTATGATATACATACATAAAAATCAACAGTCAAATGTGTTATATTACCTTTCACCTTCCTCGATCTACCTTTCCCGTTCAGGTACTCCCCTTTGAAATCTTTATTGGAGTCTGGATGACAAATGCAACGTAAATTGAGCCTTGACGCTAACATAGGAAGATATTCACTAATATACAACATGTTTTGGTATACCATATATCCCTACATCATAGAACCCTCAACATATGCTCGTTGCCTGATAAAACCCTTCATAAATTTCCAGTGCCTCTCAACCATCCACATGGACCTTGAGTGTGCAGGTCCACACAGTTCAATCTCCTCAACTTGGTGTATGAGGTAGTGTTCCCGTGTATTGAAAAATGCCGAAGGTAGATGCTTCTGCATTTCACACATGAGATGAGTAATTTATCTCCTCCAATACTTTATGTCTTCTTTATGGAATTCTTTAGATGACAACCATCTACAAGTGACATGAAAACCCATTCAAGAGATTAAAGAAAAAAACATTATTTTACGTAACATGAATTAGAGAACGAAAATCAATATAAGTTCTATATTGAATTAAAAAAACACTAAGCGCATGGAAAAAATCACCACTTACCTCATGTATTTCCCGAGACTATATATTATTTGCTTGAAATTGTTGTCGAAGTTGTCCTGGATAGAGAGAGGTAGAACATACTGTAACAATAATATACAAATCGTTTCATTTTATCAACAAAGAGTAGACAAACAAAAATACCAACCATATTCACTGGAATAAGAAAAAAAATAATAATTAAATGCATACCATAATAATTACCTTCATGAAGACATGCCAATCATGCGTTTTCACCCCCACGAAATCACCTTTATTTGTTATGATATTCTTCATGTTCGCACAAAATCCGGTGGGAAATTTAATTTTTCGAATGACTTCTTTTACAACATTACTTTGCTGGTCCTTTAACATCTATGGAAGTGAGTTTATATTAATTTGCTCTCTGTTTCTATGAAATTGAATGACGTCTTTCATTGCATGGTTGCTATCTTGAATGTCTTTGCAAATTTTGACAATTTTTTGGTCACTCCTTCCATCCAATATTTGCCATAATGTTTCAATCACATTCTTTATGATATGCATTGTATCAAAAATATGAGCAATTTTTAGGTGCTCATAGTAGGGCAACCTATTAAAATTTCTAGGATAACTTTTCATTCCTCGTGGAAGCCCATTAATTCCTTCATGATCACATGAACGACAATCATAAAATTACATAAATCAATGTCAATTACAGTAAAGAACACACAATATAATAAAATACAATATAAAATATCATATATGATGATTCATTATACGTACCTTGACGATTTATATTATATTGCAACTTCCATAGGTGAGGTGTCATTCTCTACGGTTTTAATGCAGTCTCTTGCTTTCCATTGAACATATGTTTTTCGGTAGTTCGATACCTGTGATTCTTAGAGAGGAAGTTCCTATACTCATCAAACACCTCCTTTCCTAAGCTTTTTGAACGACGAGATTTGATCTTAGGACCAAAAACTGGACATGCAAATTTCCCCTTTGTCTGAAGACCCACATAAAGAGATGGAATATCTATGTCAATTATAATTATATACAAAATGACTGGATTATTTAGAAAAACATGTGTGCGTAGTATATTAACTAGTAGTTCGTAAAATTAAATGCAAATAAAGTGGAACTTTTAATTACATACCACAAAAATGGGTTAAACCTGGGGCATCATGTATTGTCCATACAAGCATTGCATGGAATTGAAATTGCCTTTGTCATATTGGTCTAGATACGTCATACATAGTGATGCCATTCCATAACTTCAGTAGCTCGTCAATAAGAGGTTCGATATATACATTCATATCTTTGACTTGGTACTTACCTGATTGATTTGAACATATAAAAAATATAATTATGAGACGTACCATTTAGATATATATTAAAACATATTGCACAATAGAAAAACATTAAATATATATATATGACATTATGCGACAAAAATACGACAAATGAGATAGCACTACATTAAAAAAAAACTTGCAGGGTTCGTACCTGGAACAATCATCGACAACATTATGTGCTCCCTCTTTATTGTCAACCATGGAGGAATGTTGTTGTTGATAAAAAAAATAAGCCACACCGAGTAAACGGACCTCATCTCTGCAAATGGATTGACACCATCTACTGCCAAAGAAATCCTAAGATTACGAGGTTCTTCTTTAAAGTGAGGCCATTTTTCCTCCATATATCTAAATACAGACCCATCTGCAAGCATCCAAATAATGTCGTCTTGACTTCTGTTCCATGCATGGTAATCCATAAACTGCGCTATGTTTTTGCACCTGAACAGTCGTTGCAAACGTGGAATAATGGGAATATAACATAGAACCTTGCAAGGCACCTTTTTAGTTACTTGATCTGTGCGATATCTACTGATATGACATTCAGAACATTCTGTTGCAAATTCATGCTGATTGTAATATAGAACATGGTCATCGGGGAATGCATGAATTGATTCATACTGCATTCCAATTTCTTTCATGATGGCAGATAAATATTGATATGTGCGAGGTAAAATATTTGACGGTGGTAACAAATATTCACCTATCATGCTACAACAAATAAAAATAAAAATCTAGTTAATATAGTATAGAAATAATATTAATGAAACACATTTCATCCGTATTAATTTGACTTATATATGAATCAACAATAAAATACATGATCATATATATTTTGTGATGGAATATATTACATACCTTAACATCCGTGTGACTGATATGTTTGAAAGACCATTCATAACCTTCAAGTTCATTATCAACAATATAGCAGAGAGAAGATTTGTCTTGGAGCCCTCATAAAGGGGTTCGTATGCCTTATCAAGAAGAGGTATATCATGAATATCATCAAAATGTTCATCATTTTCATGATCATGATCATGATCATCATCCATTCTAACATTAAATGAATCATGGATCAAAGTATTTGTAACATCATCTTCAACTATGTTATCAGTATGATCATCTTCTTCAATGTGATCATTAACTTGTTCTCCATTAATATTCATAGCTCCATGTTCCTCCGATACTTGTTTTGGAAGCACTTCCTCCGGACGATATGCCGTAGGATGTATTTGCTTTATAATTACATGAAACCAACAATATATAAAAGTTAATATAAGAAATTCAAACGCAAAATGTAAACATTTATGTGATGCATTGAAAATGTAACAAATTTTGTACTGTTGGGATGAAAATAACAACGGCCAATTGTACTGTTGGTAAAATAGGTGCATCAAAACTATCCAAGAGACATAATAATTGACCCAATTACTGAGCAAAGCTACTCAAATATAACTAAAAATTTCTCATACTGTCCACTAAGGTAAGATAAACGATGCTATGGTTTCTATAGAGAAAATATAAGAGAAATTACAACATGCCAATATAGTCGTTATTTCTATTATCATGATGGAACGTGTCACAAATCTAGAGAGTTAAGTGCTTTGCCTGGTGAGTGGGTTAGTCTCACTAATGAACAATTAAATGAGTTATTCTACTATACCCTAGATTCAACATGCACAAAAGAAAAAAATATTATAATAAATATTAAATATTAAAATAATATTTATTGTCCATGTTAGTCCCCATCTATTGAAACCACGATCAATAGATATAAGTTAATAAAATAAATATTAAAATAATACATACATTTACAAAAGCAATCAAAATAAAAACATATATAATGCAAAACTTACAAATGGATGGTATTCATGTCCCCCCTCAGCGTGCCCATGCTCCCTACAATGTTTTCTGGCTGTTGTGATCAAAATTATTCTCCTCTTAAAGCCCCTGCATAGACTACATGGACAATAGCATTTCCCATCACCCCTTCTTTCAACTCCTTCCCACAATCTAGCAAGCAATTGTCGATTTTGTTCGTCTGGATCATGAATATTGCTAGTTGACATTTTATTGTAAAGAGCTTGAATGAAGATTATCGATCTTAGAAAATGAAGCTCCACACTTTGCTCGCTTGAATCACAAAAAAACTGGAAATAATGAAAAACAATCCACCGAAAAACAGTCCGCCGAATAAAAAAACTTCCGCAAACCATCGCTTGTATAGCAAACATGTCGGAATGTTTCGATATTTATAGGTTTTAAAGGTCATCCATCTGTCGAATATATGATGCCTTGAACTTAGTTACCATTGGAGAGTTGATGTCAGATCATCGACGAGCTAGTGCATCATAATCAGTCAGATATCCGAAATCCTCGGGTATCGCTTGGATACAGATATCTGACATCCTAGGGCTTAATATGAGGTCGGATATCCGACATCCTCGGGCTTAATATGAGGTCAGATATCTAACATCCTCGGGCTTAATATTCAGTCGGATATCCGACAATGTTGGTAACTATTCCAGGTGCTTCGTCGGATATCCACAGAGACAGATATCCGACGGCTCCTTCTATCAATTTAAAAAAAATCATCAATTTTTGTAATTTTTAAGGTGAAATCCGACGACACAGTCCTTTTTGTCGGAGGTCATCGGATTTTCTTGTCGGATTTTGGATTCAAATCTTGCAGTGAGACCATTCTGAATCCGACTATCCCCTCTCAGAACATTCCGCGCAATACAAAATTTATGTTCGCCGCTCAGAACCCTCCGCAGAACACTACACCACCTAGGAAAAGGATGACTAATGATATTAAGCTGCCAATATTCAGAGGAACGAGTCTAGAAGACCCTGATTAGCACTGGTTTCTATGTGAAGCCGTATGGAGTGTTAAGCAAGTTCAGGATGATGCTGTGAAGCAAGCGCAGCTCGTCACCACTTTCAGAGACAGGGCCTTGCATTGGTTTATGAAATATTCTCAGGGACATAATAGAACCCTGGTAGAAATTAAGGCTGCACTCTTAGCATAATTTAAGAAACCAAAGTCAGAATCGCAATGTGTCACGGAGTTAAAAGAGATTAAGCAGAAACCTAATGAAATAGTTTGGGAATTTGATCAAAAATTTAAGACACTGTTGGACCAAGTAAGCTTTGTCATAGCACCGTAGCAGCACCAAGAATGGTTTATAGCCGCATTGTTGCCCCATATCAGACTGCCGTTGATGCAGCAAAAAGTGGCTTCGCAGGAAGAAGCCTTAGAGATTGCGATTAAGTTAGAAGCTTCGCCAATTGGAGAAAATAACACTAGGATGTCTCAGATTCAGACCCAATTGGCTACCCTAACATTACAACTACAGGATATGAAGAAAGGAAAACAAGAGAGAAAAGAATTCTGGTGCACAAGATGCAATGGAGAAGGGCACACCAGAGAGCATTGTCCTTTGTTTTAGGAGTACCTAAACAGTGGAGCACCAAATCCACTAAATAAGAATCAAGCATCGTGGTGTGAAATCTATAAAACGAGAGGCCACAGGCCTGAAGAATGCTATCTCATACAGAAGTATGTGCGTACCCCTAAAAATATATACTACAATTTCTCTAAGTCAGTTGGACATGATGAATCCAATTGTAGAGTATATGAGCTCATGTAGGAAAGAAAACGCGACATGGAGCATATGCACGATAGTGGTGTATACAGAGTACAAGAACAAACCCTGCTGAAGCAAGAGAATGCGCAGTATGACCAAGGCGCATATCGAGGCCATGGTGGAGGATGTCGTGAAAGAGGAAGGAATGCCGACACAATGTAAGGACGAGGCCGAGGTCAGGTAATCTATTATAACTGTGACCAGCCAGGTAACATATCCAGAGATTGTACCAATGAATGTACTACTTGTAGTTACTCCAAATCCTTTGATCATGCTATTGAAGTCTCCCCAGTATTAGCAGCAGAAATACAGAAAAGGAAACAAGATGCCGCTAATCCAAACATTCAGTTGATCGCATCAGAGAGAAGTCCTGTGGATCCGAGTATCAATGTAGTGACGCTAAGTGGTGCTACGACAGGATGAGATAGAGGAGCAGAAGCTTCGATTTCTGGAGACTTTGACACTAAGCAGACTCCTCTTGAGACAATCTGGATCAGAAAATCTAGTGGGAAGTCACTTGCTTTTAATCTCAAGAAAAATAAAGGAGAATTTGAAGAAGCGTGAGAAATTTTCAAAGAACAAGCACCTAGATCACCAAGAATCCCGCTGCACAGTGAAATACCGCATATAGAGGATATGCGAGCTACTTATGAAAAAACGAGTGCCGCAGCAGAGACAAGTACCTCTGTTGTGCATTTCCTAAGGAGCTGCATGAAACTGCTAAAGAGCGCAGATGCCCTAGCAGAGTTACAAAAGTTGTTAAATCAATATGAATCACACAACGAGATGGAGACTGCCGAGAGCGCATTTCATCAGATTAAGAACCATAAGAGAACATGCCGATAAATGAGGCTCAGTGCACAGATAGGAGACTATGATGTGGATGAGATTATCCTTGATCTGAGATCTGAAGTAAATGTATTAACTAAGCAGACATGGCAACAGATGGGCATACCCAAGCAGCTATGGTCACCTATCTAATTGAGAATGGCCAATAAGGAGAAAGTCATACCTTTTGGAAGGTTAGCAAAATTTATTGTTGACATTGATGGAGTGCGAAGTCATGCAGACTTCGAGGTTATCGAGATTGTGGATGGTATTCAGCCTTATCCTGAGTTGTTGGGAATTGATTGGGCTATGGATAACCTTGCCATCATAAAATTGAAAACAAAGAAGATGATCTTTGAAGGAAATCATCTTAGGGTCATCGCACCACTGGACCCTGCAAACGGAGAAAGATACAGTGAGCCAATTCAGGAAGAATCCAGAGCACAGGATCATGACCGCCTGTACAAGATGACTGCGAACCAGGAAGACTATATTAATCCTACTGAAATGGAACACTCAGCTGGAGTTGTGACAACTATTGCATTTTAGACTCCGTTGCAGGATTGGAGAACTGGAAAAGTCGCATGCATGAAGTATCCGCAAGGAGATGTGCGCAGGTTATGAAGTCACTGCACTGGATTGGAAAGGAGGTAAGTCCAATCCCCACCTATGATGGTTCATCTAATGTTTATTCATTTATCAAAGAATATACTGTAGCAATTGCAGATGAGCACTTCTTACCGGCACTAGATACAGAACTGCACGAGACACCTGCCAGATGGTGGGATGCGCATAAGCAGTCATTGACAACATGGGATCAGTGCAGAATCAAGATGCAGATTAGGTTCGCTGAGAAGGTTGCACTACCCTTTGAAAAATACAATGGACAGACAGATCAAGGGGATTATATTGAAACTTGCTCAAGAGCATGGCAGGAGAGACCATAGACAGAATGGGTGCATTTGTTTGTGCATACATTGGAGGACCACACTCCAAAGTAGTGGTATCTAGATATGGATTTGCACAGAGGAACCACAGATTGGGCCATGCTGACTGCAAACTTCTAGAACAACTTCAGTTTTGAAGACAAGAATCTTGACATAAATGATGCTTTGCAGGTGATTAAGGAAAGAATATTCAGACCTGACTGCCCACATAGAAACATGACACTAGAGGAATTTTTTGGAGCTGACAGCGTACCTGTAAGCCTACAGCCAGAATGGAAGGAATAGATAGAGCATGCCATGGAATGTTATAACCTAGCTGAAGAGTTTGAAGATAAAGAAGAAAGTGATGAGGAGGACCAGCGCAATGTAAACATACCTGAGTTAGAGGGTGTGCGCGAGGTAGAGGGACCTCCACTGGATATTCCAGACATGAGTGGACCTATGAAAACAAAGAAAGTGAACATTGTCACTAGCGAAGAGCTGAAGTTCGCATCTATTGGAGACTACTGGGATGATCAGACGGTCGCGGAGATCGCATACCTATTACATGAATATCAAGATTTATTCCCAACGAAGTTCACAGAGATGAAAGGTATTCTGGGAGACTTAGGAGTTATGAAGATACCTCTTAAGCTGGGTGCGAAACCTGTTAAACAAAGACCCTATAGACTGAATCCACAATACAAAGAACGAGTCAAGGAAGAACTCGATAAAATGCTCGACGCAGGGATCATCGAGCCTGTTGAAGAGTCAGAGTGGATAAGCTTGATGGTTATCCAAGACAAGAAAAATAAGGGTGAGATCAGGATTTGTGTGGATCTCAGAAAATTGAATGATGCTTCGATGCATGACCCATTTCCGAGTCCTTTCACTGATGAGGTGCTCGATTATTTTGGAGGGAATAAGGCATACTCTTTCACTGATGGATTTTCTAAATACCATCGGATGATAATTGATCCAACAGATAGACACAAGACAACTTTCACCACTGAATGGGGGTCATTCCAGTATACAGTAATTCCCTTTGGTCTGAGGAACGCGCCGACCATATTTTCTAGAGTTGTGGTCACAACATTTAAAGATTTCATGCACAAGGTTTTAGAAGCTTATTTTGATGATTGGACAGTATTCGGGTTGCTGAAGGACCATTGCGCAAACCTCAGATTGATGTTAGAAAAGTGCAGACATCATCAAAGTTCATTGAACCTGAAGAAGTGTGCCTTTTTTGCACCCTATGGGATTCTACTGGGACACATAGTATGCAAACAAGGCTTGATGGTTGATCTTGCGAAGATCGCAGTTATTGTAAACTTGCCAATGCCGAATTCAGTAAAGCAGCTGCAAACTACATTGGGGCATACCGGTTATTACAGAAAATTTATAAAGGGTTATGCGCAGATAACCGCAGCCATGGAGAAGCTGTTAAGGAAATATGCGTCGTTTATTTGGAACGCAGAGTGTGAACAAGGATTTGAAACATTAAAAGAGAAAATGGTAACTGCGTCGATCCTAGTTTTTCCAGATTGGGAGAAACCATTTCATGTACATGTTGATACTTCATGTATAGCATTGGGTGTCATATTAGTACGACCGGGAGAGGGAGGTATTGACCATCCCATTGCATTTTCAAGTGGAAATCTTTCATTTGCAGAAAAGAATTATACGACCACTGAGAGAGAGGGTCTAGCTATGGTCTATGCACTACAGAAATTCAGGCATTATCTGCTCGGTGCGCACTTCTCTATGTTCACTGACCATTCTGATTTCAAATACCTATTCAATAAGCCAGTGTTAGGGGGAAGAATCTGCAGATGGTTGTTACTCTTTCAGGAGTATGACTTTGAAATAGTGGTTAAGCAAGGTAGACTAAATTGAGGACCTGATCATCTTTCAAGGATTAAGTCAGGCGAAGAACATACGAACCTGGAATACAATCTGCCTGATGCGAAGTTGTTTGCTATTCATATTGCTGATGATTACTATAAGGATATCATAGATTTCTTAACCACTGGGTTAGCACCTATTGAGTTTACTACATAGTGAAGAAACAACTGGTAGTGCAAGCAGCAGACTTCATCATAATCGCAGGTCAGCTATACAAACTGGGACCAGATGAAGTGCTGCGTAGATGTGTACTGGAGCACGAGAATCCATTTATTTTGGCCGAGGCAGATTTAGGTATATCGGGAGGCCACTACGCAGGAAGAGCCATTGCGCAGAAGATATTGCGAGCAGGGATATGGTGGCCTACCATTCACAAAGACTCAAAGGAACATTGCCAGAACTGCGATGTTTTCCAAAGAACAGGGAAGTCCTCGTGAAGAGACAAAATGCCATTGAATACACAGTTGACATTGCAGGCATTTGAGAAATGGGCCATTGATTTTGTGGGACCTATAAACCCACTAGGGAAGAGAACTGGTGCGAGGTACATTATTACTGCAACTGATTACCTCACTAGATGGGCAGAAGTGAAGCCAGTGAAGGACTGTAGTGCAGTCACTACCGCGCAGTTCATTTTTGAGAACATCCTTACAAGGTTTGGATGTCCAAAGATTCTGATGAGTGATTAAGGTACTCATTTTCTAAATAGAACCATTGAATCCTTGACGAAAGAGTTTCACATTCATCATCAACGAAGTACGCCATATCATCCACAAGCAAATGGAACTGTGGAATCTTTCAATAAGGTACCGGAGAATGCACTAACTAAGGTATACAATGTGAATAGGGATGACTGGGATCTGCGCATTCCAGCTATATTGTGGGCATACATAACTACTTGTAAGAAAATGACTGGCCATACACATTTTAAGTTGGGCTATGAACATGAAGCAGTGATGCCTATGGAGTACATTGTTCCCAGCTTGAGAATAACTGCATTTATAGGAATGGAAGATCAAGAGGCACTAGGAGAAAGGATTCTACACTTGGTTGGGTTGGAGGAAGATCGCTTCATAGCAGGTTTTCACCAACAAGTGAAGGAAGATCGAGAAAAATCATGGCATGATCGCCATATCAAGAACAAGTCCTTTAAGGTAGGTGATCTAGTCCTTTTGTATGATAGCAAATTTATGAAGTTTCCTGGAAAGTTTAAGATGCATTGGCTTGGTTCATAAACTATTTTACATGTAACTGACGGTGGCACAGTCTAGTTAGCCACATTAGCAGGATATAGCTTTCCCGGCCTAGTCAATGGAAGAAGACTAAAACCCTATCGGGATAGTCCTGCTTTGTAGAACCCTTAAGGATCAAGAAAGAAAGGAAATTTCTAAGTGCCAAGTATAGTTGAAATTGGGCACTAGAAATGGGAAAGAGTCTGTACGCGAAGTGTAAAGAAGAAAATGTATATGCCGTGCAGCACTTGTTAAGAAGTAATGTTGCGCCAAAAAAAGAAAAAAGAAAAAGAAAAGAAGAACCACGCGGCTCGAAGCTCAAAAAGGTAGCCGCTCAGATCCAGTTAAACGAAAAAGGAAACAAGAAATCTGGCACCACGAAGTGACTGCGCCAGAGTAGTGACGACCCACCGCGCAACTCGATGCAACAATCCAGAAGAGTAGTCGTTAGAATTTCGGTCGAAAATATAGCCGTTACACAGTACCTTTACCAGCGACCGCTTGCGCATTTAATGAAGAAATAACCATTCTGAACGAGTTAATGAAGGAAAGGACCGAAATCTTTGTATGATTTGGCCAACGGATACTGCATTTAATGCTTATCTAGCTGTTGAGGGGCGTAGAGGAGGCTAGCTGTGCCTATAAATACCGCCGTATTTGGACTCACGGGTGTTACCAAAACCATTGAATTTTCTTGTGAGCAATAGTCTGCGATTGTTTACAGCAAGTTATCAGAAATACCGTTGTTCTTCCCAGAGCTCTCCAGTGAATGTCTGAGAGATCTTCTATTGAGCAAGAGTTCACGGTCCAGGAGACTATGAAGGTGTTTAAATATGGAGGAATCGAAGGGTTGATGAGAACCCCTGTCAAGAAAATTATAACAGAGGAAGTTCAGGGTTCTCGAAGGTCACCAAGACACGCTACAACAATTCAAGATAAAGGCAAAGAGCCAGCGGTGCCGAAAACGAAGCCAAAAATGATGAGTTCCGTAGTTCCAAAAGCTCCGCTAGGCGACAAAGAAATACCATTGAAGCTGACCCCTGAGTATATCTCGCCGCGTGCACAAGACGCATCGACCATTAAGCTATTAAAGAACACCAAGTATGAGATTCCACTCTCACCTATATCGAAGCATGTCGAAGTGGGAGGAAATCTGCTGGGTAAGATCCTGGAATGTAAGTGGGAACACTACGATCTGCTTTAGATGTAGAAGGAACCCAACGAACCTAAGTATCCAAGTTTCCAACCCGACCAGTACATGTGCTGGAAGAAATACGTGAAAGGAAATCTTTCCTTGGTCGCAGAAAGTGTTAGGATATTCCTATACTCCATCCTAGTCCCACCAGTATTTTGATCATTTACATTTTCAGTCATGCATGCACCTTTAGGGTTTGCATGCATTCTAGGGTTTGCATGCATTTTGCATGCATCCCAGTCATCAGTCCATCACCTAGCCCTCAGTTAGCCAGCCCCCAGGAGCTTCTCACTATTCAATTTTAGCCCTCCAGTTGCTTAATGTGCCCTTCTTCCTTGATTTTAGGGAGCAACTCACCCTTCTTCACCTACCAGTCTAGTTGTCACTCAGTCACACTCAGTTACACTCAGTTACAGTCAGTTACAGTCAGTTATAGTCAGTTACAGTCAGTTACAGTCAGTTACAGTCAGTTACAGTCAGTTACAGTCAGTTACACTCAGTTACATTGAGTTACACTCAGTTACACTTAGTTACATTGAGTTACACCTACCAGAGTTAGTTTGACTGATGGTTGACAGTTACTTGAGCATTGATGACTCCACTGATGATGATGAAGACTTCCAGTTGTGCTCCGATGATCATGAGGACACCTAGTTGTGCTCCGATGACACTCTATTGATCTTATGATCACTCTGAGAGGCTAATTTCAAATTGCCACCTTAGGCATTTGAATCCTCTCTACCATTGTACTATTTATTTTTCCATATTGTGATTAATTAATTACTGTGTGTGAAGTATTATTGCTTCTATCCTAGTTTTACTGTACCATCTTATTCTGTTGCTCATTATACTGTATTGTTCACTCTTCTTCTATTTTCCTGCTTAATCATAATTACTCTTGTGAGGTACACATCATCTCTTAGATCTGCTGTGAGGATTTTCACATGGTATCAGAGCATGTTGAGAGTATTGTTTATCTCCATTCTTGAGAGTTTTTTTTTGTAGGTTATTATCCAGATTTCGAGTGCAGCAGTTTCTGCATTTTTGCAGCAGTAGCAAGTTGCAGTTATTCTCTATTGTTTTTGTAGGTCTTCTACAACTTCAATGGATTCATATTTAGAAGGAATCCCTCTTCTTTCTCCATTCCACTATGATGAATGGAAACCAAGAATGATAGCATATTTGAAGAGCCATGATCTCTTTGATTTTTATTTTGAAAGAGAGTTCGAATCCTCTGAAGAGAATATTGACTGGTTGAATAAAGGTGACATGGACTTTGGAACAATGATGCTTGCCTTGTGTGCATACCAAAGATTCAAATTCAAATACCGTGATGGTGTTGAAACTCCAAGAGAGTTATGGACTCCAAAAGAGCTATGGGCTCACTTGGATGAAAAATTTGGCAGAAAGAATGAAGGACTTGGTCCTAACCCATTCGAAAGCAAGCAAAGTGATGCATTCGCTCCTCTTGATGGTCTCTCAGATCATGAACCAGTATCATCTCATATTGAAATTGTTGACAAAGAACTTGCAGATTCTCCACTCATGCTCAAAATTTCTTCTCTTTTTGTGCCAACTCACACTCTAGATATTGCAGAAGGTCCTAAATCCTCTCTTGCACCAGAGTCTGTTGGTTTGCATCATGATCACATGATTATCTCAGAGGTCAAAACAGCTACTGAAGGTAATGCATTCGCTCCTCTCCAACTATCTCCTCTTTTATACTACTATATGATCATAAATTCATGCTTTCAAAAGGTTATTGAAGATTATGGCCATTGCCATTCGCTTGGGATAAATTCTCATGCAATTACTGGTTTTGATCTCACCTCTCATGGTTCAAAGGAGATCTCAAGATACCATGATTCAAGTCTTGGATCTAATTTGGATTCTAAGCAACTACTGCTTGAGATAATTTCTCATGCATATGATAGTTTTGATCTCACACCTGCTGGTTCAAAGGAGATCTCAAGAAACTGTTCTTTAAGTCTTAAATCTGATTTTGATTTCAAGCAAACATGTAATAGTTATTTTTGGCATAATCTCACCCATGGTGGTTCGAAGGAGAAGACAAAAGACTATATACACTTTCATAGATTTGATCCTACCTCAGCTGATTCGAATCACATGTTCAAGGATCATTCTCATACTGTTGGATTTGTTCTCATCACATTCGATCTGAAGAGAAAGTACAAGCACATGCTTTTTGAGCATGATCCACTTCTTCCCAAGAAGAAGATACCTCCAGACATATGACCAAGCATCACACCTGCTTGAGTTTGGAGCATTTATTTTTATGTGTGCCTTACAGTCTATTTTTTGAGGAGGGGGTATGTTTCCCATGAAATTTTCCCACTTCCTTGGTTTATTGATTGTTATTATTCATTGTATTGGGTGACCTCTGGTCTTAGTTACCAGGGCCCAGGATGGATTAAGGGGGGGTGTTAGGATATTCCTATACTCCATCCTAGTCACACCAGTATTTTGATCATTTACATTTTCAGTCATGCATGCACCTTTAGGGTTTGCATGCATTTTGCATGCATCCCAGTCATCAGTCCAGCAGCTAGCCCTCAGTTAGCCAGCCCCCAGGAGCTTCTCACTATTCAGTTTTAGCCCTCCAGTTGCTTAATGTGCCCTTCTTCCTTGATTTTAGGGAGAAACTCGCCCTTCTTCACCTACCAGTCCAGTTGTCACTCAGTCACACTCAGTTACACTTAGTTACACTCAGTTACACTCAGTTACAGTCAATTACAGTCAGTTACAGTCAGTTACAGTCAGTTACACTCAGTTACATTGAGTTACACTCAGTTACACTTAGTTACACTGAGTTACACCTACCAGAGTTAGTTTGACTGATGGTTGACAGTTACTTGAGCATTGATGACTCCACTGATGATGATGAAGACTTCTAGTTGTGCTCCGATGATCATGAGGACACCTAGTTGTGCTTCGATGACACTCTATTGATCTTATGATCACTCTGAGAGGATAATTCGAATTGCCACCTTAGGCATTCGAATCCTCTCTACCATTGTACTATTTATTTGTCCATATTGTGATTAATTAATTAGTGTGTGTGAAGTATTATTGCTTCTATCTGAGTTCTACTGTACCATATTATTCTGTTGCTCATTATACTGTATTGTTCACTCTTCTTCTATTTTCCTGCTTAATCATAATTACTCTTGTGAGGTACACATCATCTCTTAGATATGCTGTAAGGATTTTCACAGAAAGTTGGTTGTCTGGAGTAGTCCAATGAGGACTGCTCAACATGTTGAGACTCCCATACTTCGACAGAACGCCGGAGCTGAATGCGGTGGTGTGAACTCTGATGTCGCGCATTCACCAGGGGTATATCTGGCTTGATCAAAATATAGACCTGACCATTGACTTGATCCACCAGATCACAGGATTAAGCAAAAGAGGCGAAGATATGAAGTAGTTCTTTCAAGGGAAAAACAGAGACAAAGAAGTTACCGTGAAGATGAGGAAAATGCAAACCATCGTCAAAGGAAAGAGAGGCTTTGTCACGGATGACATAGATGATGAGGCACCGTGGTTTGTCATGCAGATGTTAGCTAGAAAAATCCTAAGAAAAGCAAGACCAATGGAAGTGCCCGCGGACGTAGTGCTACTCGGGGCAAAATCCGCAGAGGGAGGACGATTCAACTGGTGTCAATACCTGTTGAATGAGTTCCTAGAGGAACTAAATGATACACAGGTACATGGATGTAATTTCCATTATACATGGTTGATAGTGCTGATTGACTTCGTAGGGTGGAAGGACCCGAAGGATTACGTTGGCGTAATCACCGACAACAATGATTGCAGAGGAGCCCGTTATGCAAACCTTTGGGAAAATTTGAATTGACAAAGGAAACACGCAACAACTGAGGTCTTCTACACTTACTATGAGCAGCTGCGCGAGGCCATTATCGTCACGTCGCGGATAACAAAAGAGGTAACGACCAAGTAAATTCACACTGTCAATTTTTATGCTGACATGCGTTCTATTCACATTTCAGCGAAGGCGTAGATGAAGAACCATGAATGGTTCGTAGGATGATACCACACGAATGAAGACAACATTGATAACATTATGAAAGAAGGGCCTACTGAATTTAAAATCGAAGTTGTGGAAATCCAAAGTGACTCCGCCAAGAGAAATCCCATCCCTACGCCGATTGTTGAAGAGACAGGAAAAAGAAAGCAAGCTGAGAGTCCTGTACAGCAAAAGGTACAGAAGAAGAAGCAAAAAGATAGTAAGGGCCAATCAGAAGCGATACTTCATGATGATGACTTTGAAATGATCGCGTCGATAGTCATGGCGCAGATGGAAGATCTGATGATAGAGAAGGAGAAAAAGGACAAAGTGATTCAAGAAACTCTGCAGAAGAACCTTACCGTGCTGCAGGTTATAACAAAAAAGCTTGAGCTGGTACAATGGATATTTCCCAAGCCATAAGATTCATAATCAGAAGGGAAGTCAGGAGGGACCTCACAGTCAAAGACATCGCAGCTAGCCCTGAATTTACCATCGAATCCACGCATAGTCAAACTGGATCCGCTGAGTGTAAAATTGCCACCGCGTGAGCAGTTAACTGTAGGTGAGCAAGATATTCAGTATGTGGATGTAGACATTTCAGTTCTACCAATGGAGGGTCTACATGATCTGCATGTCCAGGTTGTGTAGGAGATCCATGAAAGAGATGTAGTCTCCAGGAACCAACACCATGAGTTGGTTGCAAACTATAAGAAGCTGCAGGAGTCAAGCTCAAATAGGTCCATGCAATTACAAGATGAGCACGACCGCCGAATGAGGCTAGAATCTACGGTCACCATGGTCGCCGAGGAGATATCAGAATGCGATGCGTAGCCAAACCCTGCGGACACTGTCATTAAGATCGGAGAGGTGGTCAGTGATCTTAAAGCCGAAATGAAAGATATGGAGATCAACTATGAAGCTAAGATTGCTGCGTTGGAAGCGCAAAATCAGTAGAAGACACCACCGAACCAGGAAAAGTTAAGAGCAATAGAAGTAAAGGCCGCAGCAGAAAGTATAGCCACCGAGGTGGCTAAGTGCTAAAATCAAGAACGCTGTGAAGGATAGGCAGGAAACATTAGAACTGCTGGATGCAGAATTCAAAGCCCTGCAGCCAAGAGAGAGACTCCAAAGGTACCTAGAAGTCAGGAAGCTGAAAAAGGAAGTTCAAGCATTAAGAGAAAGAGAGAGTGAAATAGGAGATAAGTCACAACCCTTATAGGAGGAAGCCCGCACGATCTCACAGAAGATCAAGGAGAAGTTAAAGGAGCTGTGCGAAGGTCAAGAATAGGTGGAAGAGCAAGCCGACGATGACATAACACCTGAAATGCTAGAAACCATCAAACAAGTTGAGCAAGAAACTAAGGAAGCGGTTGCAAATATGACTGCAACATACCAAGGGTTTGCTGCGAAGTTAGCTCCGCAGGATGGCGAGCAGATCAGAGAACTTGAAGTAGAAAGTGGCTCGGGGACGAGCCACATGTAAGTGTTAGGGGCCTGTTGGGCCTGGCCCAAGTGGGGCATTTTTGTGCAAGTCAAGTTTTGGAAATGCGGAGTTAAGCACAGTTCAGTTGAAGACTTTTTGTACAAGTTAGTTCTGGTTAACTGCGAAGTGAAGCGCAATGCAGGGTCGGAAGAGCTGCGAAGTGTAGCGCCGCGAGGAGTATAGTGTTGCGACGTGCCCAGTCTACGAAGATCCAGTAAGGCAGAGTGTTGGATGGAAGACGACACATATTCCGATTAGACCATCGGTGGTCTATTTTTGGTAAAGATGCTCCATGATTACCAAGCAACATGTAAGGAGTAAAGCGAAGGAAAGCGACCGGTCACACAAGCAAGGAACCGTCACATGAACCGGCTGCATAAGGTCGTTAGAGAAGGAACGACTGGGTGAAAGCGACCTGTTGGTGTGCGCACGATAGAGAAGCTGATAGCGACATGACCACGCACAGAGAATGGCCACGATGGAAGATTCGCTACCAGAAGCAACAAGTCCGGTCAAGGGAAAACCATGACCATTTTGGGAAACCTTAGGGTTGTTTCCTGCGTATTGTAAAGACATGACCTACAAGCATGATATATAAATAAGGAACATTTTGTAAGGGAAAGGGTTAATCTCTAGTGTTGGGTTTGTATCTCATTGTATAAATCTAAGTAAGACCTGTTTTGAGTTTTTCAATGTAAAGGCTCTGCAAGCTGTGTGCACATAGGCCTATTGAAAGAGAAGAGAGTCTACAGTTGAGTGCGTAGGCTAGAACTATTGTACGCATCCCAAATATTAATACAACAACAGTTCCTGTGGACGTAGCTCCCATCCTGGGTGTGAACTACGTTAAATATTATGCAGTGTGATTGTTTATGTGTTTGCATGTGTCTAGATTGCTTACAATGAATGCTTGAAATCTTGTTTATCAACTTATGTGTTTACTTTTATATGTATTCTCCATGAAGGAATGAGAAGGGAATAATATGTTAAGTTTTGCATATATGGATGGATGTTAGATACTTAATTATTTTTAAGTCTGAATGAATGCACAAGTTTGTTGATTAAATGCTTAAGTCAAGTGAGTTCGCACAGTGCGACCCCGTCGAAGCGCAACACCGGATGTGCGTAGTGTGTGTGTGTTCTTTCATATTGCATAGATCAGATAATTTACCTTAAGCGTAACTTGTTGAAGCTGGTTAAGTCTGAGGAGGAAATGCAGTTATCTTGCGTTGTCCTGTACTTAAGTAATCTCCGAACCGCGCAGTACGTGGATGCGTGAGTTGTGAGAGTGTTTGGACTTGTAGAAGTGTTAGTCGTGACGAGGGTGATCGTCGCGTAGTCCTTAGTCCGCAGCGCACCCCCTCAGCGCACAGCCCATCATATATGTTTAAGCACTCATCACACGGTTGTGGAACTTGATTCCACAGCCCCCCATAACTTCATCTCGGGTGAGACCTCAGTCTGCTAGCAGATTGTTTCCAAAAGGGCTGGTGAAAAGGGGTTTTGTTGGTTCCTGAACCATGAAGAACCTGGGTGTTTATAGAAAAATTCAAGACAATTATTTGAGCCAACAAGGTTTAAAAATATATCTTTCTCATTTTGTTTCTTAACCATTCAAAATACAATATTCAAGTATTCTGCAACATCCAAAACCCTATTCAATTGACAATGATTGGATTTAGACACCAATCCCTTAGTTGAGATTAATTATATGCAATCCCTTAACATGGATTGTAAGGTGATGCAACCCACACTCACATGCAAATAATATAACACGTACTCAACAACTAAGGAATCCTTATGATTGTAAATATTGTATTCAAGTATTGGTTTTCTTTAAAAAGTAGTGAAAATAGGTTGTGCCAACTCAAGTGCAATTTTTCTAGCAAACAATCATGCTTATCATTCCAAGAAAAAACATCTCGATGTTCAATATCATTTTGTTAGAGACATGATTGAGCAAAACAATGTATTGTTGTATAATGTGGGTACCTTGAAGAATGTTATAGATTCATTGACAAAGTTTATTACTACTTAAAAATTCTATTGGTTTAGAGAACCAATGTACATTGTTACCCTTTGCAGTTGATTTCATGTATGCTTTTCCTTTGCCCCATGTTTCAAATAATACAACTAGTGGGAGAATGTTGGAAATCTGTTGTACTGTTTGCACATTCCTAGAGCAAGGGGAGTTGTTAAATTTTGAGCATTAATTCACAATACTCTAGGATCTTCACTGAGAGAATAACATATACAGTATATTAATGCATGACAATCACAATAAGCATGACAAGCATCACAAGAATCAAAATCATGAGAGACAAGAGACACAGAGTTTCCGTGGGGAAAACCCTAAGGTGAAAAACCCCACAACTTCCTCAGAGATAGAGAGAGCAATGGCTCAACCAAAGTACAACCAAAATACACTGAGATAGTCTCTTAGTAGCAGATGATCCTCCTCCTCACTAGTGCGCCACTTTCTGAGTGAGAGAAGTGTGAGTTTCCGAGTGATGCAAATAGAGATCTCCCGATCTCTATTTATACTAACCTGTTTTCCCAGTGACCTTATGGGGCCGACTTGTCTAGCTAGGTACATCCACAATATAATATATATTTCAGGGCCGAACCCACACATGGTGGTCTAATAAACCGTCGCCAAGTACACACACTTGCGACACTTGCCAATACACATGATGACACTTCCTTATAGAGGAATAACACATCTCTTATAAGGGTACAATAAATATATATGAAATACATAGATGAAATAAATTCCGAAGTTACATATACATCAACACTCCCTCTTAACTAGGAAGGTATTTCTCGACATAGTTCCGCTAGACAAGTCTTCTTCTCGGGATCATTGTCATCGATGCATCGTCATCATCATCGTCACTGCTACTGCTATCTCAACCAATCTCTGACTCTACTCGTCATAGGAAGTTCTACATAGCCAGTCCTTTTTCATACTGGATGTAGGCCTACCACCTGCAGGTCTTCATCATCACTGGCCATACTGTGGAATCCTCAGGACTAATTACGTGAGTCAACAAAACCTTGAAAGAGCATCCCAGGACTGATTACGAGCACACAGCTCAACCTATCGGATATCCCAGGATCTTTTACATGTT
The DNA here is from genome assembly GCA_027924585.1 of Larix kaempferi. Classification (NCBI taxonomy): domain Eukaryota; kingdom Viridiplantae; phylum Streptophyta; class Pinopsida; order Pinales; family Pinaceae; genus Larix; species Larix kaempferi. The sequence continues at coordinate 525,686 of BSBM01000464.1, read as the reverse complement.
ACTGCACAACCTGTCCACGACCACAGAGTATCATGAAGCACAACCTAGATGCATACACATAGCACTTACACTCAACGGCATGGGAGGACCAACCTACCACCATCCGTGAAGGGCTCACAACACTTACATCAACAAACATGGGAGAACACATTTGCCACCATGTCGGAAAGGCCCTGCACTTACATCAACGCACATGGGAGAACACATCTACCACCATGTCGGAAAGGCTCTGCACTTACATCAACGCACATGGGAGAACGCATCTACCACCATGTCGGAAAGGCACTGCACTTACATCAACGCACATGGGAGAATGCATCTACCACCATGTCGAAAAGGCACTGCACTTACATCAACACACATGGGAGAACGCATCTACCACCATGTCGGAAAGGCTCTGCACTTACATCAACGCACATGGGAGAACGCATCTACCACCATGTCGTAAAGGCTCTGCATTTACATCAACGCACATGGGAGAACGCATCTACCACCATGTCGGAAAGGCTCTGCACTTACATCAACGCACATGGGAGAACGCATCTACCACCATGTCGTAAAGGCTCTGCATTTACATCAACGCACATGGGAGAACGCATCTACCACCATGTCGGAAAGGCTCTGCACTTACATCAACGCACATGGGAGAACGCATCTACCACCATGTCGGAAAGGCACTGCACTTACATCAACGCACATGGGAGAACGCATCTACCACCATGTCGGAAAGGAACTGTGCATCTGTGTCTTCAGAACTCATCACACATAATCCAACTGATTATGTACTGTATCCACCTGATACATATGATCATCCTGATCATCATCACTGTATCGTCCTGGTACATATCATCTGGAGCAACATCCTAAAGCTCGTCATCATGATCATCCTGATCATACAATGCATCTACCTGATGCATACCAAGTATCTACCTGATACGTATTATCATACATGATCCACCTGATCATACAGTGTATCCACCTGATACAAATACAAATACATGATACATATCACCATACATGATCCACCTGATCATACAATGTATCCACCTGATACATATACAGATACATGGTCCAAGCATCCAACATGATGCATGTACAAAATACATACAAATGATCCAACTGATCATATCCAACATCCAAAATGATGCGTACATACATATACATATAAATGATCCAACTGATCATATCCATCATCCAACATGATGCGTACATACATATACATATAAATGATCCAACTGATCATACAAAGCAGAAACTAGAACATCATCCTGATGCTCATCATCCAGTGCTTACATCCACAACCATGTGAAGGATCCTCCTTCCAACATGCTTGGAATGGCTTCAGCAAATGTGTCCATCACTTCTTCTTTGAAGTGTCCTCGATATGAAGAACACCCAACCTCTCCCTAAAGTACTCGAACTTCACCCTGGTTAGTGGCTTCGTCAACACATCTGCAATCTGCTCGTCCGTCGCAACATACAGGAGCTTCACAGCTCCTCTCTGCACCATATCCCCGATATAGTGATATTTGATCTCTATGTGTTTCGACCTGTCATGAAACACTGGGTTCTCAGACAGCTTCACACAACTCTTGTTATCGCAGAAGATACTAGTAGCATCCAATAAGAGATCAAATAACTCAGACAGTAGCTTCCGTAGCCATACTGCCTCACAACTAGCTGAACAAGCTGCAACATACTCTGCCTCAGTTGTACTCAGTGCTACGCAGGACTGCTTCCTGCTAAACCAAGAGATCACACCTCATCCCATACTGAAGCAGCACCCAGATGTGCTTTTCCTATCTGTAGCACTGCCGGCCCAATCTGAATCAACATAACCCTGCATGTTAAACTTTGATTCGCTTCATACTTGAGCCCATAATCCATTGTACCCTTCAGGTACCTCAGAACATGCTTTACAGAAACCAGGTGAACACTCCTTGGATCTGTCAGGAACTGTCTCAATGTGTTCACAGCAAAGCAAATATTTGGTCTCGTGTTCGTCAGGTACATCAAGGACCCAATCATCTGACGATACATAGAGATATCAACTGGCTCAGATGAAGTATCACATAGAAGCTTCAGGTTCGATGCCATGGGTGTGGCCATGGCCTTGCAATCCATCATCCCGATCTCTTCAGGATATCTACTGTGTACTTCCCTTGACCAAGGAAGATCCCACCTGCATTCTGCCACACCTCCATACCTAGGAAATAATGCATCATTCCCAAATCTTTCATATCGAACTCAGCAGCAAGCTTCCTCTTAGTATCTGCAATTAATATGTCATCTCCTGTTACAAATAAGTCATCCACGTACAGAAGTAGAACCACAGGATTCCCTTCCTCAACCTTATAGTAAAGGTTGGAATCTGCTTTACTCTTGGTAAAGCCCAAGTTAGATAGGAAACTGTCCATCCTACCATACCAAGTTCTGGGAGCTTGTTTCAAGCCATACAAGGCTTTCTTCAATCTACACACATATGACTCCCTGTCATGTATTTCAAAACCGAGTGGCTACTCCAAATATACTTCCTCTTCAACTACACCATTCAAGAAAACAGTCTTGACATCCATCTGGTGTATTTTCCATTTCATTGTTGCAGCCAAGGCAAGTACTGTTCTGATGGAAGTATACCTGGCTACAGGTGCAAAAGTTTCTTCATAATCTACTCCCTCTTTCTGAGAGAATCCACGAGCTACGAATCTTGCCTTGTATTTATCTACACTGCCATCTGCAGCATGCTTGATTTTGTAGATTCATTTGGAAGTCACAACAGACTTCTCTTTAGGTCTTGGGACTGCATCCCAAACATCATTCTTCATGATCGACGGATCATGGCATTCTTCTATTTCTTCATCCTAGATCCTGGGAACTTCAATATCTTCAATAGATATCTTTGTTGCTGGAACAAATGTTGTAGTTATTCTTTTGTAGTTGATGGCATACGATCTTTCCTACAAGACAAGTTGAATTGCATGATTAGAAACATCTCATAGTTTACAAAACAAATTCTTATACATAAAGAAATATGTCATACAGTTATGCAATTATTTTAGCCAGTGCTTCAATACAACATTCTTCCATATCTTGTAACTTTCTAGATGCCTTCCAATCTCTACCAGAACATTGTTAAGAGTTTGCACTACTCCCAACATGTCGGCAAAGAGGTTTCATTCTAGATAAGTAGCAATGGAATGTTGTACAGTGCCATAGGCCACTTACCCATCACATGCATATAAGTAGTATACTGTTCATTAAAGCAATCATTCTAATATGCACAATTACTTAAACAAACAAATATGCAAGAAATGATAATTGAAATACTTATCTTTGTTTGTTTGTTGGGTGGACTCCCTCTGAGTGTTTGCTTCCTTGCAGGAGCAACTGGAGTGTGCTCCCTCTTGATCTTTGCTTCCTGGATTACATGTCCTTGAACTTATATTCATCCTTGGTCTCTATGCATGCTTATTAGTATCACTATTGTTTTATCCTCGAGGTCTCATACATAATCACACATTCATTAGTATAATCTTGATACTATCAAAACACAATAATCTTAAACATGTATAGTCAGGATCATTTCAAACAGAAATAATAAGCATTCTTATGGTTAGTCATAATATACCTAAATCCGTGATTACTCAACCCTATGACTCTTCTGGTTAGTCATATCATCAATTAAGGTAAGAAACATAATATGCATACACCCATGATTATTCAAACCTATGACTTCATGAATAATCATTATCAATCATGTCATGCATACTTATATAAGAGATCCTATGATATAAGAAACACATACCTGGTCACCATATTTGCTAGTTATGTCTAGCAATGTTTTCTTGTTCTCTTCAATGACCTGCATAACTCACAAGTTAACCTTTGCAAAAACAATTTATACATACCTCTATGTGATTCATGACTATGGATGAATCTTTGTCTTCATGTCACCATAGCATGTTCAGGTTGTCCTTTCAATTTGTACAAACCTCCCTCTTGCTCTCCAATTACCACTGCATCATCTATGGTCTTTCCCTTTGGCCACATTAGGACTTGGCCATTCACAAATGCAACCCTCATACCTTTTGCATCCAATGCAGAGATGGAGAGTAGGTTCTTCTTGAGCCCAGGTACATAAAGGACTTCTTTCATCTTCAATGATTTTCCAGAATCTAGGTTGCAGGAGGCTTCACCACTTCCTTTGATTGGGTATTGATAATCGTCCCCAAGTTTCACCTTATGGGGTGATTCATGTTCAGATAGATTCACAAAATATTCCTTAAACCCAGTCATGTGTTTGGAAGCCCCACTGTCAATTAACCAATCATTACAACCATGGGAGATAGTACCTGTGAGAGCAGAGATTAGAACATATTCTTCTTCACTTGATGAGTCATCATCACTATCATCACTTTCTTCCCTAGCCTTCTTCTTGGGTGGTTCATCATCTTCAGCAGCATGAGCATTATATCTTTTCCTATTGCCCTTCTTCTTATTGGTGTTGTTGTTCCTTTTGTTCTTGGGACATTCTAAAGAAAAATGACCTTTCTCATTACATGTGAAGCATATGAGATCTTTCTTATATTTATGTTGATGATAGTGTGAAGATTTCTTGGTATGAGAGTGCTCTCTCTTTGACCTTCCTTTCTTGGTGTGTACTGTGAGATATTGATCTTCACTTCCCATCTTTTCTTCTCGGGCCACGAGCCTTGCTTCTTCTTGAGAACATTCTTCCCGCAATCTGTTGAAGGAGATCAACTTCTTCCTTGCACAAATTCCTTGAGTAAAGGAATCCCATGACTTGGGTAGGCCATTTAGAGTGGTCATCACAACTTCACCATTCTCCACCATTTCATCTACCGCTTCCAGTTGTTCCTTAATCTGGGAGACCCTAGAAAAATAAGATTGAATGGTTTCTCCATTCTGAAACTTTACTCCTTTCAATTGGTTCCGCAGGGTCATCTTCCGATTTATGTTCTTCCCTTCAAATAGCTTGGTCAAAGAGTCAAACATCTCCTTGGGTGTCTTTAGGGAAGACACATGGGGTATGAGATGGTCTTTGATAGAATCAACAATGATTCTCTTTGCCTTGACCAAGTTCTTCTTATGCAATACGTTAGCCTCTTCATCCTCTGGAATAGGGATGTCTTCTTTTACATATGAGTCCAACTCATTCTCTTCCAGGATTAACCCAATCCTATATTTCCAAGCTCGGAAGTTATCAGCCCCTTCAAGCTTATCCTCAAGCTTGGTGTGGTGAGACATCTTAAAGAGTACTTCAAATGGAAATAGAAAAGATTTAGGTTTTACCACTTGAAATGCTGAAAACTGGATCTGGTCCCAGATTAGGGTTTGTCGGAAAAACCCTAAAAATTCAAAATGTGAATTTAAATTTTCTAAAAGGATAGAAAGATGCGCCTTGATGAGCTGATTAGCCTGGTGTATTCAGAATTTGAGATCAACAAAGCTTTACCCTTCAGAATTGCCTTTTGTCCTCCTGGGTTCACTAAGGAGAGCCCTGAATTAGGGTTTGAGTTTCCCGGAGATCTACCCAGCCAAAAATCTCGTTCCAAAGCTCTAAACTTCGATTTTTGCAAGGAGCTTTCAGCTATGTCTTCAGATTTCAAAAATTCCTATTTTTGTGGAAACCCTAATTTTTAGGGCCAAATCTGAAAATGATCAGAATTGAATTCTGATTGGACAGATAGATTCGCCTTAATGATTAGAGTCAATCTACTATACTTCTTTTCCAAAAACTGTGGAGAGAAACCCAATAAACAAGAAACTCAAGTTTCCGTCACTGCAAAATGTCTTCTTCTTAGGTTAGCTCTGATACCATGTTAAATTTTTAGCATTAATTCACAATACTCTAGGATATTCACTGAGAGAATAACATATACAGTATATAAATGCATGACAGTCACAATAAGCATGACAATCATCACAAGAATCAAAAGCATGAGAGACAAGAGACAAAGAGTTTTCGTGGGGAAAACCCTAAGGTGAAAAACCCCACAACTTCCTCAAAGATAGAGAGAGAAATGGCTCAACCAAAGTACAACCAAAATACACTGAGATAGTCTCCTAGTAGCAGATGATCCTCCTCCTCACTAGTGCGCCACTTTCTGAGTGAGAGAAGTGTGATTTTCCGAGTGATGCAAATAGAGATCTCCCGATCTCTATTTATACTAACCTATTTGCCCAGTGACCTTATGGGGCCGACTTGTCTAGCTAGGTACATCCACAATATAATATATATTTCAGGGCCGACCCCACACATGGTGGTCTAATAACCCGTCGCCAAGTACACACACTTGCGACACTTGTCAATACACATGACGACACTTCCTTATAGAGGAATAACACATCTCTTATAAGGGTACAATAAATATATATGAAATACATAGATGAAATACATTCCAAAGTTACATATACATCAACAGGAGTTTTGGGGGTTTGATTATCCCTCTCCCCCGACTAGGGGCGCGAGGGGAAATCCCCCAAAATAATTATTTTGGGCCCATTTTTTATTCGTTTTAAGTTGTTTTCGACCCATGGTTTTGTGGCCCATTGTAAACTAATTCTAGTAAATGAATTTTGGTTGCAATATAATCTAGGTCATTGGATTATGGTTTGGATGCTATAATATTGTACTGTAAACAAAAAAGATAATATAATGAGACAGAGTGGAGAAACTACAAGGAATGTTGGTTTTATTGGTTTTGGGTTTTTCAGGGTAAATATATGTGTAATATGTGTGTGAGCCATTGATAATTCTTGTGTTTTAGATTATGTTTGGTATTGTTTTTCTTACATAGGTTTATCAAAATCTCTTCACACGGAATTAGTCCAAAACTTGCAAAATACGATGGGTCCTTTAGGGAAAGACCAACTCAATCATATAACAACTCACCTCCTACCAACTAATAACCCATGGGATGAACTACACATAGAGATACCCAGTGAGGAATATTCAAGGGTGGCATATTCTCACCACAAACAAATCTGTATCCTCACATCCATAAACTACCCTTCATTGATAATAACATATGGAACCACTTTCCTAAAGTGGATATGGACAAGTTTGATGGTTTTTACCCCTTTGATTGGGTCACCCAAATGGAACACTACTTTTCTTTCCATGGAATTACTAATGGCATGATGAAACTTAGAGTGAGGGTGTTTCACTTTGATTCAAAATGATGGAAATGGAGGGAATGGCATAAAAAATCCTATGGTGGATACATAACATGGAATAAATTTGTTAAGTCCATCTATGCTCGTTTCGAGTGAGATACACGCTCTTTGGGGTGGTTGACCAAATTGCACCAACTAGGCTCAATAGTATAATTTATCCCAAACTTTAAACAATACGAAATTAATTCAAATGGATTAACTGATTCGTTTTATAAAGATTGCTTCAATAGTGGCCCTAGAGATGACACTGAAGCACAAGTTATGATGCAAAAACCTGCTACCTGGTTGGAGGCCTATCAATGGGTTCAAGAAGCAGATATAATAATCATTGCACAAGTCAAAAGACCCTATTTCATGCCTCACACTCACCCTTCATAGGCCAATCCCCAAAGTACTTTCCGTACACAACATTTGAAAGTCCAATGCTTGTCTCCAACAGAGTGGCAGAGCGTCAATGGCATAGATTCTGACATAATTGTTATCAAAAGTTTGTCCTAGGTCATAAATGTAAAGAACATAAATGATTTTAAATTGGTGTCACCTCTCCCACCCAATCAAAGGAAATCACTATGGAAGATACCCCTCAGTTAAAGGTCACCAACACAGACCCTAACATGCAAGTAGAAGTGGAGCCCATAATTCAATAGGAGGAACCCCTAATATCCCTTCATGCTTTATCTAGCTCTCCAAGCCTTATAACATTTTGACTACATCAACCAAATGAAAGAGATTGTTTTGGTTAATAGTGGTAGCACTTGTAATTTTATTCTCAGGCACATGGATGAAGAATCCAATTGCTATCTCCACTTGGTGTTTAAATTTCAAATTATGATAGCCAATGGAGGCATGATGAAATGTGGAGGCAGATGTAAAAATATGACACTCCAATTGGAGGACTATCAACCCAAAACTCAGATGTTCATCATAGATATGTATAGTTGTGATATAGTTTTTGGGGCATAATGACTACGCACCTTGGGGCTAGTCACCATGGATTTCAAGGAATTATTCATGAGATTTACTAAAGAGGCTCATACACACAACCTAAAAGGGATTCAATCAAGTTTTTTTGAAATCATAAACTCTCACTATATGGATAAGTTATTAAAGAAAGGCGACCCTTGCATTATTTTTGAATTCAGTGCCATATAGGTTATTGACAGTCCTGCACAAGAAATACACCATGACTCGTAGAAGATATTTGAGACATCGACTATTTTTCCCCCTTCATGATGAGAACATGATCATGGTATTCCTCTGATCCTAGTTATTCAACCACCAAATGCATGTCCATATAGAAACCCTTTTTGCACACAAGAATTAAATTGAAAAGATTATTCATGATCTATCAGAGGCAGGCATCATATGTCCCAATACTAGTTCTTATTCATCGCTAGTGGTCATGGACCTAACAAAAAGGTACGTGGAAAATGTGTCTAGACTTTCATGCTCTCAATAAGATGATAATCATGAACTCTTGAATGAGCTTCATGGTGCCATGTTCTTCACTAAACTTGACCTTCTCTATGAGCACCGCCAAATCAAAATGGACGAAATTGACATCCATGAGACTACTTTTCACACACATGTGGGCCATATTGAGTTTCTAGCAAATGAAATGAACCAATCTGGTTCAGACACTGAATATCCAAAATATATAGGAAAATAGAAAAGAATCCATATGGATAAGAACATAAAATATAATATGAGAAATAAATATGAGATATGCGATATTATACAATTCCATGTGATGGTGTGCTTAAATGAGCATTAAGTGGTCACCCTGGTTGAATAAACATGTAGTTTCATTAAGCCATGCCCTTTAGTTAGTTTTCATTATTTATTGTTTATCATTATTGATTATTATTTATTTATTTAGTATTTACATATATATTTAATTATTGTGTTCCTTACATTGCCTACCCTTTTTAAAATGCTTTGAGGATAAATCATTTTTAAAGGGGGGGTGACTTGTAATATAACTAGGGTATATTACCACTATGCAATAAATACCTTTTATGTAATAGTAGTCATTAGGAAATTATCATTAATGTAGTAATAATGATAAGTCATTCCCTTTGGACTTTGCAATGCTCCATCCACCTTCCAAAGCCTCATGAACAGATATTTAGACCCTTATTACACCTCTTTGTACTAATATTTTTTGATGATATTATGAACTATAATACAAATTCACAGGCATATGTGGAACATGTTGATAAATTACTACAACTACTCAAGGACAATCAATTATTTCTCAAGTGGCCCAAATGCAATTTTGGTGCTTTAAAGGTTGAAACTTGGGTCATATTGTTGGTCCACACATGGCGCAAGTGGAATCCAAGAAAATCGAGTCCATTCAGGATCGGCCTAAAACCAAAACATTGAAATATTACATGGCTTCTTAAGGCTCACAAGTTACTATAGAAATTTTGTTTAGAATTATGGAAATATTTGCTATCCAATTAACAACCTTGCTAAAATAAAGCCTTTGTCTAAACCGAGTCCACAAAGCAAGCGTTTTCAACTTTAAAAGATGCTATGTGTACTAGACTAGTCTTAGCAATACCTAATTTCAAAAGGAATTTTGTACTACAATGTGGCATGTTGGGTCACGGTCTAGGAATAATACTCATGCAAGAAGGGCACCCTTGGCCTTCACCAATAAACAATTGTTTGACCAATGTTTAGGTAAAACCACTTATAACAAAGATATTATGGCCATCATTCATGCAGTCAAAACTTGACACACCTATCTCATTGGAGGACACTTTCATATCAAAACATATAATCACAATTTGAAGTATTTTTGGAACAGAGGTTGTCACTTGTGGAGTGGCTCAAGTGGGTCACTAAGATGTTGGAGTATCATTTGAGATGGTCTATAAAAAGGGAAAAGAAAATGTTGCGATATATGCATTGTCCAAGAAATATGAGGAAGACAAATCTCTATTTAATTTATCCTCACTAGTAGCACAATGGTTAGTGGAAGCACGACAAGAGCAGTTGACGAATGATGGTGTGACTTAGTTCATCCAACAAATTCAAGAGACTCAAATCCTCCCAACGGATACACTTGGCAATAAGAGACATTGTAGTATGAAGGTTGCTTTTTTTGGGTACCAAATTCAACTTTAAACAAAGGATACTAGAAGAACTGCATTCATCTCATATAACGTGCCATTTAGGATTTTATAAAACCCATGATAACACTGGGTGACCTTTGGGAAGGTGTGAAAAAGGATATTCATACTTTATGACTGAATGTGACACGTCAAAGGAACAAGGGTGAGACATGAAAACTCAAAGTGCATTGGATACATTTTCAATACCAACCATTATTTTGATGAACATCTCCATGGATTTTATAGTAGGCCTTTCAAAAGTGGGAAACAAATCGATCATCATAGTGGTAGTTGATAAACTTTCCAAATACTCTCTCTTGTGCCCTACAACACTCCTTTCCACCAACAACCAATGCCCAAGTTTTTTCTAGACTAAATTTTAATCTCCATGGTATGTCCACTTCTATTGTTGGGATCCCACATTCACTTGCAGCTTTTGGCAAGAATTGCTTAAACTACAAGGAAACCAATTGCACATAAGCACAACTTATCATCCCTAAATAGATGGAAACATAGAAGCAATCAACAAGTGTCTAGAAACCTATTTGAGATGTTTTACCTCTAAAAAGTAGCACAAGTGGGTGTAGTGGTTACCTCTAGTTGAATGGTAGTATAATACCACTTATCATGATGCTACAAATAATGACCCCATACGAAGTGATATATGGCCCAAAACCACCTTCAATAGTTTCATATATATTAAGGACCTCAATGGTGTATAAAATGGATAGTATGTTTCACAATCACAATGCCATTCTCAGCTCATTCAATGAAATTTGGCTATGGATCAGAATCATAGACAAATAATGACCCCATACTAAGTGATATATGGCCAAAAACCACCTTCAATAGTTTCATATATATTAGACTTGAATGGTGTATGCACTGGATGGTATGTTTCACAAACACAAATCCATTCTCATCTCACTTAATGACATTTGGCTATGGCTCAGAAACACATGAAATAATAGGCATACCAACAATGATCAAACCATTCCTTTGAAGTAGAGGATTAGGTGTCCCTTAGTCTCCTATAAGTAGACATATCTCAAATCTAAATGTCATTAGAAGTTGGCACCAAAATTTTATCACACGTGTCATATTATACAATGCATTAGACATGTTGCTTAAAAACTATCCCTTCTAGCGCACACCAAGATCCACCCAGTATTTTGTGTTTCTTGTTTGAACAAGGTTTTCAGGAAGAATTGTTGATTTCAACTACATTACTACTTGATAAAGAAGGCTCCATTTGGATCTAGCTTGAAGAAATTTTTGCCACCCGAGAGTGTCCCCTATGTCAATTCACTATCCAAGAATTTCTAATCCAATGGAAGGATATGCAACCAAAATATACTATTTGGGGATCATCAGTTTGCAACAGTTTTCCAATCTCTAGCGTTGTGGACATCATTGCTTTCTAAGGTGGAGGGCATGTTAGGGTCCTGCCCTAACCCCCCTACTTTGAATATACTTAGGAGTACTTTATCAATGTATGAGACCATCTTCTTTGAATAAGGCCTATTAGATAGTTAATTGATAGTTACTCAATGTGAAAGGGTCCTCATCATTAATTAAGACCCACTAGGTGGTCGACCCTCTTTAATAGTGAGACCAAGGGTTTTTTCTATTGATGCACTATATATAGAGTAGAAGGTTGTGTAATGTGATCAAGTATTTCTATTGTATTTGTAGGTATGTTTACAGGAGGTTTCCCCTCAAAGAGGCACGCGAACATTGCTCTCTCTTTTGGATATCACTAATATAAGGGTTATTTGTTAAGTTTTATTTATTTCTGTTGTATTTTTTGTTCAGCACAAGTATTTTATCACATTCTATTATTTTTCTCTATAATTATGGGGTTAAGTACATTACAAAGAATCTTAACTGTGATAGCCTATACAATCATTATCGAGCCCCAAGGGTTAGCTCAATTGATTGAACCATTTACCCAAGGCATGCTGCAAATAAGGAGGCCTTGTGTCATAGGTTCAAATCCAGCCAATTGCCTCAAGGTTACCAATTTCTATTATGGCTATCAGTTGAGTTTCCCTCCATGAGGATATTACGGGGAAGAGGGGGGATCCTACAAGGTCTTCCGTGGAAAAAAGAAGAAGTCATAATTGCATTTGAGGATAATATATCTAAATAATAGTTAGATTAGTTATTGATTATTGCAAAAACAATAAGAGTGTCATTATAATTAATCCCCTATGCATGATATCTCATTAGAGATAACATAGATAATCATTATTATATCTCAAGCGCGAGATTGAAACTATTGTCACTTTAGATAATACTAGCATGGAAACATTTTAACACTGGATATATTAAGCAACCAAAAGGATAAAAAAACTAATTGAGACACAAATATCTTGATGCTTAAAATTTCCCAAGTTAAAATGGATTTACACTGGTGCGCTATATATATATATATATAACTCCCTATTGACATCGTGGGTTGATAAACAAATCTAGGATTGGTGTCGTGTGCATTTACATGGCTTTTTTATCAACTCGCAATATTAATAACGAGTTGCAAGTTATTATATATATATATATTGTGGTTTGATGAAAAAATATAGTATTGGTGCTAAACATAATTGCCTCATATTCATTTTATTCTAATAGTTGATATGATTTGTTTTTATAGTGTTTCTTTTTTAGATAAATATTTGTAAATAATTTATTATTAGTTTTAGTGTTGTATACCATATTACATTCAACGTATATTGACATCAATGTTATGGACACAAGGATAGGAGAGGTTGTAGGGCACACTAGAAAGTGTTGTGACCCTTTGCATTGGGTTCCACCTCCTAATCCTTTAATAAGAGAGGAATCGAGTGATCACCCACCCAAATCTCCGCCTCCAACGTCTGAGCATCTTCTTATGTCGTTTCAACATAACCTTTGTTACAACCATCATAGTGAGCCATCTTTCCAATCAATAAACTAATCCAAATACCAGTCTATTGGATTGTGGGAGGATCTTTAGATTTGTGGTCCTTCATCATGTCAATCTTTACCATCCCCCCAGAGTTCGAGGGAGTGTCAATATGTCTGCTCAAACCTAGGGTTGGCTTGTCAACAATTACTTTTTGCTTCTAGTTCCATTTTGAAAATATTTGTTGCATTCATGAACAACATGTCCTTAACTATGACATCTTGCACATTGGAAAGGAAAGTTTTGGTAAGCTAAGATCTGAATATTTTTTTCACATGTGGTTCAAAAACCCCTTAGTGGGGCTGCTACGTCCACGGTATGAAATCAAAGGGGGCCCACCCGAAGGGGCCGCACCCCGTTCGCTCTGATTATGGAGCTAACCCGAAGGGGACATCAAGTGAGTACCTTATATAGCAATGTATATCCACATGGGGATTTGACCTCGAGACCTTCTGCTCACAACTTACAACACTCAACCACTTGAGCTATCCCACTGAGGTTCTAAGATCTAAATATATCATTGTGAACCCACATTTATTTCAACATACTCATAGAGTACAGGGTTCACATCAATCTCCACAAGTATCCTTGTCATCAAGTAAACAAAGCTTCCCTTATAGCTATCATTGACCATATGGAATTTCCCAAGAGTATCCCCTATATCCTTCAACATTCTATCCCCACACAACTTCATTGGTAGGTTGGGAATTTAACTGTATCAGTGAAAGCTATAATAAACATAAATAATTTGTAAAATATATATTGAATGATAAATAATTGATTGAATGAGTGATACAATGATCCTTGTGATGGTGTGCTTTTATAAGCACCGACTGGTCACGAGGGGAATAAGTATGTCACTTGAATTCCCATTTATTACTAAATAATATTAATTTATTAACTATTTAATTATTTATAATTATTTATATTTATGTTTTTAACATTTCCACCCTCTTAACGAATGCTTTGTCCTCAAAGTATAGTAGATTGGATTTTCTCTCGTTAAGTATGCTTCCTTGGTGGCATAGTCTTTGTCCTCATTTGGTTGTAAATGCTGGACTTGGATTCTGACTGGGAATTTGGCAAGATTCTTTGGTAAGGCATGCATCATACCTTGAAGTCTTTTGACTTGGTCATGTAATGTAAAATCTTGTCACGTTATGGATGTAAACTTTATTTTCCTCAATGGTTACAAGATTCTTTGGCCTTTCGACACTTTATCCTTTAGTTTTAATTCCCCATTCTTGATAGCACGATATTCAAAACCATAGAATTTATAATGTTGTAACTTATCCTTCATAGGTATAGTTGGAGTTGTAAGTTTGTCTTCTAGTAAATTCTTGGAACTAGGATCTTAGTAGCATTTTTGTGATGTGGTAGAATATATTTCTCACTCGGTTGTTGTATTTTTTTCTTTTCAAGTAAATTCGACTTGAAGCATGTCTTCTTCTTCTCTATTATGTTGGGTGCATCAAATTGAAGCAAATGATATCACTGGAAATGATTCATTATCAAATGTTGATATTTTGATTTTAGTCTTATTTGCAGAACACACCGAGACATTGAGAGGGGGGGATGAATCGGTATCTCCACTAATTTTCACTTTTACCTTTAATTATCAGTTATACCAACTAATTCACTTCAATACATTATTCAAGCACCAATCTATCAACACCAAGAGAAAACAAACGATATATAGTAAACTTAACAATAATGTAAATATTAATTACAACAACTTGTTGGAGGCTCCAACCTCCTTGATTTATTAGCTACAAATGATGGGATGCTCAAACACCCCTATTCTCCAGCTACAACTATAAGGTCTCCAACCCTCTAGATTTCATCAGTTCCACCTGAAAGAATGCTCCAACACCATGCTTCTCCATATCCAACTGGAAGGAGGATACAACCCCCTAGTTTCTTCAGCTTTGAATGAAAGGATGCTCCAACTCCTTGTGTCTCCAGCTCCAGTTGGAAGGAGGCTACAACCCCCTAGTTTCTTCAGCTTCGACTAAAAGGATGCTCCAACACCCTGTAGAATAACTTCTTCAAGTAGCATGATAATGTCCTTATTTTCTTCTTCCACACAATTACTCTTCACTGCACCTTTGCACAGTCAACTTCTTTGATGCCTTGCCAACTTTAAACAACCTCTGTCCTATTTTTACTATATCTGATCCAAACTTCCCTGTCACACTCCTTTGCTTCCTCAAATGCAAACTCTATTTTAGTCTTTCATCCCTTCAAAAAAATAATCCATGGTTGACGATCCATTAATATGCATTTGATTCTCTTAAGATCACCTTCTTCTCCTTGGTTTTGCACTCTGCCTTACTAGATAAAACCGTCACACTTTTCTTCATATCAACGAGTGGTTGATCACCCTTCAATTATGCAATATTAGTCTCTGAACTAAGACTGAATATTCCTGTGAACTAAGACTGAATCTTCCTGTACCAAAACTCACATTTATTCCTTCAAATATTCTCCACCAGAATTCATTCTTTGTTGCAAAACTTGTCCTTTATTGCTGCTTCATATCCCAAGAAAATTCACTACCTATTTTAGTCTACTCCTGCTCTTATTCAATTCTGGTATCTTCTGCAGTTCCAGTAATTGGTATCTTTGCAGTTCTAGTAGCGCGTAACTCTACAGTTCCAGTAGCAATTTTTGTTGTCTATAGTTCTTGTAGCGATACCCATAAATTCCTCAGAGCTCCATCTTCTCAATTCACAAGCTCACTCACCCCTCAAATGAGTCTAGTCCATGCATATTTATATTGTTTATATGAATAATAGAATTATTAAACATTTGGGCTGACTCAACATTAAATCCTAGCGGAGGGTCGACTTGTTCTAAGTTTGGTCATCTCTTCAATGTATCTCTTTATGGGTAGAAGGAGGGCCGACTTTATTGCAGAGATTATAACATTATTAAAACATAATCTTCATGTCCCATTCATTACGTAATCATAAATCACCCCCCCACTTTCAGTAAAAATGTTCAAAGCAACTGATCTACAACCTACAGGCATTCCGGTAGCTTACTCTACAATTTCAGTAATTCTTGTTACCTATCGGTGACCTGGTGGCATTGTCTACAGTTCCGGTAGTACTACAGGAACACCAACTTCTGGTAACTTCTGGTAGTTCAATGGTTTACCATGAATCACAATGAATCACAAGTATCATCAAATCTGATAATCTTCAGCATAATGTCTGACATCAATGGCACCATGTTTGACATCAATCACAACACATTTCTAACATTATTAGGTTGTCTTATTCTACTGTGACCATGTTCTTGAATCGATGCCAATGAGTTGGAATTTTTTAGCATATTTTCTTAAGTTTGGTGCTCTATTATTGACTCATCTTGTTTCCTAATTGGTGGGTCAAATTCTTGAGTTATGTTTTTCTGAGTAATAGTCTCTCTTTGCAATACATTATCTTCACTCTTATTTGGTAATGAGCATGAAATTGATCCTATTGATACTTTCTCTGGCGTTTAGTCATAATCAACATCTATGCTGTATGCTACCGTGGCTTCGCTTTTTCCCTCGTTTCTTATTTTTCTCTTCTCCAACCAATGTTCTTTAGAATCTTCATCTTCCTTGTTAACTTTGCTTGTGAATCATTTATGCATGTTAGCTATCAATATATCGATTTTGTTGCCTAACTCCTATTGGCCTTCAACTAACTCTTCTTACGACTTTAAGATATTATCCATAATTAGTGAGGTGTTATTAGATTTATTTTCATAACCACTATTTGTGTGAGCTTCATCGTTATTACCTATTTTAAATTTTCCCTTACTCTTCATAAAGCATACTTTTTAATTTTACTTCAATAAAATATAAAGTTTTTTTTTTAATTGAGATTTTTTTTTAATTTTTAAATATAAAAAGAAACTTTTATAACATAATTTTTTTAACCCTTTTTCTTCTTGCCGTTATTTCATGGGGTATATGGAAATTGAGGAATGCTATTATTTTGTAAGATAAAAAACTAAATCTTGATGAATGTTGTAGATGGATTGTGGACTTGTATAATGAAGTCTCTCCTTGGAATCCTAGCTCTAAGAAGATAAGACTGTTGTAGAATTATTCTGATGACAGTGCTACACCATGATTTTTTGATGGGGTTGCACAATTTGGGTGTTGTGTTGCAGGTGTAATTCTCAAGTTAAATCTAGAACATACTTTCAAGTTAAGTTGAATTGTGGACGGGATCAAACACTAAGGTTGAATTAATAGCCTTATAGTGTCTATGCAAGGTAGCAACTATCTTTGGGGTTGACTCCTTAAATATTTATGGAGATTCATAGGTCATTATCCAATGGGATCGGGGAAAATACAATCTGTAGGTCATGGCTTTGAACAATTGGTGCTATCGAACAAAATCTCTCCTTTCATCCTTTTCTACATTAGAGTTGAAGCATATCTACAAGGAGGTAAACTGTGATGCTGATTGTTTATCCAAAGATGCTCTCCTGGAGAAAGAATGTCTTTTAAATTGGTTGGAGTTTGAAAATACTACCTTGGTAGACGAGGGACTTTTTAACATTTTTTAGATTTGATTCCCTGCTTATGTTTTGATGTATTTATCTAAGTTATCATTACTATTGTGGATCTAGAGTATTTGAGATAGGAAAGTAGAATTGTTAAGATTGAATTTTTGTTTTGGACTATGTTATGCATGAGTTGTAGAAGAAGATGCTAAGTCTCTACTAAATCTTTGGTGATTTGCAATGGTGATGTACTTTTTGATTCAAGTTATTTGAATATCAAAAGTATAGTTTTTTCCTCTTCCAAGGTTTTAAAAAGTTGATTTAGTAATTTGACTTTATAAACCAATTTAATTTTAAAACAAGTACAATCGCTGCAAAGCAGCTAGTCCCTGCCTCAGGACTATGTTTTTTTGTTTTGTTGACCTATGAATAAAAACAATTAATCATTATAAACATTTGATTATGATTGTGTTAATAAAACTGTATTATTATTTTCATATTACACATCGCTACCCACAGAGATCTCTCGAACTCTACTTTCGTTAATTAGTGTGACAATGTGAAAATGATTCAGAACTTTTACCGTAAGTCTAAGGTAGCATAAATATCTGAGACATGTTTTTTTCGCTTTTTTCACATGCATTGAGTTATACTATAGCTCATACCTAAAATGTATATGAAGATAGAACAAGCGAGAGGGCCGTTCACGACTATACACTGATTAATCACAAGTGGAATACCCAGTGAAGAGATTTATCTGCAAATTAGTCCTAGTACCAGTCCTGAATCCTGTCATGAGTCGAGTTGAAGTGATTAAAAGTAGGGAGCCACAGCTACTTTAGAGCTCAAGAAGGACAAGAGTAAGCTAAACTCTAGACCGAATGCACCAATAATCCGGCGATTTTTCCGGCGAAAATCCGGCTGAAATTGTTTAAATGACAGTTTTGGGTTGCTAGAATTGCATAATGGGGGTGCCCCGGGGGTAATCGAGGTCGCTGAAGCCATTCCTGCAACCAAAATTGCAATTCGAACAACCCAAATTGCAGTTTCAGCAATTTCCCATTCGCCGGATTCCGGTGAAAATCGTCGGTAAAGATGCATTCGGTCTAGAGTTTATCCCATTCCAGAAGGATGTAGTATACCACTGTGATTGGCAAAGAGACGAGCATGCCAAATATGACCCTGTAACATTCAGGCGTCGGCCATTGCTAAAAATATAACCAATAGATCACAACATTAATTTTTATAGTTCTTGTTCATTTTTATAATATTCTTTTTAAAAACATAAAATTATTTTTAATAACTAATATATTTATATATAATAAAAAATATAAACTTTGCCGTGACTACCCTTCAACTCTCTATACAAATTTGACTGAAACACCTGATGTTAAAGGTTCAATCATGGAAGCTTGAAAATCTGTCTTACCTTGGCAGTGGCAGTGCCTTAGTACTGCTCGTATTGCCACTTGCTCTGACAGAATTAATTCCGCCTCATATAATCCCTACGGAGCCGCTAGCTGTCCAGGTTAGTTAGCAAGATTAGTCGACACCATAAATGTTATAGCATAGCTGTAAAATGAAGTCAGTGTATAAAATGTTTTGAAAGCAAGTGTATTAAATGAAGGCAGTGTATTAAACGTTTTGAAAGCCACACCACCAAATGTTATGCATTCATGGCATAAATGTTATAGCTCAACTAAATTGTAAACTATAGAAGTCGCGAATATTGCACACCCTCTATAAATCTAGAACCCAATGTAAAGTTACTATATGTATTATTTATGACTATGTGTCAATTTGAGATTTTTTTTTAAAACAAAATATTTAAAAAAAAATAATTGTCACCTCCAATCAGAAGTATTTTGTCAAATCAACCCTTACAACCAATAACAAAATAATATTTTATAATTTCAAAAATTAAAATCACATTTTATTATTTAAAAAAATTAAAATTAATAAGTATTTTTTGCATAACATTATAAAACTACTATTAAATTGATAAAATTATAAAAAATTGAAAATTAAACTTTCTTAAGTAATTAATTGTTTTTGAAAATTTCTATTATAATTTTTTTTAAATAAATAATAAAAATTCTTTATTAAAAATATGATTAGTTTTAATATAAAATTATTTTTAAAAATATGATTAGTTTTAATATAAAATTATTTTTAAAAATATAAAATTAAAACATTAAAATTGGATTAAAAATCATTTAATAGTATAATGTTTTTTAGATGTAATAATGTAATGTATTGAGGTGGAACATCCCATCACAACACATTGTAATAGTTAGAATGCAGTGGCACTATCAAAGAATCATAGAGTCCAAATAGATAAACATTCAACATAATTTATTTAAGGAAATTGTAGAACGTAGAAAATTGGTTGTTTACATGCTCATTAAATCTATATGATGTTAAGTTTTAGTGGTATTGCAACATTGTAAGAGTTTGTGGAATTAAATGTGGAATAACTATTATTAATCAAAAACATATTACATATTGTTAATAAAAACCTAAATCAAATATTATAAGATAATAACATTTTGTAATTTAATTAAAATTAATATTAAATTACTTTAATGTATGTAACTAATTAATGTATTATTAAATGTTTTGAAGTCAATATCTCATATTTTTTAATATTGTTTTTTAAAATATATAAAGTTATTAATGTTTTTTCAAATATCAGAAGATAACAACATTTTGTAATTAAATCAAAATTAATATTAAAGTACTTTAATGTATGTAACTACTTAACGTATGATTAAATGTCTTGAAGTCAATATCTCACCTTTTTTAATTTGTTTTTAAATATATAAAGTTATGAATGTTTTTAATATCAATAAATATATTATTTCTTTTATTTTTTTCTTTATATAAAATATTTATTAATATTTGATTTTACAATAAGATTTAAAATTGTTTATAATTAATTAAGAATTTGTTTGTTTAAGATTTAAAACAAATAAATTAATAATGAATTTTTTTTTAAATAACATTAACAAATTAATGCCCAAGCTATGTAATAACTTTTCAGGCCGTCTAATCACGAGGATCAAATAATTTGTGAATATACAAAAAAGTGAAGTAGATGTATACATCTTGCATAGTTTTTAAATGAAAAATGGTTGTTGGATGTCTTTAAGGAGCGAGGTGTCATCGTTTACAGATAGCGATAGATTTATGACAAATCGTTCATTTGATCATGAAGCTAGGTACAACTCATAGTTAGACCTGCTTCTCGTACAATACCCTTTGACAAGCTTTGTCAGGTGGCAGCCAAAGAAGCCAATCACAAGTTTTTGAAATATTTTTTTTAGTTCTCATAGGAATAAATATTTTTTTAAAAATAATTGTCACTTTCAACCAGGAGTAGTTTGTCAAATCAACCCTTACAACCAATAACAAAATAATATTTTATAATTTCAAAAATTTAAAATACATTTTATTATTTAAAAAAATTAAAATTAATAAGCATTTTTTGCATAGCATTATAAAACTACTATTAAATTGATAAAATGAATAAAAAGTCAACTTAGTTTTGACAATTAACCCATTGCTATAATCCCCGCCTTGGAAGGGACTAAAAGTCACTTTATAAACCAAACCAAATTACCTTTAACTTATAACCAAGTAGACTTAATAATTTTAAAGTGGTGTCTATGAAATAGTGTACGAAAATGTCACGTGTAAAAAAATGGCAGTTGGGACTCGATGAATGTATGGATGAATCTTAACGAAGATGTATGGATAATTTGAGGTGGCTATCTACTGAGGTAGCATATGGTGTGGATGCTATAGGTGTACATAAGTGCATGGGAGAGTATAATAGGCAACAAATTTAGAATGACAACTAGAACGTATGGAACAAATAGCTAGTGTGCATAACTAATAAGAAGTATGGGTTGTGTACATAACATATCACGAGTGTGTAGAATTGGCAGGGAGTATAGACGATGAAGTTGTGGTACAAATTGTTAAGGAGTATGAAAAATTACCAGGATGATTACAGAGTACGACTGTACGGACTGAAAATTGACTATTGTGTATAGGCAGCGATTGAACATTGTACATATTGCAACAAACTAGTGGCTAAATATGGAATTTTTAATCCATTGAATGGCCAAGACTTTAGCTCTGATACCAATGTAGCAACATAACATACATAATTTGTAAAATATATATTGAAGGATAAATAATTGATTGAATGAATGATACAATGATCCTCGTGATGGTGTGCTTTTATAAGCATTGACTGGTCATGAGGCGAATAGGTGTGTTTCTTGACTTCCCATTTAATGCTAATTAATCTTAATTGATTAATTATTTAATTATTTCTATATATTTATGTTTTTAACATTAATCCATATAGGAGAAGTATTCACAAGCTCAACCTGATCATCCAAAGCAAGGTTCCAAGGGTGTTAAGGAAGACGAGTCTATAAACCAAACACCACACACAAATTTTGTAGCATCATCTTCTGATATAAATATGAAACCCACCCATCCTTCGAAAAAAACATGGGAAAAAGTGCCATGCCCTAACCAAGAGCCTACTCCCATTGAACCCATGCATTAAAGCTTCCAATACTCATTCTATGACCTATAAATCAAACCATAGGGTTTTTTCCATTAAGAGTCCAATACAATCCAACCCAACTCCTTATCCTACCATTAACGACACCCCTCCTCCTATGTTACTAATAATATTCATTTTGTGTTTCCCTCTAGGGCCTCTCACAAAGAGACCTTGACCACCCTGCTATTCTTCCACCTATCTCCTATCCCCTACAAAACCTACTCACTACTCTTCTAGCATCTCTTCTACCTCCTTTCCTTTTCTTGCTACTAGTGTGTGTGAAATAATAGGTACAAAAGGAGTTACAGGGTTCTCCAATTCCAAGTTTTCATCTGCAGACGTCAAAGAGAGAAAAGCACGTGAAGGGCTTGAAAATCCTTGAACAAGTTCTCGAGATACTTTTCTTCGTAAACAATCTTTCATCTCTTTGAATGATGTAGGAAGTGCCTATAATTTTTCCCCTAGACCAACCTTGGAGACCTAAAACTGGGGAATTTCTAAATTAGGTCTCCTACTAACCCCCACCTAATCATCGGATGCCCTGTCACCCCCCACCCGAGGATAAGCGAAACTTTTGGATCATCTAGGCTTTTTGAAATCTGATCCACCAACAATGCGATCCCCAGAGGTGTACACAATGTTTGGTCTTTTCACAATGCATATTCATAATAATATACTAATATTGGGATCTCCATCGAGAGAGACAGATCACCTACATAAGCCTCCTCCATCCTATTCCATTAGACCATAAAGTTATGTCTTTTTATTTTATTTTAAGAAGAAAGATTTAATATTGTATTAAAGTATGTTGCAACTAAGCTAAACAACACCAAAATACAAAAAGAGAGCATATACAAAAATACAACATATAACCTTCTGCATTATTTCTTACAAAACGTGACATAGTACTAATAGTAGTATAGATTTAAAAAATACACCTATAATCAAAACATATTTCCAATACATTCATTATTACATGATTAAGGGTAGGAATACTTTCTCATTGCATCATCATGTGTATGATTAGAAGGTAATGATTCCTGCTTGTCAACCTCCATGTCTTCCTATAGTTGGTAGATTGTTTCTTCTTCCTTGAGTTAAATAAAAAGAGCCAACATAGATGTTCTAATTTGAGGCTAAATAGGATGAGCCCTTGTTGAGAGGTATTACCAATGCTTGAAGCTTAGCACATTCCTTCTCTAAATATTGGATTTCCCTTTTATGTTTAACCAAAATATTCATGATAATTGCATTCTATGAGACCTAATGGTGCTTTAAACTGTGATATTTTATTGTGATAGATAAAATTGAGGTTATATTTCCATTGATTATGTTCTCCCGACATCTAAAAAATCGACAAATTTCTTGAATATTCCTCTGGCAATTAGAGGAGTGGTTTTCCATGAGTGTCACATAGATGCCACTAGATATCTTTGCACCCAACATAGACAAATAACACTCAATATCTATACACCCAACACAAACAAATGACATTAGATACCTATGTACCCACAAACCCTTCACCCCAAGTTCGAAATACAAATTAAAATTTGATGGACTATACACTGAATCTCAAGATTCGATAACACTGGGAAGCTTGAGAAACTAGAGAGGGTTTTTTCCCATTTCACCGCCCCATTTAAACACTATCTTTGGGTTCAATTGCTACCTAAGTTGAGTGCTAATCCTATAGGTATCTCCAAGTATAACCCAACAACTCATGAAAGAATAATTTGAAAGTGTTTGAAGTAGGTAACTCAGAAAGGAATTGATGCCCCCTCCAACTGATGTTTAACCAGAGGCAAAAAATACTGATGTTGTTAAATACCAAGAGGTCTAGTAAAAAATTACTGACCTGCAATGGGAACCGGTCTGAGTGCTAAAACCTGCTTCAAATATCACATATTTTCTTTCTAAATCGAGTTCCATCTCTTCAAACTTCTGGAATTTGTGGAAAACGAGCACGTGTGAAGTTGGATTGGTGCTTAATGCATCTTCCCTGGCCCTACTAAGAGATTTAATGCAAAAGCTACATGGCTTGACCATGCATGTGATGATTAAGTGGATTTTGAACTCATGGAATAAGAGAGAATTTCAATTCTGCATTTTTTATGAGTGTTCCTTCCTCAAGCCTTAAGGAATGAATCACGAGGTAATCAAATTTTGAGTTTAATGCTCTAAGGATATGGGGAAACTGGACTTCCTCAAGCCCATGGATTTCTCTTCTTATGCTTGCGACGATGCATGCGATATTATCACCTTTTGGATTGGAATTTTTGTTTATATATTGAACTAGTATTAAAGAGCCTCTGAAAACAAGCATGATTTTTATATTTAACGAGATTGCCACTTTGATGCCTTGTTGTAGGGTGTAGGACTCCACCATATTGTTTAACATTGTGCCAAGTTCCCATGTGTAGCTGTTTTTCTTTATTCCTCCAGGATCATAGATGATCCTAGCACCTGCAACCCCTACAGTTATGTCTTTTATAAAGCATATACATATTTGAATTCTTCGCTTAAAAAATATACTATAAAAATAAACACCATTTTATAATATAAGTAATTCTCTGCCGATCATTGAGGATTGAAATAAATGTTATTTGGGTTGTAAACATAGATTTTGTGATTTTATTAATAGAAACATTTAGCAATTGGTTTTAGGTCCAACTAGTTTGACTTTTAATCAATGTAAAAAAAGTTGAGATATCTCATAACTAGTTTGACTTTTAATCAATGTAAAAAAAGTTGAGATATCTCATGTTTAACTTTATTTTATTTTAAATAATATTTTTTAATATATAAAATATAAACTATTTATCTATTATATAATTAGCTTTATAATTTATTATAATTTAAATAAAACATTAAAATAAAAATGTATATAAATATAAATTTTATTAATATATTTTATTGGTAACTTATGGTAAGTGTAATTCAAATTATATAAAATATAAAGTTTATGTTACACATTTAATACTTCTAATATTAAGTTTCTTTACACATTGAATACTTTCAAACCACAATGCAAGTGAAAAAAAGAGTTTCATAAATGATAATATGTTAAAAGGTCTCTGCAAATGAATAAAGTTCTTAAGTGAAAAAAATAGTTTCATAAATGATAATATGTTAAAAGGTCTATGCAAATGAATAAAGTCTTTAATTCTCTTATAGTTGGAATTACCTTTATTGATTATATTTATTATAAATTTCCAATTATTTCCATAAGTTGGAGACCTCTTAAAGAGAGATAACTCAAGGTTTCAAAAGAGCTATGCATAGATAAATAAAAGGTTTGGGGTTTTTTCGACGAGCCAAAGAATACTAGGTATATGTGGAACACGTGGTGTAGTTTTTATGATTCATCTCATTACTTATTAATAAAATATGTTGTTGGTAAAGAACCAACAATTAAGTTGAATTTTATGTTTTGAATGCTGTTGAAAAGAACAATGGAAAGATGATTAAATTATTTTCAAAACTCTTGATGGAATGAGCAAACCAATTATATAAAATTAAAAAATGTATTAAGTTGAATTGAAAATTTTATTGTTAATTATGAACATGGTGCAGGAGGTAAAAAGTACTTTTCATGGTTTTCTTTTTTTCTGGTTTTCTCAAACATGTATATAAATAATTTAATACTAAAGCTAATCAATTATCTAAAGGAGCTTTACTCTGGTCGGAGAATACCTTAATTAAACATGAATTCAAAGGTTGGAGAATACCTTAATTGAGCATGAATTCAAAGCACGGACTCCCCTTTCGATCTTAGAAAGATCTTTGTATGAATCCTTAGTTGCTAGTAGAACAGGTTGGATGGGTCTTTTGGATCTTTATTTTGTTTTAACTAGTGATAATATAGGGTCATTGAGTCTTGCTATTATTTAGTTAGAATTGCTAAGTTGTCTTGTACTTATGTATTCATAGGATTATTTTTACAAACAATAAAATGAATTTTGAGTCAATGTTTCCTGAGTATGAACAAAACAACTTAAATGTATATTTTGATTTCAAATTTTCAATTAGATATAATGATTTTTTTTAAATGAAAAATTCAATAAAAAATATGTATTGTTTACATTTTGAAATAATTGGGATATTACGTTTCATATTGAATTGTACCAAAGTTTTCCGTCTTAGTTTCATTGGAACACAATGTACACTATAAATTTGATCAATGATAATTACATACTTAACCTTGGCTCCTCTGTTAACAAGGGTGCATAGTTTTTGATATTTTTCATTGTTTATATTGTATATTAATTTCAATTTAAATAATTGAGTCATACAAATGAATTTAAGACTCCATAACAAAATGAAAAACACATGTAAAATGTTTAACCTATTTTATCCAATTTATTAATATTATAGTGAACCACCATCTAAAGTTTCAATGAGTACATCCATTCTATATATAGTTTCATAGTGATGAGTTTTTTTCCAATCACAAGCATCAAACCAACATAACTAAAATTAATAGTTCCACACACCTTCATATCACTATACAAAATAGTAATAGTAGTACAAAGTTTTAATGAGTACATCCATTCTATACATAGTTTCATAGTGATGAGTTTTTTTCCAATCACAAGCATCAAACCAACATAACTAAAATTAATAGTTCCACACACCTTCATATCACTATACAAAATAGTAATAGCAGCTTGCATTTTGTGACACTTGAATATAATTAGCATACTTTCATTACTACATGAGATATTAGGTTGCATTGTGTTTAGTATAGCTTAATTACTACATGATATATTAGGTTGCAATGTGTAACACTTAAATATCAACATTTTTTTATAAATAAAAACTATATTACTGCTTTGAAACCAAGTACATAAAACGCTTACAGCGCAGCCATCGACTTACAGTTCACTGTCATTCTTAGAAAAAACCCTTAGCAAAACAACTTGGGCGCCATAAACAAACTGGCCCCAATGCCAACCCAAAATTCTAGATACAGCCTACCCGAAATAACAACCCTTAACATACTATAAAGCTGATAAAGGAAGAAAGAGCAACCAAAAACCACCAAAGCACCCAGGACCAGCAGAACAAGATCAGGGAGCAGCCGCGTCACCGTTGCCCTCCTTCACTTTCTGTTTTCCTTTCTCATTCGTCTCCTCTGTCTTGTCCTCCTGCGGCTTCTGTGCAGTGGCTTGCTTGCGGCGAGTGCTGGGGCCAGCCTGCTCAGCCTCCTCCATCCCGGGATAGACGAAAGTCATACCAATCTTTTTGGCAATCGCATCGATCTTGAGATGCATCAGTCGGGCATCGACATTGTGCACCTTCCAAGCATGTACCGACTCCTCATCTCCCTGGTGCTTATGATAGTTAGACATAGTGACATGAGCCAGTAGATTCTTGATGACCCAGTAAACCATAAGCATACGGTCGTAGGTAGAAGCTCTGCCTGCAGTGGTTCTCGGGTCGACCACCCATTCCTCCACCTCTCGACGAAGGTTCTCGACTGGAATGGTCCTCGTAGTGTCCCACAGCTGTTTCTCTATCTGGTCTAACTCGTCCCGGACTAGAGAAGGAATATGGTGACGGAAGAACAGAGCTGCCTCTTGGGCCCGAGATTGAGCCCTTGTGACCCGACCCTGATCACTACCCATCTCAACAGAATGCTTTGCTTTACCCCGCAGCTTTCCAGAACCAGAACCCGGGACAGTCTCGGAACAAGCACTACACTTAGGAGCCATCACCCTAGCCCTGGAATTATCTGGCGGACGAACTAAAGAAAATCTGTCACAAACACTCCCCCATGAATCTTTACCACCCAAATAAGGAGGGATGACCCTAAGGCATAGAAAAACTCTACCATTAAGGCTCTCCTCTGCGCAGCTATAAATAACCATAGAGATCATTATCGGCTCGCCCGAACTTCTTCGGTCATTCTTCATCTTGTACTGACTATCAATCATGAAACTGCCTTCCCCATTAACGATCATTAAAATGATACTAATGACCAGATAAGGAGGTAGATACGGAGCATTCCTTTCGCTCGATTCTTTCTTGGACTTGTACTCTCTCATACTTATTTCGTTATTTAAACTGTAGATGTGAGTCATTCCTCGCGTGGCGGCCCACGTTGATGTGACTCTCCATTACAACTCCCTAACTGCCCTCTGTCGAATTCATGAGGTGGTGAGGCTCCATCCGCCTGCTGTCTGCATTTTTCAAGATCAGAGCTGGCCAAGTGGCGGCAATTCATGGTCCAAGTGTCATGCCCATAGTCTTCCAGGGTGCCAACCGAGAGGGCCCCACCTCCAACAATGCCCTAGTTGGCCAAAAGGTCCGCAACCTTGTTTGCTTCCCATCTAACATGGCTAAACTTGATGGCATTGTGACTAGAGAGAAGGGTTTTCAAATGTTCTAGCCTGTGCAAAAGTCACCAACTGGTAGTAATTTTGGCTGGGGATTGGCTGTTAGCCAACTTCTTGGCCATGTGGATAATTATATGGGAATCCCCCTCCAAGATTGTTGGGAACCAGCCTTCGTTGACCACCAGGTGAATGCCCTAAATGAGACCTTCCAACTCAGTCAACTTGTTGGAGTCGATGCCTAGGTGACTGACAAAAACTTTCAGGATAATTCCAGCAGCGTTCTTGCATACACCACCAAATCCTGCCACTCCCGGATTAGCACGAGAGGCACCATCAAAATTAACTTTGAATACCTGCAGAATAGGAGGGGACTAGAAATTCAGACTGGAGGGATGGCAGATCTTAGGTTTAATGCAAAGATGCTCCAGGTCAACTCTGCATAACCCCCAACCCACAACAATGCGAAGTTCCCCCTCCGAAAGGTCTATGTCCTTATCCCCCCATGTGATGCTTCTTATTGTTTCTTTCATATTATTGACCAGCTTCCTCCATATTTCTTCTAAGTCATGTTTTTTATCCCTGAAGATACGATGATTTCTTTCCTTCCAAACATTCCATATTACCATCCTTGGGAACATTTGCCACAAAGTCAGAATGATTGGATTTGGGAAGGATTTAGAGTTCCATTCCTTAATGGTCTGATCCGGGTAATCTCTAACCCGATCACTTCTTCAAACGATCATAGCTCCCCTATCCCACATCGTGGAAGAGAAGGTACAACTGTCCAACAAGTGCCCAGAGGATTCTTCAGAGAGGAAACATGAGGGGCAACGAGATGGTCTATGAATCCCTCTTTTCCTAATATTTTCATTGGTCAAAATCCTTCCCCAGATAACCAACCAGCAGAAGACCGCAATTTTTGGCCAGGGGTTCATCCCCCAAATATTCTTCCAGAAACTTTCAACCCCTTCTTCATTATTAATTTGATATCATAAGCTTCCTTTATGCTGAAAACTCCTTTCTGTTTGTATCCCCAGCAGAGCTTGTCAGGACCAACTTTGACGTGGATGAATCGCTCCCGGAGCGTGGTCTCGAAGGCCCTAATATCCTCATTATTAATTGGCCCTTCCATCCACCTACAATCCAACCACTTCCTATGTCCATCAACCGGGACCTCCTCCCAATAGTCACATATTTTGAGTTTACGGACCACCATCCCCCTAGCCCTAATATCTTGGCACCTTGGATCGTCTCCCAGTTTAGGGAACTGATTCCATGAATCATCCCAAAAGTTTTCTAATTCACCGTTATAGACTTCCCAAAAGTTGTGGTTTTGCACTAATTTTCGACCTACAAAATCTTTTACCCAAATATGGGAGCCATTCCTCACCTCATTGAAACGGATTAGATTCCCCTGTGGGCTGTCTTTGGCATATTTCACATGCCATAGACGCGTCCACGGTTCAAGTTTATGATTGCACCATCTTCACCATATTTTGGAGCCATAGACTTCACTTAGAATATCAGGATCTCTAATTCCCATACCACCTTTATCCTTGGGTCTGTAGATCTTATCCCATCCCACTAGGGAAAACTTGGACTTCTCCTCCCGACCACCCCACATAAAATTTCGTTGAATACTCCTTATTTATTTTAGTACCGACTTTGGAGCAGAGAGCATTGAAAAGAGGTAAACTGAAATTTCTTGGAGAACAGACTTTACCAGAATCAGACGGCTAGGGAGATTTAAAGGTCTGAGAGTCCAACTAGCCAGCCTTCTTCGAATCTTGTCAATCAAGTCTTGCCAGGAAATCTTGCGAATGGTGCCTTCTGATAGAGGACTCCCAGATACTTGGATGGGAGAGATCCTTTTGCAAAGCCTAGATTCCTCAGAATATTACTTTGGGTGATTCCGACGGTATTAAAGAAGAACACTTGTGACTTATTAGGATTGACTTCGAGCCCCGAGGCCTTCGCAAAAAGCTTTAAGCAATTTTTGAAGACACGAGCTTCTTGGACTGAAGGGTGCCCCATTAACATAGTGTCGTCAACAAATTGTTGGTGCGTTTGCTTATCCAACCCAACATCAAGTTGAAGACCTTTGATACTACCTTCACTCGCTAGGCTGTATAGGAGTCTACTCATCCCCTCAGCCATTAAAATAAAGAGGAAGGGTGAGAGGGGATCACCTTGGCGAATACCCTGAGAGGCCTGTAGGAGTCTAGAGGGGGAGCCGTTAAGTAAGATGGAGAAGAAAGGAGTGGAAATCAGATTCATAGTCCAGTTCACCCAATTCCTTTCAAACCCAAAGGCTACCAAGATGCTGCACATGTACTGCCAACTAAGCTTATCATAGGATTTTGCTACGTCCAACTTGATTAACATGCCAAGTTCCTTTGTGAGTTTCAAGGAATGAATAGTTTCGTGAACCAAAATGATTCCATCCACAATTTGTCTTCCTTCAACAAAACCCGACTCCTTCGGGCTAATAAGGATAGGGAGCAGAGGCTGGAGCCTGTTTGCAATCACCTTAGTGATAATACTGTAAATAACATTACAAAGGGCTATAGTTCTAAACTTACCTAGGGATTCAGATCCTTCCTCTTTCGGAATAAGAGACAAAAATGTCTCGTTAAATGCTTTTAAAACCCCGCAACACCTGTGGGATTCCTCTACAATTCCTAGAACCTCCTCCTTGATCATATCCCAGAAGAAATGGAAGAAGTTGGTAGTAGTACCATCCAGACCAGGGGCCTTCCCCAGATCCATCTGGTTCATTGCTTCCTCAACTTCCTGCATGGAAACTGGTTTGTTCAGCAACTCGTTATGGTCCCTGGTGACAAGTCTGGGGATGAGGCGAGTGATTTGGGAAATAACATTGCTCCGATCGACCCTGCCTTCCCTTAATACCGAGGAAAAGTGGTTAACTAATTCGTCTTCAATCTCTCCTCTCTTTTCCACCTGGCTACCGTCACTTCTTTTGAGTTTGAAAATATTTTATCTGTAGCGATTTTGAATTATAGTGTTGTGAAATAATTTTGTGTTTTTCTCCCCATCTTGGAGCCATTGGTTCCTGGATTTTTGCGTCAAGTAAATTTCCTCCTGTCTTTCCCTCGCTTCAAGTTGCTCCAACAGATGTTGCTCCTGCTCCCTTAATACTTCATCCCAACCTTCTGCCATACCTTTACGGTGAGTATGCTCAAGGTCCTCAATCAACTTTTTCTTGTCCTAGAAGATGTTACCAAAGTCTTCTTTGTTCTAGGTATGAATCTTGGATTTGAGAGCTTGTAGTTTTTTCTAAAATTAGAACATTCTGGTACCCTCCGGGGGGACCAGTTCCTGCCACCACTGCCCCACCAAATCTTTGAAGTCTTTATGCTCCAGCCAAAACTGCTAAAATCTAAATGGTTTATAAAGGACAACGTTTGACGGATCCCAATGGAGGCATATGGGCCAATGGTCAAAGCTCGCTGATGGAAAAATACTAGCACTGACCTCGCCCGTGCCTCGGGAAATGTCTTCAGTAGTCAAGAATATGTCAATTCTGGAGGTGACAAAGTGCTTGCCTCCTCGTTTGTTATTCCAAGTGTGCCACCCATTTCTAGTTTCAACATCTATGAAAGGGCTATGGGCTAAAAGCTCCCTGAAAGCTTCCTGGAATCTATCCATAACCCTCCGGCCACCCTTCTTTTCATTGAGAGAGGATATGAGATTAAAATCACCTCCTACTATCCAAGAGCCAGAAACAACTTGCTCATCCATCCACGTTAGAAATATGATAAAGGACTGTTATTGAGGAAAGGCACTTGGTCCGTAAATATTCACCATCGTGCCTTTATCCCCTGAAACTAAGATAGTGAAATTAGAGGAAATAGAAAACTAATTGGCTCTCCAATCGGTCAGTTGCAAAGAGTGTGGGAGCCACAAGACTGCTAAGCCTCCAGCCATGCCTATGGCATCCGTCGACATGACTTTGCAGCCTTTCCAGATCCTATGCCCAACCTTCTCCATGGTTTTTGAGTTGCATTTAGTTTCTTGTAAGAATAGAACATTAGGTTTCTCCTGCTTAATATTTCTTGCCAGCGTTTTTAGTTTCCTCGGATGATTACACCCTTGGATATTCCAAGATATGAGATTCATTGGGTAACCTTGTTGGATTCAGAAAAGGCTGCCTTGATCATTGGGTACTGACCTGGTTCGATGAGTTTCACTCCAATATCAGCAATTCTTTTCCTGCTCGACTTCTTGCCTCTTTTCAATTCCTCCTTTGGAGATTTCCTTTTGCTCCCTTTTTGAGGGTCCGAGGAGATCCCGAGCTGCTGACTGGACTTAGATTTGATGATTGCCTCTTGTAGAAGCTCTAATTTCCTTCGAGAGACATAGCCCTTCCCCTTTTTTTTGCATTCTTTCTCTAGCTCGTCTAGATCAAGTTCCCCCAGTTCCATTTTTTCACCCTCATCCTCCTCCATGACCACCGTTTCATTCTCAGGAGGCGCAACCTGGGGCATTGCATTCTCCGATTCCATTGCTACGTTTTCCTGATGTCTCTTCCCTTCTCCTCCAGCCTTGTCGTCCTCGCTGACTTCCTCCAGTATCTGAAAGGGATTTTTGCCAGCGATCCCTTTCTCGACCTTCTCCTTTCCCTTCTTCTGTTGATCCCCCGCTCTATTCTTCCACTTTTTGCACACTTGGGTAAAACCTTCCTTATCCTTCTCGCCTTCCTGAGATGAATTGGTGGGGGAAGGTGCCTGAGGTGCCTTAGGACAATTCCTTCCAAAGTGACCATATTCATGGCATAGTCTACATCTAAATGGAAGCTGCTCATAATCAAGTCGTTGGATCCATTACTCGTCTTCCCAGTTCAAACTGATTGCCTCAGGAAGATCTTTCGACAAATCCATATAAACACAGATGTGAGCACATGCAATATACCTTTGGAGTTTTGTCTGCTCTGCGACCTAAAAAATTCCCCCAAAGTATTTCCAATATCTTGCAGGATCTCCAGATCTCAGTACTCACAAGGGAGAGAAAAAATCCGGATCCAGACTGGGGCCACTTTCATATCCTCCGTCTCTGGGTTAAATCTTTCTTTCCAAGGCCTAAGATACATACCAGATGAGATAAAGAAATAAGGGCCTCCCTCCAAAAACCTATCCCTATCTTCCAAGTTGAAGAAGATAATGGTGAAGAACCCTTTGGCTCCCAAGTGCATGTCATAATGGCCTTTGGGGTTCCATGTGTTCTTAATCCACCGAACCAGATCTCTCTCTCGTGGACAGATCCCCACAAATTTTCCAATCAATGCTTTCTCCTTCTAGAGCTCGACCCTTTCTCTTATTTTGTCAGATCTAAGCTGGATAATAGGTATTGTTAAGGTTTTTGGAAGGTAGCCCCCCTAGCCTGCTCTTCTTTTCATCCCTGCCCCCGATCCATTTGATCTTCCTATACCCATATCCTCATCCCCTGCCAGACCTGAAGGTCCAGAGGATGGGGTCGGCATGCTTTTCATGTGTGTCAACAGGGTGACCGAGACCTATGAAAACCTTCTTGCAGCTTGTCGGCGCTGTACGCAGGACTGGATTCCAACCAAACCCTTCTAACCCTCGCCTTCACCGGTTGAGAATTTTCCCAAGTTCATCTACCCATCCCGAGCCTCAATCGATTTAATTGAATGGATACAATAATATTGTTATTACAAGATGCATCTTTAGAGATGACATCGACTTCAGGGTTTATACCTACTATAAAGCGTCAACACTTAAATATCAACATTAAAAAAGAGAGGATAATAGATTGTATTTTGTAGTATTTAAATAGTTTCATGTACTTTCATCACTACATAGAAGAATACATTTCGTTTTGATTTGAATTACTTGGTAAGATTTCAATTGATTTCACAGAGTTTAATTTTAATACTTAAAAAAAGTTTTATTATTATTAAAATATTAATTATTGATTATATGATTTGTGGAAATATGTGATAAAACTAATTTTGTTTATCTCTCAATTAGTAGTAAATTAAAAAAAAAAAAAAGATAATATTTAAGGCCTCTCAAATCGTATATTGTGCAATTAATGCATGCCAATTGGTCGAGTAATATATAATCATACATAACTATGAAAAATTGAGTATATACATTCAAAACATAGATAGGATCCTCACGTGGATATGAAAAGTGTACTCTTGTCCCACTTTCCTATAATCGTGACAAATTTGCGACAAACCTAGGTGCAACTAGGGGAGGGATGCCAGTTGTTGGACACCCCACATGGCTCCCTCCCCCACGCCACACTGGCACCTCGGCACATGACGTGACCGGGCCCAGCTGGCAGCGCCACGTGTTGTGGTGGGTGGGAGCCATAAAGCGGCCTTTATGGCACGCTTTTTCACCTTTTCTTGGCGCTTTTCCCGCAGCAGGTTCTTCCTCCCATGTATTCTTCCTCGGGCCCTGTCCGTGGTCACTCCGCCACCCCAGTTCCTATTCGCTCTAGCTCTGGTTCTGCTCCACTTCTGCTGTGCTTCTATGATGTGGCAGATGGGTGGTGCGTTTCCCCCTGACGGTTTATGTTCGGTGCTGCGGTTTGTTCTGTCCGCTGGTTTTCCCGACATTGACCCTCTCTTGATGCCCGTGGTGCACCATATTCCCATGGACTCGTCTGCAGCAGACACCGTTGGAGGGTTTCATGGTTCAGTGGTGGTGTTGTTGGGTTCCTGCTCGGCTGGTTTTGCTGGTGGCGATGGTGGCTTCCATCGCGCGTTCGTTGCCTTCGTTTGGTGGCGCTGGTCCCGTCCTGCTCATGCTTCTTTAGTGGCGCTGGTCCCTTCCTCTTCATGACAGTGGATGGTCCCTTCCTGCTCGCGGCGGTGGCGATGCCAGTTCCTGGTTGCACTTCTTCGGTGGCGCTGGTAGGTTTCCTACCAGCCATTCCCGCGTTAGTGTTTTTCAACACTCTCAACCTTCTGGGGATTTCGTGGACCATTCTGCTGCTTTTATAGGTTAAATTCTGCATTTCTTGGTTGTGAATTTGTGTATTTCTGGGTTGTGAATTTGTGCATTTCTGTTGGTGAATTGGTTTGGTCCCTTCCTGCTCCCGGCGGTGGCGATGGTGCATTCCTGCTCGCATTTTGATTTGGGTTTGAATTGTTTGTGGTGGGATAACGTTGCGTTTGTGGCAATGGTGAAATGCATTTCGCATTAGGGTTTTTATGTGGCATTGGTGGCAGTGGTGAACTGCATTCGCCACAGCATGGAATTGTGCTCCTGTTAATGCTGTTTAATGAATTATGAATGGTGAATAATGAATAATTAATTTGTTTATGAGGGTTTATGATGCAGTAGGGTTTATGAATGTTTTAGTGTTTATGAATTTATTAGGGTTAAGGTGAATTCGTTAGGGTTTATGAATTGCTGTTGGCTAGGGTGTGTGAAGTTGTTAGGGTTTATGCAGGATTAGCATGCAAATTTGTTATGTAGAATTATTATGCGAAGTTGTTATGCTGAATTATTGAAGGTTCTATGGTTTACATTGCTGTATGGTTTATACAATTTTTAGGGTTTATGAATTTAGTTCCATGTTGGTTTACGTTGTAATCATAGTTTGGGCTGAATTATTGAAGGTTCTATGGTTTATGTTGCAGTAGGGTTTATCAATTTAATTTGTTGTTGGTTTATGTTGCAATCATAGTTTGGGGTGAATTATTGAAGGTTCTATGGTTAATGTTGTAGCAACGTTTATAATTTTTTTAGGGTTTATGAATTTAGTTTGTTGTTGGTTTATGTTGCAATCATAGTTTGGGCTGAATTATTGAAGGTTCTATGGTTTAGGTTGCAGCAGGGTTTATAAATTTTTGGGGGTTATTAATTTGGTTTGTTGTTGGTTTATGTTGAAATCATTGTTTGGGCTGAATTATTGAAGTTTCTATGGTTTATGTTGTAGCATGGTTTATAATTTTTTTAGGGTTTATGAATTTAGTTTGTTGTTGGTTTATGTTGCAATCATAGTTTGGGTTGAATTATTGAAGGCTCTATGGTTAATGTTGCAGCAGGGTTTATAAATTTTTTAGGGTTTATGAATTTAGTTTGTTGTTGTTTTATGTTGCAATCATCATTTGGGATGAATTATTGAAGGTTCTATGGTTTATGTTGCAGCAGGGGTTATAATTTTTTTGGGGCTTATGAATTTAGTTTGTTGTTGGTTTATGTTTCAATCATAGTTTGGCCTGAATTATTGAAGGTTATATGGTTTATGTTGCAGCAGGGTTTATAATTTTTTGGGGGTTTATGAATTTAGTTTGTTGTTGGTTTATGTTGCAATCATAGTTTGGCCTGAATTATTGAAGGTTCTATGGTTTATGTTGCAGTAGGGTTTATAATTTTTTTGGGGTTTATGAATTTAGTTTGTTGTTGGTTTATGTTGAAATCATAGTTTGGCATGAATTATTGATGGTTATATGGTTTATGTTGCAGTTGGGTTTATAAAATTTTCAGGGTTTATGAATTTAGTTTGTTGTTGGTTTATGTTGTTGGTTTTTGTTGCAGTAGGATGTTAATAGTTAAAAGTTAAGACTGCATCATATAGGGGATGGATGCCAATTGACAACAGTGACTTTTGCCATTGTCTCATCTTATTGGAATAATACACATAATTCAGTGGTTCATATCAGCCAGTGTGCCAAATTGGCTATTGTTGATTGGCTTTTACTTTAATTACGACTGTAGGGAACACAATTGGCTATTGTTTTAATTTACAACTGTATGATGCAGTTTTAACTTTTAACAATTAACATCAAGTGATATGCTCCATCTTATCAGGTCATTACTTGCATTATGGGCAAAATAGAAGAAGTTAAATTTTCAGTTTTTCCTGCTGATTTGGTTGTAGGTATTTTGTTCAATTAGTTGTTGGGTAGAGCATAGAATACATTTATGTTGATTAGTATGATACTATATTTAGGTGTAATAAGTCATGCATGAGATCCCTCCATGGAGAGAAATATGGGCATGTTCCCAATCAGTTAGCATCGCATGGATGGGTTTCACACGCAGGTAATGGTTCAACCCCATTTCTAACTGTTACTTTAAGGAATATAGGGCAACATAAACCATAGAACCTTCGATAATTCAGCAAACTATGATTGCAACATAAACCATAGAACCTTCAATAATTCAACCCAAATTATGAACCTTCAATAATTCAACCCAAACTACTGCAACATAAGTCATAGACCCTACTGCAACATAAACCATAGAACCTTCAATAATTCAGCCCAAACTATGATTACAACATAAACCAACAACAAACTAAATTCATAAACCCTAAAAAATGTTAATGAAATGTTTAATCAGAGAAGATTACAACGTGCTGTTGAAATGATGAAATTGTATATTAAACCTTCTAATAAACCCCTGATTACAATGCCGCAAACATTAGGGAACGATATGACCTAGGAATGTACCCAAAATGGTCTAGGATTGTATACAAAATGGCCATGTTGCAGTAGTTAGACCCAATGATTACAAAATCCACATTGCAATGTGGTCACAACAAAAAAATTGGCACCCCTATATGACACCCCTATGCTTGATGTCCTCCAAGATCTTCACTACCCAATATTGTTGAGTTTCCTGCTTGAGCCAAGTTGGTTGTCCTACCTAACAATGGCTGATTAGGTTGTGGCTGGTTGCCTCCATATGATATCCAATTTGCTTCATGTAGCCATGGAGGAATTGAGTAGCCACAGTGCACACTTGTGCTACTAACCCTTGCATTAGGTTGAGTCCCCCGCTAATCATACATACGTTTGACACCTGCACTGGTAGGAGGGAATAAAGTGGGCATGTGCACTTGTTGATAGCGGGAGACTTAGATGTTTAGGAGGTCTCGGAAACATGGAGTATTATCTGCAAGATGTTCCAATGTGTTTGGAATCATCCTACTCCTATCCACTATGTTTGCATCAATGGAAACCCTTTTTGCCAGCCCTTGTTCTTTTTGAAGCAATTGTTGAGCCTTTCTCAATTCCTTTTCCTGCCTTGCCATTTGTTTTTGATGAGTCTTTTCTTGTCTTTCTTTCTCTCTTTCAAGCCTTTCCTGTTCTCGAAGTTCTGCTACAACAATCCTTGCAACCTTCTTTTCTTTAGCTAAGTCCTTCTTTTTTTGTTTTAAATCCCGAATTTCAAGTTTCCTATGCTCAGACTCAACCAATAGTTTTAT
The DNA here is from genome assembly GCA_027924585.1 of Larix kaempferi. Lineage (NCBI taxonomy): Eukaryota > Viridiplantae > Streptophyta > Pinopsida > Pinales > Pinaceae > Larix > Larix kaempferi. Next base: position 486,767 of record BSBM01000464.1, on the reverse strand, counting down.
ATAGTCTTATGAGGTGAGTAACTGTGAACTTTGGCATAGACGAAGATTGTCTGCTGTTGCTTTCCTTCTTTTTGCTGACACTCTCTCTACTGGTAGCTTTAGGAACCGACCAAGCAACTAGCCCTTCTTTGGAACTTGCTTCTCCTTGCTTGACACTTGCCTTTCAATATTTGGGTCAATGTTCTCCTACTCTATCTGAACCACATTGTCCTCTTTAGCTGGAACCTCATCGTGGACACTATCTTCTTCCAGGTTTCCATTGTCCACAAAATAATGAACAATTTCATCTTCCAATTCTCTTGGCTGTGAAGGCACGTTCATGCTTTCTTCATTGGTCCTTGAGACAATATTTTTGTCCAAATTCATCATGGATTCTACCATCCATGATGGTGGGGTAACTTGGCTTGGCAAAGTCAATTCTCCATTGCTGCGTCTTAGTGCATGATCAACGTTTTCATTGACATGATCACAAGCAGAAGTTGCAACTGTTTCATCAATAGAGACATTAAGAAGATCAAAAGCAACAGTTGCAGCTGTCTCAGTTGGTGTAACAACCTCCATGTTACTGTCAAATGGTTCATTGTTATATTGGGTTTCACTTACCTATTCTTCTTCATCACCACAATATGGTCCTCCTTGAGAGAGGGATATCATATTATCAGCAGCAACAACGTCTTCCTCTACTTCCACATCTTCTTGGCCATCAACATGTGCTTGGACATCCCCTTCTTCTTGACCATCCAGCTCAAATGCCTGGCTCCAACCAGTATCATGCATGAGAGCGTCAGAATTCAGTGGCCATATTCCAGTCCTCTTAAACCCAACCTTGATATTCGAAGGTGTGAGAGCCCTTTTAAAGGCTTTACTTGCAAGACCAGCTAGATCAAACCTGTTTACCTCTACCCCTGGATTCTTAGCCATCCACAAAGCTCGCTCACCCCTGAAATAGTTCTTGAAAGGCCCGAACACACTGACATCTAAGGGTTGCAATCTGTGAGTCGTATGAGCAGGCAGTGTCAACAGGTCGATGCCCAAATTGTTAGCCTCCTCGATTGTTTTCACAACAATGTGGCTTCCATGACCATCTAAAACCAGTAGGTGTCTATTTACAGGTGAGACACCGCCTGGTATAGATGCAACAAAGTGAGTAAGCCAATTCAAAAAGAGTTCTTTCGTCATCCAAGCATGGGGATGTGTAGCCATGCATGCACCTGGTTCACAATTCTGTATATAGTTTTTGAGTTGAGTTTTACCTTTAAATAGATAAAATCCAGGGATTGAAGCACCAATTGCATTGGCACAACATAGAATAGTGATCCACTCCCTGCTCCTAGGCAAAATCTTTGGCACATTGCGACTCCCTCTCTTGAAAATTACACGCATGCCACAGTTCCTTCCTGCCTATAAACCTATTTCATCACAGTTCCATATATGGTCTGGAGCATACCCATGTTTCTCGTATGCACTAGAAAGGGTGGCATAGAACTTAGTCAGAATTGCAGGGCGTAGATTTAGAGCCCTGTCTTTATCTAGGCCCTCAGCTATACGCAACACAAGGTCTAGATGCCTTTTTTTAAACCCAAACCACCATGAATTACCAGGAAACCCATCTTTGAAGGGGTTTGTCCTCCCTTGACAGATTTGAGCTACTGTGGATTTTAGCTGTATCAACTCTAGCCCATGTCCCATTTCAGCCATCTCCTTACACCACTGAACCACCTCGGCCTCCTCCTCTTCACTGATAACTATAACCGTCCCTCTGCACTTTGTCTGTGTGATCCCATTTATCCAATAATGTTCTGAAGAGGTAGCAACTCCATCTTTTTTAGCAGCAGCACAAATGGAATATCCATTGAACTCTATATCATCAATGGCAACTAGCATGTCTTCTTTTGTCCAACCTCTTATTGCACTGATTTTGGTGGTTGAACTTGTTCCTTGAACTGTGGTTGAAGGTGGCTGTGTGGTTGATGGTGGGACAACAGTGTCCTCTACCACCACATTGTCATTCTCAACAACATTGCTGGGAGCATTGTTGGCATTTGAATGATTGACCCTCTTCTCGTCCAATGAGGTGCAGTGCAGCTGGGCACCCCTGCTCAGTCGACGACTTGTTCTCCTTGCATTGCTGACTCTTGCCATGCCTGCAACAACCTGCACATTTAGAAGGAAGGATGATTATGCAGAAGGAAACTGGAAGTTGATCATAACAGAAATGGAAATAACATTACAAGGGAAGCTGGTTATATAGAAGGAAATTGGAAGCTGACTATAACATAAATATAAATAACATAAATGGAAATAACATAAACATAAATATAAATAACATAAACAGTAACCTGATTATATTGTGCACACACTTCTGATGGTATGCCTCCACTGTGCACACACTTTGTAGTTCGAATTTCTGAAATGCAACTGTGCACACACTCAGCAGTTCGAATTTATGAAATGCCACTTCAGTAAGGGTTGTGGTTCTTTTATAGTTGTTTGCTGTTGAATTGGATTGGTAAGAAGGTTGCACATGGATTGCAATCTCTCAAATTTGAATGTGTGTTGTGGATTGATTTAAAAGTGATCCAATGGCTGGGAGATTGTCATGGTGGATCCTTGTGCCTTCATCTGTTTCATGATCCTTGTGCTTCCATCTGTTTAATGGGTGCATTTAATGGGTAGGTGTCATTTATTGAATACAGTGGGTTGGAATGTTGAACAATCTTGCAGTTATGGCTGACACTATCATTTATGTTTCTTAAACAGGTTTTAATGAATGTTTGAACAGGTTTTAATGAATGCTGGGATATTTAGGCTCCAATAGATATTCGCGGGTCCTCTTTTGATAGGTACCTTGCAGTAGGTGGCAAATACAAGCTGGGTGATTTAGTTGTTCATGTACTTTTGGATCCCTGAGCAGATCTATACTTAGTTGGAACAAGATGTTTTGTACTCTTTTGCATATAAAGACTATTTATGGACACATGTTGGCCCAGTCAGTTGATGGGCTATTTTTGGACATAATTTAAATATTTACTGCACTTAATATGGAATATTTATGTTTAATTTCTGGGTGTTTTTATGTCAATATGTGGTGGCTGTGTGGGACCAGTACTATGAAAACTACTGGTCCCTATTCAAGAATAGACAACTCTCCCCTAGACCCAAGCAAAGCTTCCTCATATTTTTATATTACAACATTACAGATCTCTAACATATTGTACTCCGATTTGATAAATTACCATTCATTCCATTGTCCAATTAACTCCATTTAGATGACTTATTTTAATTCCTCTCGAGTTTCCAAAGTGATGATGAATATTTTGTATAAGAAAAATATTTAAGGCATCCAAAATTTATCCAAACACTATATTAATCCATGCAACTATTGGAAATTCACTTGCAACTAACATTATCTTACTCCATCAACTATTAAAGTTTTACCTACAAATATTAAGTACACCTTCCAACTAACATTATCTTTACAAATATTAAGTCTACATAGTTCATAGTAAATGATGGCAATGGAGGAAGGATTAAACACAATAATTTCAAGTGTACTTAGTGCTTTGGTGGAATAAGGTTTATGGAGGAGGGAAGTAGATTATTTAATATTTAAAGTACAAACTATTTTAGTGGATAAGTGTCATGGAGGAGGGAATCTTCTTTTAACTCACAATGGGGGAGAAATCAAACTTGCAAAGTGGAAGGAAGTTGGTGATAGTGGAGAGGTATGTAAAATCCTTTGTTAATGGATGTATTTTTGGTTTTTAAAGCCCAATGTTTCTTAATGCACTTAAACCCATGTTATTTATATATATGATTAATGATTAATGATTAGATTTTTCAAAATTTATAGAGAATTTCACCTATACAAGTAATAAGCATACTTGTTTTAAATTGGAGCTTAGTTGATTGGAGCCTAGTTGGTTAGATTTATTGGATTAATTTGTAGTGTTCTAATATATGTTTTTACATCATCATTGTTAAATGTGAAATCACCAATAATGCATTGTTTCAATTGTTTTTTTGGTTCCAAATTAGATTTTGGTATTGTAATAATTTTATTATGTTTTTGTTGTTTGCAAATTCAATTCGGGTGTTGTAATAATCTTATTGTGTGTTGCTTAATCTAACCTTTTTTTTGTATTCTCTAGGGTAAAATTTTATGTGATTTATAAATGTTTGTAGGAGTTATTGGAAGTTGGACGCAATGGATAAAATTCCATTTTTATGGAAAATGTTCAAGTTCATTTTTTGCTTTTCAATCACAAGGTCTTAAATCAACTCCTATAAGTTTTCAAAATTGTGAGGTTCGTGAAATGAAACTTCAACAAATTATCATGAATTGGAATTTTTGATGGATAATTCAAATGAGTATCATGGTTCATGTTAATAAGGCAATAACACTTATCTATCATAATTTCTTGATTATGTTCCACAATCACAAATTTATTTGAATAATGCATATAATGTTGATTTGGAGGAATATTACAATGCATCCAATCAAGAAGTTGTTGCTAATCATGGACTTGATAGTTGTAGTAAACATGATTGTTCTGGTATGAAGGAAATCACTACATTAACTCAAAGAGAGGAAAATGAGAGAACAAACGGAGACATGACTAAGGAATATTTCAATATAGAGAACTTTGGCCCAAAAATGTCGTGCAAACATTGATTTTAAAGTTTGAAGATGTTTACATGAATTCAAACCATGGAAGTTGTTGAGGAGGGAAATGAGAAGTTCCCAAATCAACTATTTTGACCTTTAAGTTGGCTAGACAAAGAGGAAACGAGAATAAACACACTAGTTAAAAGCCAACCGAAACATATGCTATAATATAACTCAACTTTCAAAAAGAGTCCAGTGAGTCACATATGACAGAAAGTAAACAAAAAGATACACAAAATATATTCAAATAAGCATTTATAACAATCTTTAACCAAAAAAATATGGACTTTAAATGTATTCTCCTTGTGACTCCAGGACAGATTTATAACCAACAAATTGAAAAAAAACTGTTAAATACAAGCTATATAATGTTTACAAATTTTTGCATAGTCCATCATAGTTGAAACTAAAAGAAACGTATAACAGAGTAAACTCAAGGAAAGAAGACAACAAAAGATAAAAATATGGTAGCAAATAAGTGATTCTTTATTGAATTTGCTTCATCATTACACTTGATATGAGAGTCTATGAATCTACTGGACCAAAAATATGTCTTTCACAGATGATTAGCGTTTACAAAACCACTTAATCATTGTGTAAGTGATAAATGCAATAATAATATGAATCAATAATGCTGAAAATCAGTATCCAAGGAATACATTTGTAGTTGGAATAATCCTCTGCAACCAAATAAAGACTTAATGACAGCTACAGGAATATATTAATCAAATATTCAACAAACAAAAAAGGAAAGTTACTTTTTACAACACAAAATAACTCTAAACCTCTAATCTACCACTTAGATAAGACTCCTGCTATCACATAGATGTCAAACTCATATAAATTGGTGTAAACTTTGAAGCCAAACTTTAAAACCTAAGAAACAATATTCTTGTGCATACCATAGCATGTGAAAAACTGAGGGTTCCTCTCACAAGTGCAAGTCTTTTAAACCTTCTCCAAGAAATAGTTATCAACCGACTCTTTTGAGTTAGTTCCAAAACCCACTCAACAAAATAACAAATGGCTCAAATATTCATATGGCTCAAATATGACTATTATGAAAATAAGACTTTTGACACCTGAGATTATTTATCCCATGGCATACCTTTTAAATACATTGTTTTTTTTTTACATAAACAGATTTATTCATCGGTTAGGACATATAATAAAACTAAGGAGGGACCCACCTTTCCTTTAATAAAATACTCATAAAAAATAAGGTCTCAAAATATAACCATATAAAACCCCTTATATCTCCATATCACTTAATGCAAAAAAAAACATATCCAAAATATATCCACAACATTCATGCACACATAACTTCATATATCTTCCAAAATCACATAAACATAGATAAAGGTCTGTCTGCTGAGTCATAGTCAAAATATTCTAAAGTGTAAGCATATGCTCTCAAACATAGAATGAACTGTATTGTCTTCAACTCAAATATAACCCAAACTACCACCTATAAGTCAAAACAACCCATAGTCATAGTAGACATTAAGAAACTTAGGAATACATATTTTAAATAGAACTATGAAACCAGATGGCAACACATGCGATGCCCTCAACACTACATTTTCTGACTCAACAACAAAGGCTGCAACGGTCTCTTCTTCTTTAGGTTTCTCATAAGGAAGGGAATGACTATTTGGATGCTCAGGGCTTGCCGATTTTTCAATCTGTGGTTCATCTTTAGGCACAGGAAGAGGCTTGGGTCTATTTTCTGAGGAGGTAGAATTAGCTTCCTTCTATAAGGAAGGTTGAGGTTCATAAAGTTCCCAACGTATTCTCTTCCCAAGAGGAGAAGGAGGTCTAACATTCCAACCAGTGTTGCGGGAGGTGAGCGGTGAGGAATCTCTGCTACATTTGGACGAGTATGTAAGAATCGATGCATGTGCATGGAAGGGGGCGATGCAGTAAAGAAGGAGGAGGGGCCCAAGGTACAGGTGACCAGTTCTAGATAGCTGATTGAACTCTTCAAAATCAGCCTCAAAGTGTAAAAAAAACTAGATCTTTCTTTCCCTACCCTTCTGCCAAATGTATTGGCCTCTATTACCCATTCCTCTTACAAATCTTCTTGAACATAAATGAGCATTCAAAAAACAACATCAACTAGAAAGTAATGTTAATATGCATCACATCAAACACATATATACAATGAAACAACTACTCATTTTCCTTTTATATCCATCCACACAAATCATTTTTATTCTCATGTTAATTGCTATCAGGGTAGGAATATAGGCAAAGGATAAACAAGATGGGATAGTATATGCCAAAGTATTCTCAAACGAAAATATAGGTTTGAAAACAGACCTCAAATATGCATAAGTAATGACCAAATACCACACTACTACATATGGGCATATTGTTCCACGAAAATTTTCCACGTTTTCAACATTTGTGAGTTCAAAAAATGATTTTTTAACTTTTTTTTGGTCAGGGCAGAAAAATCGTGGCAGTATCCACGTTTTTGAAAGTTCCACGAACATTCGTCGATATAGGGACGAAACATTTAGGTTTTAGTTTTCGTGGCAACAGGGATGAATGTCGAGGTAAATTCTACATGTATAGTCTCAAAGATCCATAAAGTCCCAAGAAAGAGGGGGTTCCTTCAAGAAATGATAAAGTAATGCTAAGAAGTCTCAAAATAGCCTCCAAAGGCTAGAACTCCAATGCATGCAAAGTCATGCTAAAAAGTGGGCATTATAGCAAGTGCATCCACCAAATACAAACGAACTCCACAAATGGCTCAATAAGACCCCCCAAAAATCGAATTCCTCTCCATAAATCATGCATAAGAAACCTCCTTAGGTGGGATTTGGCTTCAAATGGGTGAGAATCCTCCACAAAGTAGGATAGAAACCATACAAAGTGGAACGTTCTTGAAACAAAGGCACAAATTAATGGATATAACACCTCTAGGTTAAATGTTATGACAAAAATTCCATGCACTCATGTGTCGGTGCTCTATAAAGCTAAATGTGCAATTCTAGGGTTCCCTTGAATGCTATTTACTCCATGCAATGAGACCTCAAAGGGGACGCTCCTCCAAAGGTGGCATATAAAACCTCTCAAAAGTTGAGCGTTAATAACCTAGATCCATAAATCACTTCCAATAACTCCTTCTGTTAGGATTAAACCATGGTATGTACCATATTATCCTCAATATGGTAGACACTTGCTATTGGTTATTACTCTCAAACCTATAAAATTATTCTTTTACTATTGTTTAAAGGTTGCAAAGAGATTGGAGTTAAGGTACCATGTTGTAGGTTGCTAATTGTACACACGGGTGACAAGATCAAGATTCACCCCAAATTTATCTTATTTATGACTATTGTTTATCCTCTTTGTTGTTGTACATTTTTTCTATAAGATCGCTGCCCCTTTGATTCATTGTTCAATTTGTTTGCACAATTTGGTTTGAATCAAACATGTGTCGATTAACCAAGACACAAAATCAAATTATAAGATTTATGTGTTATCTTTTGGGATATTTCAATTACTAATTAGTGGATATGCCATAGGAAATTTTGGGAATTTGCAGATGTAATAACCTAGTGAGCCAATTCTCAATTTTTGGGATTTTGCTTTGCTATTTTAGGATAGTCAACAGACTTCCATTCTCACATCAAAGAAAATGAATCTACTAATTGAACTCCCAAATGTTTTGACGGTTGGGGCATTCCATAATTCAGCAAGAGGGTTGGGAGTTTGACCCAAATTGGTTGGATGGTGGATTTTTCTCTTATGGGGTCAAACCCTGAAGACCAAGGTTTTAGAGAGAGAATGGAGTTCACCCAAAGCCATTTTCCTTCACAAATTTGAACAACATTATCTCCCTTTTTATATATGAAGGTAAGCCAATCTCTAGACAAAACACAATATTATGGAATGTATCATAATACAGGAAACTATACATCACTCATCCATAATTGAAGGGTTTTTTTGGCAATCAACCTATTATAAAACTTACCAACCAGGGAAATTTCTTGAAATGACATAATCTGGGTCATTGAAACATCCTCTTATAGAATATTTTTCATCTTCTTAGGATTAAGTTTAACACATTTCTTAGATTTATTTTGGCGATGTTCACTCTTCTCCCTAGACTTTGCACTAGCCCTTGAAAACTTATTAGTTTTTTTCCCTATCATCTTGCCATCGAAGACCTCTTTTTATGGGCAAGATACTCCTCAGGTAGATACTCTTTTGCTAAATCAAAACTTGGATTTTCTTAGGCTAGTTGAAAAGGTCTTGAGCTAGAGGGATCATGATGTCATGGATATGAACAAAATGCATGGAAAGGATTACCAAATTCAAAGGCTTGAGTCATAGAAGATGACATTGAGTTGGGTTAGTAAGGTGTTAATGCCACATTGCTTCTATTGAACGTTGTATTGCTCCTCCCCACCTAAAGAATGGAAAATTACACTACTACGTATGGGCGGATTGTCCCACGAAATATTTCCACGTTTTCAACATTCATCCCTATATCGACGATGTTTAATGTTTAATGTTTTCTTCTTGTTGTTAACTTTCTCTCTTGTTGCACATAAGAATTTTTTCAGGATTGTTTGAAATCTCTCAAACAATAATGGTGGAAGCACCCCCAACTAGAACCAATGTCAATTTTTTATCTCAAGAAATGGTACTAGATGTCAATATATTTTGTCTTTGCATGAAAGGTGGGATTCTTAGCTAGACAAATTAATGACAATGTTAATATCACACTATACTATAATAGATCTTTGACTTAGCCCTACATCTAAACATATTTTCATAATCTAGATGACCACCTTACAAGCATGAGTAGCTGCCATATACTATGTCGCTACTGACCACAACTTGTTTCTTTCTCATCCAACTCATTGCTCCACCAAATAGTAAAAACACATATGCTCTCGTAAGAAGGTCATGCTTGGTGAGAGGGTTGTGAGACTTGAAATTATTGTTAGGTGTCATTATGCCTAGTTGGTTATTTTTGTTTTGAAATGCCTAGATGGGATTCTAGTTTCCTACATAGGAAATGTAGGTAGGGGCATGGTCTACAAAGAAAATGGGACCCTCGTTGTCAGTCTTCACAATTTATTTTTGTGAATTTTTTTAAAATATGTGAAGACTGACCCTCGTTGTCAGTCTTCACATATTTTCTCCTGATGTTTAGTCACACAATGATCATAGACAATGCCAAATACCATAATTTATGGTATGAATGGTCATTAGAATCCACTCAACAATATCATCAAATCACTAGGGAAAGCTTCCAAATCGAACTAGTGATCATAGACAATGCCAACTGCCATAGTTTATGGTATGAATGGTCATTACAATCCACTCAACAATATCATCAAATCATTAGGGAAAGCTTCCAAATCTAACTAGAAGGCAGGGAGAGTAGAATATATCCACACCATGTATGATGGGAGGCGGCATTGTCTTATGAGTGTCACATGGCATATCATCAACATTCTATATGGAATACAATAGTACGAGTTACCCAATAGTATTCCACATGGACGTGGTTGACCATTCTCCACCTATCATTCTACACCATATACCTACCATTAATCTCCCCACATTTTGGATTAAGATTTCACTTATGTCAAATTGTGCTAAAATATGAGACTTCAAATCATAATTCACATCCCTATTGTTACCAAAAAATAACATATCATCTACATACAAAGTGATAACAAGGAAATGACCACCATCTTGTTTGTACTACATATTATAGTGATCTAATTTGGACCTTAGAAATCCCAATCCTAACACAAAATAATAAATTTTTTTGGCATGGACATAGTAATATATATATATTATTTAATTAATATATATTATATTTTAATTAATATATATTATAATTTTGTAAACAACAAACAAAACAAAACAAAACATAACAAAACATAACAAACCAAACAAAACTGAAACATTTCATACTTGTCGACTAGTTAACCTAAGCTCCTATAGACTAGGATGATTTATTAACCCAAGTTGGCAGTACATATCATTATTCAAATACATGCACGTTGTCAGCTTTCTATTGAATAGGTTTTTGAGTACAGGGTGCAATTATGTGAGCGATCAGGCCTCGAAGATGGTTCGTGAAGCAAGTATTTTGAGTAGGTTTTTGAGTACAGGATGCAATTATGAGAGCGATCAGGCCTCGAAGATGGTTCATGAAGCAAGTATCAGATTTAGGGGCTCGTACCTCTCCATATCTCTGAATCATTTCAAGCCCGATAGATCACTGATTATATCAGTGTTGATAGACAAAATGGAGTTCGAGCTTCAAAGAGGGTTTTCAGTATCTTCTCCCCAAAGTTCCCGTTCAAGTATTGCTTCTATAGTCACGAATTCAATCATGGAGATAGACAAGAAATCACGCCCAAGTGGTCATGTGCTCAGGATTGAGCCCCAAAATGTTGAATGGATGAAGAAATTTCCATCTGTTGTTGAAAAGGTGAAAGCAACTGGCTGGTTTACCATGTTCGAAAAGATGGGAGAGTTTCACATAGGGGTTACAAAATCATTTTGTGAAAACCTCGAGGGTTCAATGGTGAAAATGAATGGCCTTAAATTCTCAGTAACAGAAGAAACCATTGCACAGGCTGTTGGGGTTACTCCCGAGGGTGAAAAATGGTATAAGAGGCAATCAATAGATGAAGATTTCAGCCAGTTCCTCCTTCCGGCACACCAAGATCCTGATTGGAGCCAAGGCATTCAGAATAATTTCCTAGTCAAGGAATGGCAGGATGTTCTGCAAATTATCCAAAGGTATATAACATGTGAAGGCAGGTTCGCCACTGTATACCGTTATCATATGTGTCTGTTACAACATGTTTCAGGTACAAATAAATTAAACTTACCCTATTACTTGCAAAACAGTTTAAGTAAAATGGCATCTAGGGTTAAGAATCAGTCTGATACTCCCAATAACAGTATGTTTCACCATGGCCTGATAAAATCGTTAATTTCTAAAGAAGTAGAAAAGCAGGGTAGAACTTGGTCTCATTTTTTATATTGGTCGGGATTTAAAGTGGAATTTAAGGAAGAGAAGAAGGGAAAAAGAAAACAAAATCCTTTTGGAAACGAGGTCAAAACAAACCCTCAGAATCCTCATGAAAAAACTTCGCCAAAAGTAAAGCAAGACCCTATTTCTTCTCATAACAAACCCTCAGAATCCTCAGAGTGTTCATCTGAACCACTCATAGCTTATTTTAGGCCAAGGACAAGACCTGGAAATAAGTTTAGGATGAATATGGAAGCCACATTGAATCCTAAACTCAAAAAGGATAATTTCTTAAGCATACAGGATTCACCAAGTGATGATGAGGAAGACATGGAAGCAAAATTTTTAGAATCAGCTTTAAAATAGATTCTTGAGGGTATTGATCAAAGTCTCAGAAAAATCCCAGATATAACTCCTAAGAATTTTCCCGATGATAACAATGGAATTATGGAAGATAATGGAGTATCAGTGACTTCGAAGGGAAAAGAGAAAGTAATAAATGCAGTCGTTGAATCCTCCAAAGAGCAAGCAAGTTTTAAAAAGCGGAAGAGCGGCCCAAGAACAGGTACCTGATGAAGATGTAAAAAGCGGAAGACTTTGATTAGGTTTCTAAGTTTCATATAGTTTTTACACTTGTCAAGATTAGTTAGTCTAGACTCTAAATATTTTAGTTATACATTTTTGCTATATTTAGAAGTCAAAGCCTTGAAAAGTGGATCCTAAAACAAACTTCAAATCTAAACTTTTTCGATATATTGTAAAGCTTTTGGTTTGAAAAGGGAGACACACATGGGAGTCGATCTGCTAGAATATTGTGCAGTCATGCAATGGTTATCTAATTTTTGGTTTAATGTTGACGTGGAGATCTTCAACTATACCTCTCTTATTGTTATTTGATCAATATGTTTATTTTATTACCTTTTACTGAAATAGATGAAAATTATGTTATAATATGTTTTACTGTTGCTTTAGCACTATTCAAATATAGTACAGTTTTATCTGTGTGCTTAATTGTTGTAGTTTGTGGACTGTGTTAACCTGTTTGAGGTATGTACTTAACTTTTCCTCTCTCTCAAGGTACTTTCACTTTCCCTTGGTGACTGTACACATGCATGATTTTGGCAATGGTGCATGGATACTGGCAACTATGAATTAAGATCCCTGGTATGAATTAAGATCCTTGGTACCTTCTTTGTTTTAGTTTTCAGAGGTTGGCATGAAATTTGTACACCAAATTTCCAAACCGATATAGAAGGATGCTTGACAGTGTTGTGTAGATTGCATGCATGGTGATTTGGGTAAGAATGTGGAACCTCACTTCATAAATAAAGGGTCTGGCATTTCACATTTTCACAAATATTTGTGGACTATGTTTTCAAATCCCAGTTTGTCTCCGGTCCAAGAATCTAGGTGCATTCTTGTGAGGTCTTCAACCATGTAAACATTATAATATGAGAATTGTTGATTGTGACTTTGAGAACCTTTCCCTGGCTAGGGTGCAGGAAAATCCTCCTCATGATTGGACTTGGACTTTCTTTGTGCTGCAATGTTAACATGCAGAAGCCTCAGTTGTTCCATTTATTGTATAACACATTGATACTAATCTTTGTTTTTTTTACAAGTTCTTATTTGAGTCATGAAATAGTTTTGGCATTAATGGTATTGGTAATTTGGTATCAATTGCTCTTTGAGCAAATTGACAAAATTGTATAAGCAATTTATGACTTTGTTTTGTTTATCTAGTTTTTGGAGTTCTATATAGATTTCAAAATCCATTATGTTTCAAATATGAATCCTTTCAATTAGAAAGATAGGAAATACATTATGAAACCTGTAACTAATGTTTTTTAGAGGTTAGAATTCAATGTTTTGGGAGCTCTCACGTATAGCATAATGTTGTAAAATCTCTCTGGGAAAGGCAAGGAGTAAGGAAATGAATATTTGGAGATGAATGTGGAATGTGTGAGCAGTCATGTACTTTTGCTTCTATAACTGTAATTTCTCTGTTGCCAATGGAAATATAACTAGATGGATTTCACAATAGTATTAGCTTTAGGAAATATATCAACTGTTGTTGTTATTTGAAGAAAGTGTCCACTATCCATTCATGTTGCTTGGCATGATCAAGTTCATAACTTTTTTATGAAGACGCTAGACTAGCCCTCCCATATCAGCTTGTGGTTTATTGCTTACCACGATCTTAGCTGTCCTATAGGAGGCCCTTAGAGATCCCTATGAAGGAAACTGATCTAAAATGTACTTGGCGATACATTCCATCAATTGAGTGTGACCTATGATCAATCCTGATCCTACAGTTCTATATCCACACCCACTCAACTCCTACACCTGCTTATAGTTACAACTAAAATCCTATGAAGTATCTCATTGCCTATTTGTGACTGGTGATGGATTCTCCTTGAAGAACTACACGAAAATGCAGAACAAGAAAAATAAAAAGAAAAGCAGAACATTTGAAATGAGAATGGATTTGATATGTTTTCTCCTTATATGATTTAAGATTGGGGCTTAATATCTTGTCCAGAAAACTGAGTGCAACATGGGATGTTCAAAGTTCAAACGATGCCAACTTTTGTTTTTCATGATAAGAATAGAAATGACAATTCCTAATCCATTTTTTCACTCTTTGATGATTTTCTGGATTGTAGCTTGCATGAGAATGACAATAATTTCGCTTATCTGAAATGCATACATGTATATTGACATGAAGAGGGATGTTATAGAAGAAGGGGCATTGCATTACCGTGATATGCAATGATACAGGTGATTGCATTACCGTTTGAATCCAATAAATATCTTGAATAAGGCATATGATGGTCTGTTTATGGATACTTTGTATCATACATACCCTTTAACAATGTCAACTCAGATATATTGCTTGGGCATAGCTTTGGTGTTTCCTGTCTACTTTATATGTGTTTAGAAGATTGTGCAGTCATGCAATGGCTATCTGTGTAAGCAACTTACATCTCGAGGACCAACTTCAGCATAGGGACCACACAGGAGTGCTGAAGTTGATAGAGATCAAAATTATGTTATAAATTCTTTTACTGTTGCTTTAGTGCTAGTTAGAAATTTTGATGGTAATTGTGAGGAGATTTTGCTTCTGTAGAACATATTGCTAAATTGAAAGGTAACACAGGTGGCTTTTATTTTCTATAGTACAAGGTACTATATTTGTACCCACACTTCAGATCTGATTTTTGGTTTAATGTTGACGTGTAGATCTTCAACAACACCTCTCTTATTGTTATTTGATCAATAGAGAGAAATGAGGGATATTTTTATTTGGCATCCCACCACCCTTCCTTATATTGTGATGATGAACTTTCAGGCTATATTGGACGGCTGTACATTTGAGAGAGATATGACTGGTTGTACCTTCCCCACCTTGATTGAGATATGATTGGTCTTGTTGTACCTTATCTTTCACTTGTGTTTAATGGGGTCATTTACTCCTTGAGTAACTTTTTTAAAACCACCTTGTTGAAGTTTTTCTCTTATAGAGTACTACGGTTGTTTGGCCACATTTGGAGCATACCCTTGGTTCTAAGGGTCATGGGTCCCAAGGCTACCACCTTTAGGTTTGAAGTGTAGCTGACAATGGAAGACACAAGTGTAGTTTATTACCACCATGCAAATTTAATTTGACCTTTCAATTCCCATCACCATTTCCTCTCATACGACGTCCCACAACCATTTCTCTTGACACCCACTCTTCATTCATTCTGTATGCATTTCACTATGCAACTGTCTCAGATTCTCACTGCGTTTTCCCTCAATTAGTTAATCAATTCAGTATGACCCATGCCCGCCGTCAGAGGAGTGTTTCCAGCGGTCGTGGGTCATACTGAATTGATTAACTAATTGAGGGAAAACGCAGTGAGAATCTGAGACGGTTACATAATGAAATGCATACAAAATGAATGAAGAGTGGGTGTCAAGAGAAATGGTTGTGGGATGTCGTATCAATGTGATTGTAAGGCACTCTTTGAAGGTGAAGTCCACAATTTTAAGTCTTTTTTCTTCATTTTCATGCCTTTTTGTAAGACAATAAGGAGGGTAGTGGAATCAACATTGAAAATCGTTTCCATTCAAGCCTATCAAGTATACTTTTAGGTCAGTAGTATTCTTGACTCCGAACTGTAGGTACAGTTCGGAGAAAAGAATACTACTGACCTAAAAGTACACTTGATAGGTTTGGATGGAACATATTACTGTGGACATCTATGCAGTTGTATTTATGGTTTAATGTTGACGTGGAGATCTTCAACTATACCTCTCTTATTGTTATATGATCAATATGTTTATTTTATTACCTGTTACTGATTGAGTTATTAAATACTTGTTGTACCTTCCCCACCTTGATTGAGTTATTATTGGACTTCTGGTACCTTGTCGTTGACTTGTGGTTAATGCGAACATTTACCCTCCTTCATTTTTTTTATACCACCTTGTTGAATTTTTGGTCTTATAGAGTACTTGACTTTGATCACCTGTGATCAGTTGTGGTGTGTTGATAATCATTTCTTTTATGCTGAGACTTGGTTGAAGTTTATAATTTTTGTGACTTTATTTATGTTGAGTTATGTACTGTGCTTGACTGTCATTGACCATTCTTCTCCAATCATTTCTCTCTCTCTCTGGTTTGTACACACCCTCTTGTAGGGTCAGCTGGTTCATAGAGAAGAATGGCCTCTCCGAGGCACAAACAGTCTTTTCTGAAAGTTACACTTCTGGGTATATTTTCAAGAATAGTTTCACACCCAGGTTGGTATCTTAAACTATATATCTATTTTTGTTGTATGATATATATGTTTATTTTATTACATGTTACTGAATATTAATAGTTTATCATTTTAGTTTGCTTGTAAGTGTAACTCATTATAACAGTTTTGAATATACCAAAGAGCCCGTGTTAAGAACTTATGGGTTGTACATTTGGAGTTCTTGGTTTCAAGAGGTAAGTATTTAGACTGACTAATGTATATCCATGGAATACTTTCTTTCTTTCTTTCTTTCTTCTTCTTCTTTTTTTTTTTTTTTTTTTTTTTTTTTTTTTTTTTTTTTTTTTTTTTTTTTTTTTTTTTTTTTTTTTTTTTTTTTTTTTTTTTTTTCTGGAAATTTGTTTTTATTGTTTCTATTGGCATTTGTGCTGTGGAACTAATGTGAATTGTGTTCACTATTATTAGCTGATACAGGGAGGGCACATACTACCTTAAAGGTGTTTGATTGTTATGGCATTCTTGTTTTTTATTAAATGTTTTTTTGCACATTGACTTTTTGCTCACATCATTCAAGAAACGTTTATAACCCTGCACTGTAATCACAGCATCTAACTGCATGGAAGTTGGGACATTGTTACGTTATCACATGTGCATGTGCTCTCTATTTTCTACCTTTGAATGCAAATGACAAAAAAACCTATCTCGGTGGTTACAAATATGCATTTGGATATTTGTATACTGGGGTAAATTGTGAGGTGCAACATGTAGTCATGTCCTTCAAGGCATTGTTCATGCTATGTATTCATATTCAACATGGTGCTTAATAATTATGTATTTGTTTGTTTTAAACATATAAGCTCGCAACTAAATTAGTGAGGTTTATATCTATATTGATCTAAAAACATCTGAAGGCTCACTATTGTCCAGGGTCTCAAACACCACCTTTCACAAGAAATTAGCATTTCTTTAGTTCATTGTGCTGTTAGTTGACCATAAAAATATTATATATATACTGGAAGGGCAAGGCAGAATTAGTTGATATTCCTCGCTCGACAACCAATTGATTACCTGGTCTTTTCCATTGACAGGAAATTAGGATCATCTCCATTTAGGGAATCTTATAGCAGTGAGTCCCCTGAGGGGGGTTGCAAGTGATGTGCCCACTGGTAATGAACCAGATCTTTGCTTCCAATTGAGGGACGATGGTCCCTTTGAAGATAGAAGGCTTCCTCTAATTGTATCATGCCTTGGCCTTGAGACAGGAAATTCAATGAAATTGGGAGTCCTTGATTGAGACTAAACCATTTTAGTGGAGAGATTTCATCCAAAACTGATCATAGAATGAGATATAGACACTGTGGGAAAACACATGATGATGTTGATTTGTGTGTGATTGCATATGCAGCTAGAAAATATATAGAAGGTGGCATGAAATCAAATGAAATTCTGGGTAACAACAAATGCAGAGAAGTTTCGTGTGTCACATAAGAAGACGGCAATAGATCAGGGATGATTTTAGGGGCGAAATTTAGCCCAATGGCGAATTTAGAAGGTTTCTAATTTTTTTTAGGGCGAATTTTTAAGTAAAAGAGGTTTTTGAGAATTAATTTTAATAGCCCACTATTTATTATTTTGTAAATATTCAAAAACTATATAGCCAAAATCGTATTTAGGAAGAATTTATAGGAGAAACCAGTCGCCCGCGATTTTTGTGGAAGAAATAGGGAAAAATCGATTTTCGCCAGTTTATTTTCCGTGATTTTTCCTTGGATGCACCAGTCGCCCCCGATTTTCAGGGATGGTGTTTCCTGGAAACTCATTCGCCCGTGATTTCTGGCATGGCGGTTTTTTGGAGTTGTTGTTCGCCCTCGATTCTGGCATGGGTTTTTTTGGAGCTATGGTTCGCCCTCGATTTAAAGAAATAACAGTTTTGGAGTCCGATTCGCCCGCGATTTGGCTGCAAGAGTGCCAATACAACCCCTAGCATCGCCCATACGAGGTAAAATTCTTGATTTTCACCCATACAAGGCTCAATTACTGTTTGTTTCAAAGATTACCAGTTTGTAGCGTGTATCTGGAGGTTTGCAAACTGCTTTGGCTGTACATTTCAGATTCTCAGAAGGGTTTCGAGCATTAAGAGGTATGTGACAATGTGAAATATCTGCAGTTCAATTTTGGTTGCCATCTTAGACCCTGCGTGTTTCATTTCGATCAATGATTACACTTTGAGTTTAATCCCCAAATTCTTAATGCTGTCAGACTTCGAAATCTTTTATTATAACTCGCCCTTCGAAATCTTTTATTATAACTCTCCCTTCGTTTTTCATAGCCGATGGAAGCTGAATTGAGTTTGAATTCTACTTGTCGGGCATACCTTGTAGGCATGGAGACATAATTCATGAGGGTCTGCTGGTAAACTTTTTGAAGGTTGTTGATCTTTGCTTACCTTTCCCTCTGGTACTGCTAAACTTCTTTAGTTCTATGCTTTGCCTCTTTCATTTCTTTTCAATGTGTCGAAGTTGGGCAGATCACAGTTTTTTACTATACTATTAGCTGCTTGATAATGATTTTGGCAGTTTCTGGGCGATGTCTTCTTAAAATTGTATCCGACTTATCTTTTGGATTTAGAACTGTAACTAATCCTAGTAAGATGCTGTCGCTTTCCTCCCTGATACTTCTGCTGTTGGGGTTTTTATCCACCCAGTATAATATATATCAGGGAGAGAGTGTCTTCTGGAAGGGGTACCTTTTCTCTCTTATAATCTTTATCCACCTGTATTCCCTGTGGGATGTTTTCTTGATTTCATAAAGAAATAAGTGTTCAAATCCTAGCATTACCAGAGCATTGGTATGGATTGGACACGCCGATGTTTAGACTATTGATGAAACTGTAAAACGATCTACTTTCTGCCCGATTTAATTCAGACCTGTATCCAAATTTCTGTAGTGATGGGCGTCTCAGTTCTTTTACCCAGCAATTTTCGATCATGAAGAAATCTCTGCATCAAATTCCAGTATTGACGGATGTTTAAGTTCAAAGATATGCTACAACTTTTCCATTGCACTCACAGTAAAACATTGCTTTGTTTTTTCAAGCTAAAGAAGTTACTTTTTAGGTCAGATTCCATTCTTACAGATGTACATTAATAGCATCAATAGCCTATAGAGCAAACAAAGGCATGTTCTGTGATGAGCCATAAAAAATGTATACCTTGTGATACCTTGTAGAATCCTGCAATCTTTGGTTGCTAGCAGCTCGTCCTGTTTCAACTTCTCCATATTATAATCATTTCTGTATAGCAAGTATTTAAATTCTCAGTGTAACAAGCTCCACATTTGACATTTTCCTTGGGAAAGTCATAGCTTCACAATTTTAGGAACTAGTTTCAACTAAGTTGCTATTTTCGCATTTTGAGAGACCCCTCAAATTGTAACTATACATAATAGTAACCTGCAATAATGCCATAATGTCACCCATCTGTCCAATATTTATTCATAAATTAGAGTCACATATATAATGTCCCAGAAAGAAGAGCAAAGATTTCATTCATTCTAACAGAATTTTCAGATAATTCTATGACAATACACCCTATAGTGAGCAACAATGTTCTGACTCTCAACCTGCTGTCATCTCCTTCTACGAAAACTTGCAGTAGGTCTTAGAGTCTCAGAGTCAATGATGATTTTCGAATCACCTGCAATTTGTGAATTAGTAATTTCTTTAAATCTAGCAGAATATACCAGCATCCATAGAGCTAATAACTCACTTCTAGTATTTGTACTGGATCCACAGTTCATTCTCAAATTGTAACAACTTATATCATCCAACCATAAGACTGCTCCCGCACCACAATGCCTACAAATATCTTGAGAGGCCCAATCAAAATATCTCCTAGCCCGGACTAGATTGAAAATAGGAGTCACTAGTCTTTGAATAGGTTTGATCTTGACAACAGTATGGTCCTACATCAATTCCCTAAGTGTTGCAATTGCTTTGATTCCCACCCTAGTGGCCGAAAAACCATTTCCTTGAAACAACAAACCATTTTTGGCCTTCCACACGCCCCAACATACAAAGGGTGGTAGTTCCTCCCAATCATGGACATTCTTATTCTCAACCCATGTTATATGTGGAAGCATACATAATCTATTGATTATAATGGTATCCAGAATGTACAAGTAATGATCAAAGTGAAATTCATGTTGATGAACAATGTTATCTGTTTCTTATCTTATAATAAGCTTAGCAGAAAAATATAGAATGCTCCTCTATCTTAATTGTAATTACCTCTGTTCAAGAGATGAGAATGTGATTAGAATATAAAATGATCCCATTGAAAATCTCAAACCACATGACATGTGGTGGCATGCATAACTCATGAACCATCTTACTTGATATGATTGGGATTTAGCTATAGTGGCCTTTATAATCATATTCATTTACTGATGGAGATCTTGACAGTGCTATTTAGTATTTAGTAGGTTGTGTTGCACAAAAGTTGAGCATTTAATAGAAATCTCTCTATTTGAAGCAAGCTTGCAGACTCAATGACAACTTAAAAGACCATGTAAAAGTCATCTTGCCATGACAAGATCTCAACATAGTAAAAAATAAAGACCATGTAAAAGTCCTCTTGCCATGTCAAAATCAAAGTTTGACATAAGACAAATCAATTTCATAAGAATTGGCCCTTTCAAACATCAAAATAGATATATGCTTCCGTAAATAGACAAACAATTGTAGACATAGTACCTCAATGATAGTTTATAAAGCCGAATCCTTGAAAATTGATAATGTACAAAGCTGATAGCAGATGATTTATAGTTATATAACACAATTTTTCCTTTAAATATTTTTCTTTCTGCTGATAGTTTCATAGAGTACATAGATTGCAATTACATGACACAGAAATTTCCGTTGTATATGACACATATTTTCCTGTAAACATTTCTCAGATTTTCTTTCTTGTAATAGTTTCATAAAGTACATAGATTGCATTTACATCATACAGAATTTTCCCCTGTAAGCTGATATTTCACATAGCACTCTCTCTGCTATCATGTTTTAAAGAATCAATTATATTTTTCCAACAACCCTCATGCACCAAACTTAAAGAACAAACTGCAAATTGCATAATACAAACATTGAAAGAGAAAATCACTAGTGAGTTTGACGACAATTGACCATTTCAAATTTGATCCAAATTGACCAAGTTTGTCTGACGAGTTTGTCTGACGAGTTTGTCTGATTTTGACCAAGAATTGACTAAACTTAATCAAGTCTTACTGAGCATGACAAGTTTCAAAACAGGTTGGTGAGCTATGTCAACTCATCAAGTTTCTTATAAGCTTCTAACAATTGTGTGGAGGTAGTTGCAGATAAGGAAGGCCTTAAGATAGCCTTAAGCCTAAATAGATGAGAGTTGATTTTGAAAGGTGATTCAAAATTATCACTAAATAAAGTTATGAAACCTAGTAATCAGGAAAGAATTAAAGAGATCAAAGAATGAATAAATATATTTACCACTATTAAATGTATCCATGTATCCATTTTGCACATCTGGAACCACTTGTGTGACCCGCCCACTATTCTTACCTTTGTTTTCTGATATTTTGGTTGTATAGTGAAGAAGAAATATTTCAGTTTGAAAGCATCCTTTACTTTTTCCATAATATGATTTTGGATGGGGCATGAATTCCCAACAATTCCAATTCCAACTACACTTTCACTTCTTGTTTCAATTACTAGTATTTCGCTTTCTGCTCTTTCACCATTAAAAGGATAGATACTTATTTTGCCTTTGAGAACTAGACTTAGCACAAATGGAGGGTTTAGGAAGAGATGATAATTCCTTTTTTTTTTTTCCTTGGAAAAAGTCAGTAATTTTATTTCATAAAATGAACAAAATTACATTCAGCACATGTAATAGGATCAGTAAGATCCCTACATTTTCACAGATTATTTTGCCATATCAGCATCATATCTGATGTCCCATATATCATACAATCAGAACGACTGTCCATACAAGCCACATTTATCCCAATTTAGATATAACATAAACAGTGCATTACTGTGTATACGACTGTCCCTACAGCCAACATATTCCATATTTTCATAGAATCCGATATTTTCAACATATTATTTACAGTTATATAACACAATTTACAGATGATTTACAGTTATATAACACAATTTTTCCTTTAAATATTTTTCTTTCTGCTGATAGTTTCATAGAGTACATCCCGTGGGTTTGGGTATGCAGAGGTACCCTGCACCCTCCAGAGGTGCACAGAATTACTCACCCATGGCACCTGTCTTTGAGGATAAATTTTTTAAAAATCATTAAAATTTAGTTACTAGTTTCCTACCCTTTCTACTTGGTCCCACCAACCCCCTACTATATAAACTGTCAACAAACACAAAAGTAATCACTGATCATTTGCTAGTGCTGGGCCATCATTTTTCTCTTGCTGGGCAGTGGTTTGGTTGCTGAAAACTCATAGCAGCAGTGGATTTGTAGCATATATATATTAAGTTTGTATTAAATTATTAATGATTATTTCTTTAGGCTTAAAACTTTTTTTTTTTTCCTTGGAAAAAGTTGTAATTTTATTTCAAAAATAATTGAACAAAATTACATTCTGCACATGTAATAGAATCACTGAGATCCCTACATTTTCACAAATTTTCTGTCCCATATTGACTTCAAGTTTATTGCCCCATACGAAAACAAATACCATGGATACGACTGTCCATTCAGCCCGCATATATCCGATTATATATTCACAAATACAATATCAGAGATTAAAAACTGCTGTCCATACAACCCGCCTATATCCGAATACAATAAAACATACTGTAACAGGATGTCCATCACCGATCGTTTGAAATCTGAGCTAATGCTCAATTCTGTGCCTCCAAAGCTTCATAAAATGGTCTGAGTTAATAGCTGTATGTATCAGATATTTAAAAACTGAAAACAGCTGTCCATACAGCCCGCCATATCTGAAAACAAATAACCATACTGTTACAGGATATGTATCAGATATTTCTATTGAATTTTAGACATGGATAAATTTTGATGCCTTCCTTATCTTTCTTTCTACTAGTATGAAGTGAACTTCTCACCTTGTATGGTAGCCCTAGATTCTAATTATATAAATTGAGCATTGGTCTGTCATCGATACTAGTTAGAAATGATTTAGTACATATACCCTAAGGACATGGAGTCCACGTTATAGCCAAAATTATGGTAGGATAAACAATTAGGGCCATTGAAATGTCTTATAATGCTTAAATCTTGTACTCTACTTCTAATTCCTTATTCTTTCTAATTACCTTTTTGATAAATCTTTGTCTCTTTTTTATAACCCTAATATGCATATTATTTCAATACTAGATCATTCTTGCCCCTGTTCTATTTAGGTTTAGGTTCTAGCTCCCATTCCTCAATTTCCTTACTACCCAAACTGTTGTGGTTAGCATTATTTTCTCCCTTCCTTAACATCAAAATATATACCCCTAAAAATGTCCCTTGGCTCATTTGAACCCTTGTAATGACATCATAGTTCTTGAATGTAAATGTAAACATATAAAATTGTCTATATACATGAGATAACTTTGCATATTTTTTTCTAATATTTTGGATGACCAAAAATGAGGGAGAGGTACCAAAGGTCCAAATATACCAAGAAAAGGATCAAGGTATCTCAAACTAATACTAGAAATAGTGAATAAACCATAACATAAATCCACCTTTCGTAAAATCATGCCCCTCTCTATGAATATCTCCAAGAATAATATCATTTTGCAGATCAGAAATAACACCATCTAGTAAGGCTTGGTTCACTGCATTTAGAATTTATAAATCCGAATCCCTGAAAATTGATAATGTACAAAGCTGATAGCAGATGATTTACAGTTATATAACACAATTTTTCCTTTAAATATTTTTCTTTCTGCTGATAGTTTCATAGAGTACATCCCGTGGGTTTGGGTATGCAAAGGTACCCTGCACCCTCCAGAGGTGCACAAAATTACTCACCCATGGCACCTGTCTTTGAGGATAATTTTTTTAAAAATCATTAAAATTTAGTTACTAGTTTCCTGCCCTTTCTACTTGGTCCCACCAACCCCCTACTATATAAACTGTCAACAAACACAAAAGTAATCACTGATCATTTGCTAGTGCTGGGCCATCATTTTTCTGTTGCTGGGCAGTGGTTTGGTTGCTGAAAACTCATAGCAGCAGTGGATTTGTAGCATATATATATTAAGTTTGTATTAAATTATTAATGATTATTTCTTTAGGCTTAAAACTTTTTTTTTTTTCCTTGGAAAAAGTTGTAATTTTATTTAAAAAATAATTGAACAAAATTACATTCTGCACATGTAATAGAATCACTGAGATCCTTACATTTTCACAAATTTTCTGTCCCATATTTGACATCAAGTTTATTGCCCCATACGAAAACAAATACCATGGATACGGCTGTCCATTCAGCCCACATATATCCGATTATATATTCACAAATACAATATCAGAGATTAAAAACTGCTGTCCATACAGCCCGCCTATATCCGAATACAATAAAACATACTGTAACAGGATGTCCATCACCGATCGTTTGAAATCTGAGCTAATGCTCAATTCCGTGCCTCCAAAGCTTCATAAAATGGTCTGAGTTAATAGCTGTATGTATCAGATATTTAAAAACTGAAAACAGCTGTCCATACAGCCCGCCATATCCGAAAACAAATAAGCATACTGTTACAGGATATGTATCAGATATTTCTATTGAATTTTAGACATGGATAAATTTTGATGCCTTCCTTATCTTTCTCTCTACTACTATGAAGTGAACTTCTCACCTTGTATGGTAGCCCTAGAGTCTAATTATATAAATTGAGCATTGGTCTGTCATCGATACTAGTTAGAAATGATTTAGTACATATACCCTAAGGACATGGAGTCCATGTTATAGCCAAAATTATGGTAGGATAAACAATTAGGGCCATTGAAATGTCTTATAATGCTTAAATCTTGTACTCTACTTCTAATTCCTTATTCTTTCTAATTACCTTTTTGATAAATCTTTGTCTCTTTTTTATAACCCTAATATGCATATTATTTCAATACTAGATCATTCTTGCCCCTGTTCTATTTAGGTTTAGGTTCTAGCTCCCATTCCTCAATTTCCTTACTACCCAAACTGTTGTGGTTAGCATTATTTTCTCCCTTCCTTAACATCAAAATATATACCCCTAAAAATGTCCCTTGGCTCATTTGAACCCTTGTAATGACATCATAGTTCTTGAATGTAAATGTAAACATTTAAAATTGTCTATATACATGAGATAACTTTGCATATTTTTTTCTAATATTTTGCATATTTTAATATGTATTATAAAAAATGTGTGGGTGTTATGTAAAGTGTGGGTGTCCATTTGTTTAAAAACAAATTAATCTTGAGACCTAAACATGGTTGAAGAGGAGGAACAAAGGGCATATGTCATAAATGAAACTTCTTGATATCCATCCCCATGGTTAGGGAAGAAATCACTTTGGCCTTAGTCATTAAATGTAGATTCTCAAGTTTGATCACCATGAACAACACTGACAAACCATAATATAAGCTCTCTCTTGGGTGTCTTCAACATCATAGTTGGGTATGGATGCCAATAGGAGATATTATACATAGAGGATGGGTCATGAGGCCTTAATCATAGTATAATTCATTCCTGTAGAATAGATTTATTCCAACTCAATTTTAAGTTGTAGGTTTGCATTAAAATCGATCCTTCTTTGGCATTCGATTTAGTCCATTTTCCAGCACTTTGTTTAGTGATTGATTCTTGTACTTAAACATTGTTTGTGGTCAGTTTATTGAATCATAATTTAGTTGATTGTTCTTTTATTCTTTCCAGTAAATGAAAAAATGAAAAAGAGCTTTGTTGTAGAAAGTTTTGATTTTATGGCACTTTTGTTTCCTTGTTGCAACCACGCCACACAAAAGCACTACCCTTTTTGAGTAATAACAGCCCTAAAAACTTTTTAATAAAATTTAATAGAAACATTTTTCTTTTTTAGGGTACACTACACCACCTAGTTTTGGTTAGGATATTGAGTTTAAATCACCTTAAACCACTCAAGACCACACATTACGCAAAAATCGTAGTGAGACTATCACAGGTAAACCCATTTCACTCAAAACTTGCCTGGGATCTATGCAGTAGGTCATTGCGAGATCAGATTGTTGGGAATACTCCTCCTACTCTCTGTTCGAGCATACGCCAGGATTGGATTGCGTATTGGCGACTCTTTCGAGTTTCGGGCTTAGCTACCCTGCCCAAGCTTTCTGATTCGACCGGTGACTGTTCCCCCAGGAGTTTTCGGTGTTGTGGTATCCTTAGTATCTGACTCTAGGTTCATACACAGGTGACAGCAGAGGGTATATCTACTGTACCTAAGACAGACGTGGGAGGAAATCCCTTGCAGGTCTTTGGGAGGGCAGTTGGGTGATTCCAGCGCTTGCACCCTTAGTCATTGTATTGTGGACCCCGGGTAACTGTCTTTCTTCCTTTGTTGATCTGTTCTGGCCCCTCATCATCCCAGACTCTTCTCCGGAAGGCATCTTTGTTTGCCTGGTTTGTATACTTAGGACTTTTTAGTTGGCGTGCTGTTTGCCCCCTAGTTGTACTGGCCACCAGGTTCTAGTCTGTTATTTTATATTTATAATCACGGAGAATCAAGAGCTTCGTAGATCGAGGAGGTTTCAAAACCTTCCACCACTTAGAACAGAACCTTTTCAGCCAGCTAGACGACAGCGGGTAAACCTTTCAAGTTTCAATGATTGTGATACACCACACGAGACTAAGAATACTGCCGATGAAATAAGAGTGTTCTCTCCCAGAGAGGTATAAATTATGAAATACATTTGGCAGCAGGTTGACAATCTAGATTCATAGGATGGGTCCAAGAGTGTTGTTGAAGGTAGCAATGCATAACTTTAGATTAAAGTTTCGAACCAGTAATGGTGCCCACCATGAAGGGGCATGTAGCTCAATGGTCAGTCGAGGGTAGGTCATGGGATTGACTCCTAGCCTATCCAGTTTTCAACATGGTATCAAAGCCAAGTAGGTTGAGGTGGCTAGAAAGCCTAAGCCAAAGTGTAGCTTAGTGGGAGAGGGGAGGGTTCAGAGCGATGTTGGAGGTGACAATCTGCACCCTTAGATCAAATTGTTAAAGCTGCTCATCATGAAGGGGTATGTAGCTCAATGATACAACAGTTTGTCGACAAGGGTAGTTCTTGAGTTTGATTCATAACTTGCCCAGTTTTCAAAGTGGCAACATACCCAAGTAGGATTATATGGCTGGAAAGCCCAAGCCAAATTGTGCACTTAAGGGGGGTGTTGGAGCCTGGAGGTAGCAATCCACATCTTTAGAACAAACTGTTGAGGGTGTCCATGATGAAGGGTCATGTAGATCAAATGATAAGGCATCCCATCATCCAAGAATACGTCATGGGTTTGAATCCTGGCCTGTCTAGTTTTCAACATGGCATCTACAGTAGGTTGAGGTGGCTAGAAGGCCTGGGAAAGTGAGGCTTAAGGGGGTGAGGAACCACTCCGTCTTTCAGTTTCAATACTGGTACATTAGGTATGCCAAGTTCAACAACGATGGCATCTATTCCTACACCTACTGTTGGACCTAGCAGTACAGCCAACTTTGCACCACCTCCTGCTTCTCAACCGTTATATCAGATACCTAGTACTTGGATTTCCACACCTATTGTAGGACCAAGTGCTTCTGCAACCATGCCAGTCATGAGCACCATGACTGCACCGTCCACATCAGCTTCTACTGGTTTCAATACCTTTGTAGGCCCTAACGTGAATCAATGTAGTATGCCTACAGGTAATGTCCCTTTTTCCTTATTCATAATATGTGCATCAAATTTATAGAATTTAATTAGGAAAAGCTGTTCACTAGATATCAATAGTACCCAAGCTGTTCACTGTATGTCTCTCTCCAATCCCAAATAGAAATGTGACAGAGACAAGAGGAAACCCTTTGGAAGCATAAATCCCAAATTAGATGGTTGAAAGGAGAAAAAAATTCCAAATTATTTCATCGATCAATGATCCAATATTAACATCATAATCATATTAGTTCTCTTCTTAGTAGCCAAGTCAATAAGCTAGTTAAACATGAGGATATATAGAGAGAGTTAGTCTCCTTCTAACAATATTTACTCAAGGAGCCACCAAGGAACATAATGGAATCCATTCACAAAATTACTCAACGGATCCCCACAACCTTAGGAAATTTTTTATTGTGGTGTGTTGTTTGTTCCCTGTTGTTCTAGTGGCCCCTAGGTTAATCACTTAGTATATTTTTGGTGCAATTGTGGAGGACCAACCTCCTCGTAGGGAATTGCAGTTGTACTAATTTTATATCATTTTTCTCATGCAGGCCTCTTTCTGGTTTCTATATTGATTTGGAATATCAATTGTGGAACATTAAGTAAGAAACAAGATGTCAAACATGGATCATGGAGAGAAAAATAAAACATTAAGACAAAAGGATGTAATGTCATATTTTCAAAAACATCAATCCAATCATCCACATCATATTCATGGTTCAAGCTCTCTTGAGCAAGGTATCGGTGAGAGAGATGTCAACACTTTGGAGGATGCATCTGCAAAACATACAATGGATGGTAGAATACATTCCTCTAGTGATCAAAGTGAGGCAAATGCATTTTCATCAGAAATTGGTAGCTCAAATGTTGAAGATTTCCTTGCAAGGTGACATAGACCATTCACTGAAGAGGACAAAAGGCCGATGGGACTTTGGGAGACAATTCCAATCTAATTGGGTATCAAGATTCCCATTTATTGAACCGATACCTCCAACAAATAAGAATGAGACCTCACGAGAAGTTAAATGCATTTCATGTAGTTGGAAACTTGGCAAGGTAGTGAAATTGCAAATGAAGCTAGACACAATAGAGAAGCATGTTGGGAAGGTGTATGATAAGAAAACTGGAAATGATGAGAAGAAATCTACTGCTAGATGGAAATCTGATAGCCGACATCTCCAATGTGAAGAGGAATACAATAAATACTTAATAAATAAGAGAAAACTAGATGAAAGTGGAGGAACCATCACTTCTCAATTCGAAAGATGATGGAAAAAAATTTGTTATCGAAGTCGATACAATTAAGCACTGTATTTCACATCCTATCCAATGGTCGTCCTATGACAGATTATCCAAAAATGATGAAATATCTATCTTTTATTCAAGTGCCAAATTTTCCATCTTCTCATTGGTCTTTAACGAGTGGTTGGGAATGGGGAAAATATCTAGCTCAAGTAGAAAAGGATGATATGAAAGAGAAGATTGTGAATGCAACATTTTTGTCACTGTCCTTGGATGAAGTTACAGCTGTTGATAATACTGCATGGATTTGCATGAGCATTTATACGGTCAATTACCATATCAGGAATTCATAAAATGAGCAAAAGTTCTACAGCAGAAAACATTTATGAACTTGTTATTAATACTTTGAAGGAAACTGGTGGTATGGATCATTCAATGATCGCAAAAAAGTTGGTATGCGTTGGAGCAGATGGGGCATCAGTAATGCAGGGACAAAGGAACGGCCTTTGTGCTAGACTACAACTCTCAGCTTCACCGTATATGATTGGTATTCATTGTATGGCTCACAGAATGAATCTTGCATTTAAAATAGTGAGCAACTTTCCATTGGTTTCAAAAGTTGAATATCTTGTACGTGAGGTTCATGCATACTTTTGTCGGAGTCCCAAACGGTTTTCAGAGTTTAAAAAATTTGCCGACGGTGTTACAAATGGAAACAAACTATTAAAAGATGTTGATACAAGATGGATCTCACTGAAGGGACCAGCTCAAAGACTATTCGATGAATATGCATCCTTGGTAGGGGTGATGTATGAACATCGCCTAAGTGTAGAAAAATCTCAAACTCTTCTCTTTCTATTAACTGATATAGAGACATATTTAACATTGGCTGGAGTTCTTCCTCTGCTTCATGAAATGAATAGCCTCGTGAAGATGTCTCAGAGTCGCACGATGTATATTGCTGAATACACAAATGCTAGAAAACTAGCATGCCATGCATTAGATAATTTGTATATGATGGCAGATTCTTTTACAGGTCTAGCATTTACAAATTGGGCTAAGATAATCAATATTGAAAATGATGAAAATTTATTGAAGTTTGATGAAAAAGGGTTTCTATGTATGGCAGTGAGTGGGTATATGGTTCCTTTTTATTATAATGACAAAATAGGAAGAACCACCAAAGAGTGCCCTGTGTCAAGAGAACAATTTGACAATGTTGTGATTTTAGTGAGGCGCAGCTTGATAGAAATTGCAAAATCACTATCATCAGAGATAAGAGAACGATTTCCTCGAGATGAATTGTTGGAGGCCATGTCTGTGGTATACCCTTAATATTGGAACCATCGTCAAGGTTCAAAAACTATAAAGGTTGACTTTATAGCTAAAATCAAGATTTTGCAGAGCCATTTTTGTCGAGAGACCGAGATACAAGGAGAACATATTCAAGGTATTTTAGATGGAAAAAAATTGAAAGATCAAGCCCAATGCTTTGCTGATACAATGTGGGAGCAATTTTCTAAGTTGGATAATGCTCTAGAATATGGTGCAATTACAAAATTGTGGACTACACTCAGTGGTAGTGAATTTCTACTGCAAAATATGTCAGAGTATTTCAAATTAGTAGATTTATGTCAAACCATGATTTTGGGATCAGTGGAGGATGAGAGAATGTTTAGTGCATTAACATTTTTGAAGTCAAAGTTGAGGAATAAGCTTGATAAAAATGTGGATACATGCTTAAGATTATATGTAACAAAGTATGAGGTTGACAATTTTCCATATGAAAGAGCAGTAGCTCTCTGGCGATCAAATTGTGAAAGAAGGGGAGAAAACAATATGGCAAATTTATCTAATGAATTTGATATGGAACATAATGTTGTTGAGGATCATAATGACGGCTCATTCGAAGAAGGTCATGTTCAGAGTGCCGAAAATGAGGACCAGTCCCAGAATGTGAATTGGGAAATGGATTTCACCTAAGATTGTATATGATCCAATACACATGAGAGACTCTTGAGTCTTATTTTGGTATAGGTGTTCCATGGACCCTTGCGGGTGATCATTATATGTATAGGGATGATTTTAAAAACCCCCCCAAATTTATATGGTAAAAAAATTGGCGAATCTCCCCGATATATAGGAAAATTTGAAAGCGATTTTATCAATAATATAATATGTATATATAATTTTTTAGCGAATCTTTCATTTTATTATATGATATTGTAAAATCTTGGCGAATCTTTCACTAAATTATAAGATATTGTAAAATCTTGGCGAATATTTTACTGAATTATAAAATATTGTAAAAAGTTGACGAATATTTCACTAAATTATAAAATATTGTAAAAATTTGGCGAATATTTCACTGAATTATAAAATATTGTAAAAATTTGGCGAATATTTCATTGATCTATAAAACACATTGAATGACACTCTGCTTGTTAATTATGAGTTCAAGGCTTCTTCAAATGTTGAGTTCAATTGCTCTATTTCAAGTTTTGGTCTCAATACCAAATGGTGGTGGCCTTAATGAAGCCTTGATATCCAAGCAAAGCCGAGTAGATCTTGGAGACATGTATTCTAAATGTGGGTGTTTGGAGGATGCACATAAAGTGTTTGGCCAAGTGCCAAAGCGAAATACAGCCTCATTGAATGCAATGCTTTCAAGATGTGCTCAACATGCACATGGCAGGGAGGAACATTATCAGAGGGGTTCTTCGGGTGGAGATTGTCATTCATAGCTCTGATGACGTTAGCATTGCATCTTCTTCTTACTTACAATTTTTTCCTCTACTACTTGAGTTTCTAGAATCTATTTGTAGTCCTCCCTGCAATTATTAGAGATTTCTTCTTTTTCTTCTTTAATAGTCTTGGGAGATGACTTTTTTGAATTGCTTAAATCAACAAAGGAATTGCACCCACAGACTATCCTTCAATAGATTGTGTGGCTACCCTAGACTGTTTTTGATACTTCAAGGAAAGTTTGTACATAGGTTTTAAGCTAGGCATGTTCCTTAAGTATTTTTCTTGGCACATACTTTGAATAACATTATAGTGATTTTGTTGGAATCCTGTAGTGTCGACTATTGGGGGCTATCTTATTGTTGTGTCATACTTTTGGACAATGTAACTTTTTTCCATCTAAATTCCTCAACACTAGTACCATATCTAAATGTTATACCATTTGTTGATACCATATCTAAATGTGTCTAGTAGTTGATTTTGATTGTAGATGTTGTATTGTTTGTTGATATTGGTGTGTAGATGTTATTATAACCCATGTTAGAGATTTTGTTACAAATTGTTTTTTTCTATTGATTAGAGTTTCCATGACATGTGGGGACTTGGACCTTGACAAACCGATAAACTAATAGAATCAGACATTATGCATCATTTTGGCCTTCACTAGCCAATTATGCCCATGGAGGCTAGGAAAATTTTGAGCCAATTGGACTAGAGGAATGTTGGTCTCGTGCCAATAGGTCTCCTATGATCAATGCATAGGAACCTAGTGCATAGACCATTTTTCTCTTCGCTTAGCTATGTAGAGCTCATTTATTTTTCTGAATAACGATAAGTATTTACAAAGAAAATATATAATCAGCATAAACAAATCGAAAAAGTGAAGACAATTAATTCATGCAAATAAAAGGTAATAAAAACTTATTTTCTCGAACCCTAAATCAATGGAAATCAACTAAATCTAATATTGATTCAAGCTACAACAAAGGGTTAAATCAAGCATCAAATGAGAACTAGAAGCATTCAAGGGTCTAACACAATAATTAACCAAAATACATGCAAACTCCACAAATCGACAAAATGTTTCAAATAAAAGCAATAAACAAACCATAAAAATTTGCACAAAATATTTGAGATAAACACCAACATGGTTTCATGTACTTGAATGAGCTCATTCTTTCTTAGCGAAAGTGTAGTCAAATTAGTTATTTATCCTTCAATGTCAGGACACTATCTATGATAAGAGATAGCTCCTAGGCCTAGCTTTGTCAAATTCCAGTGTCATTTCCTATCACATAAAAAAAGAGACAATGTAAAAGATAAATATAGAAACATCAATCTTAAAATAAACTGCATCAAGGAAATGTATGTCATATCATCAATGTTATAACAAAAAAGTACAATGTAGAATCTATTTTTAATTAAAATGCTAGCTCAAATTTACATATAATGATCACCCGCAAGGGTCCATGGAACACCTATACCAAAATAAGACTCAAGAGTCTCTCATGTGTATTGGATCATATACAATCTTAGGTGAAATCCATTTCCCAATTCACATTTTGGGACTGGTCCTCATTTTCGGCACTCTGAACATGACCTTCTTCGAATGAGCCGTCATTATGATCCTCAACAACATTATGTTCCATATCAAATTCATTAGATAAATTTGCCAGATTGTTTTCTCCCCTTCTTTCACAATTTGATCGCTAGAGAGCTACTGCTCTTTCATATGGAAAATTGTCAACCTCATACTTTGTTACATATAATCTTAAGCATGTATCCACATTTTTATCAAGCTTATTCCTCAACTTTGACTTCAAAAATGTTAATGCACTAAACATTCTCTCATCCTCCACTGATCCCAAAATCATGGTTTGACATAAATCTACTAATTTGAAATACTCTGACATATTTTGCAGTAGAAATTCACTACCACTGAGTGTAGTCCACAATTTTGTAATTGCACCATATTCTAGAGCATTATCCAACTTAGAAAATTGCTCCCACATTGTATCAGCAAAGCATTGGGCTTGATCTTTCAATTTTTTTCCATCTAAAATACCTTGAATATGTTCTCCTTGTATCTCGGTCTCTCGACAAAAATGGCTCTGCAAAATCTTGATTTTAGCTATAAAGTCAACCTTTATAGTTTTTGAACCTTGACGATGGTTCCAATATTGAGGGTATACCACAGACATGGCCTCCAACAATTCATCTCGAGGAAATCGTTCTCTTATCTCTGATTATAGTGATTTTGCAATTTCTATCAAGCTGCGCCTCACTAAACTCACAACATTGTCAAATTGTTCTCTTGACACAGGGCACTCTTTGGTGGTTCTTCCTATTTTGTCATTATAATAAAAAGGAACCATATACCCACTCACTGCCATACATAGAAACCCTTTTTCATCAAACTTCAATAAATTTTCATCATTTTCAATATTGATTATCTTAGCCCAATTTGTAAATGTTAGACCTGTAAAAGAATCTGCCATCATATACAAATTATCTAATGCAAGGCATGCTAGTTTTCTAGCATTTGTGTATTCAGCAATATACATCGTGCGACTCTGAGACATCTTCACGAGGCTATTCATTTCATGAAGCAGAGGAAGAACTCCAGCCAATGTTAAATATGTCTCTATATCAGTTAATAGAAAGAGAAGAGTTTGAGCTTTTTCTACACTTAGGCAATGTTCATACATCACCCCTACCAAGGATGCATATTCATCGAATAGTCTTTGGGCTGGTCCCTTCAGTGAGATCCATCTTGTATCAACATCTTTTAATAGTTTGTTTCCATTTGTAACATCGTCGGAAAATTTTTTAAACTCTGAAAACCGTTTGGGACACTGACAAAAGTATGCATGAACCTCACGTACAAGATATTCAACTTTTGAAACCAATGGAAAGTTGCTCACTATTTTAAATGCAAGATTCATTCTGTGAGCCATACAATGAATACCAATCATATACAGTGAAGCTGAGAGTTGTAGTCTAGCACAAAGGCCGTTCCTTTGTCCCTGCATTACTGATGCCCCATCTGCTCCAACGCATACCAACTTTTTTGCGATCATTGAATGATCCATACCACCAGTTTCCTTCAAAGTATTAATAACAAGTTCATAAATGTTTTCTGCTGTAGAACTTTTGCTCATTTTATGAATTCCTGATATGGTAATTGACCGTATAAATGCTCATGCAAATCCATGCAGTATTATCAACAGCTGTAACTTCATCCAAGGACAGTGACAAAAATGTTGCATTCACAATCTTCTCTTTCATATCATCCTTTTCTACTTGAGATAGATATTTTCCCCATTCCCAACCACTCGTTAAAGACCAATGAGAAGATGGAAAATTTGGCACTTGAATAAAAGATAGATATTTCATCATTTTTGGATAATCTGTCATAGGACGACCATTGGATAGGATGTGAAATACAGTGCTTAATTGTATCGACTTCGATAAAAAAAAAATTTCCATCATCTTTCCGAATTGAGAAGTGATGGTTCCTCCACTTTCATCTAGTTTTCTCTTATTTATTAAGTATTTATTGTATTCCTCTTCACATTGGAGATGTCGGCTATCAGATTTCCATCTAGCAGTAGATTTCTTCTCATCATTTCCAGTTTTCTTATCATACACCTTCCCAACATGCTTCTCTATTGTGTCCAGCTTCATTTGCAATTTCACTACCTTGCCAAGTTTCCAACTACATGAAATGCATTTAACTTCTCGTGAGGTCTCATTCTTATTTGTTGGAGGTATCGGTTCAATAAATGGGAATCTTGATACCCAATCAGATTGGAATTGTCTCCCAAAGTCCCATCGGCCTTTTGTCCTCTTCAGTGAATGGTCTATGTCACCTTGCAAGGAAAAATCTTCAACATTTGAGCTACCAATTTCTGATGAAAATGCATTTGCCTCACTTTGATCACTAGAGGAATGTATTCTACCATCCATTGTATGTTTTGCAGATGCATCCTCCAAAGTGTTGACATCTCTCTCACCGATACCTTGCTCAAGAGAGCTTGAACCATGAATATGATGTGGATGATTAGATTGATGTTTTTGAAAATATGACATTACATCCTTTTGTCTTAATGTTTTATTTTTCTCTCCATGATCCATGTTTGACATCTTGTTTCTTACTTAATGTTCCACAATTGATATTCCAAATCAATATAGAAACCAGAAGGAGGCCTGCATGAGAAAAATGATATAAAATTAGTACAACTGCAATTCCCTACGAGGAGGTTGGTCCTCCACAATTGCACCAAAAATATACTAAGTGATTAACCTAGGAGCCACTAGAACAACAGGGAACAAACAACACACCACAATAAAAATTTTCCTAAGGTTGTGGGGATCCGTTGAGTAATTTTGTGAATGGATTCCATTATGTTCCTTGGTGGCTCCTTGATTAAAGATTGTTAGAAGGAGACTAACTCTCTCTATATATCCTCATGTTTAACTAGCTTATTGACTTGGCTACTAAGAAGAGAACTAATATGATTATGATGTTAATATTGGATCATTGATCGATGAAATAATTTGGAATTTTTTTCTCCTTTCAACCATCTAATTTGGGATTTATGCTTCCAAAGGGTTTCCTCTTGTCTCTGTCACATTTCTATTTGGGATTGGAGAGAGACATACAGTGAACAGCTTGGGTACTATTGATATCTAGTGAACAGCTTTTCCTAATAAAATTCTATAAATTTGATGCACATATTATGAATAAGGAAAAAGGGACATTACCTGTAGGCATACTACATTGATTCACGTTAGGGCCTACAAAGGTATTGAAACCAGTAGAAGCTGATGTGGACGGTGCAGTCATGGTGCTCATGACTGGCATGGTTGCAGAAGCACTTGGTCCTACAATAGGTGTGGAAATCCAAGTACTAGGTATCTGATATAACGGTTGAGAAGCAGGAGGTGGTGCAAAGTTGGCTGTACTGCTAGGTCCAATAGTAGGTGTAGGAATAGATGCCATCGTTGTTGAACTTGGCATACCTAATGTACCAATATTGAAACTGAAAGACAGAGTGGTTCCTCACCCCCTTAAGCCTCACTTTCCCAGGCCTTCTAGCCACCTCAACCTACTGTAGATGCCATGTTGAAAACTAGACAGGCCAGGATTCAAACCCATGACGTATTCTTGGATGATGGGATGCCTTATCATTTGATCTACATGACCCTTCATCATGGACACCCTCAACAGTTTGTTCTAAAGATGTGGATTGCTACCTCCAGGCTCCAACACCCCCCTTAAGTGCACAATTTGGCTTGGGCTTTCCAGCCATATAATCCTACTTGGGTATGTTGCCACTTTGAAAACTGGGCAAGTTATGAATCAAACTCAAGAAC
This sequence comes from Larix kaempferi, assembly GCA_027924585.1. NCBI lineage: Eukaryota > Viridiplantae > Streptophyta > Pinopsida > Pinales > Pinaceae > Larix > Larix kaempferi. The sequence continues at coordinate 449,041 of BSBM01000464.1, read as the reverse complement.
TACCCTTGTCGACAAACTGTTGTATCATTGAGCTACATACCCCTTCATGATGAGCAGCTTTAACAATTTGATCTAAGGGTGCAGATTGCCACCTCCAACATCACTCTGAACCCTCCCCTCTCCCACTAAGCTACACTTTGGCTTAGGCTTTCTAGCCACCTCAACCTACTTGGCTTTGATACCATGTTGAAAACTGGATAGGCTAGGAGTCAATCCCATGACCTACCCTCGACTGACCATTGAGATACATGCCCCTTCATGGTGGGCACCATTACTGGTTCGAAACTTTAATCTAAAGTTATGCATTGCTACCTTCAACAACACTCTTGGACCCATCCTATGAATCTAGATTGTCAACCTGCTGCCAAATGTCTTTCATAATTTATACTTCTCTGGGAGAGAACACTCTTATTTCATCGGCAGTATTCTTAGTCTCGTGTGGTGTATCACAATCATTGAAACTTGAAAGGTTTACCCGCTGTCGTCTAGCTGGCTGAAAAGGTTCTGTTCTAAGTGGTGGAAGGTTTTGAAACCTCCTCGATCTACGAAGCTCTTGATTCTCTGTGATTATAAATATAAAATAACAGACTAGAACCTGGTGGCCAGTACAACTAGGGGGCAAACAACACGCCAACTAAAAAGTCCTAAGTATACAAACCAGGCAAACAAAGATGCCTTCCGGAGAAGAGTCTGGGATGATGAGGGGCCAGAACAGATCAACGAAGGAAGAAAGACAGTTACCCGGGGTCCACAATACAATGACTAAGGGTGCAAGCGCTGGAATCACCCAACCGCCCTCCCAAAGACCTGCAAGGGATTTCCTCCCACGTCTGTCTTAGGTACAGTAGATATACCCTCTGCTGTCACCTGTGTATGAACCTAGAGTCAGATACTAAGGATACCACAACACCGAAAACTCCTGGGGGAACAATCACCGGTCGAATCAGAAAGCTTGGGCAGGGTAGCTAAGCCCGAAACTCGAAAGAGTCCCCAATACGCAATCCAATCCTGGCGTATGCTCGAACAGAGAGTAGGAGGAGTATTCCCAACAATCTGATATCGCAATGACCTACTGCATAGATCCCAGGCAAGTTTTGAGTGAAATGGGTTTACCTGTGATAGTCTCACTACGATTTTTGCGTAATGTGTGGTCTTGAGTGGTTTAAGGTGATTTAAACTCAATATCCTAACCAAAACTAGTTGGTGTAGTGTACCCTAAAAAAGAAAAATGTTTCTATTTCATTTTATTAAAAAGTTTTTAGGGCTGTTATTACTCAAAAAGGGTAGTGCTTTTGTGTGGCGTGGTTGCAACAAGGAAACAAAAGTGCCATAAAATCAAAACTTTCTACAACAAAGCTCTTTTTCATTTTTTCATTTACTGGAAAGAATAAAAGAACAATCAACTAAATTATGATTCAATAAACTGACCACAAACAATGTTTAAGTACAAGAATCAATCACTAAACAAAGTGCTGGAAAATGGACTAAATCGAATGCCAAAGAAGGATCGATTTTAATGCAAACCTACAACTTAAAATTGAGTTGGAATAAATCTATTCTACAGGAATGAATTATACTATGATTAAGGCCTCATGACCCATCCTCTATGTATAATATCTCCTATTGGCATCCATACCCAACTATGATGTTGAAGACACCCAAGAGAGAGCTTATATTATGGTTTGTCAGTGTTGTTCATGGTGATCAAACTTGAGAATCTACATTTAATGACTAAGGCCAAAGTGATTTCTTCCCTAACCATGGGGATGGATATCAAGAAGTTTCATTTATGACATATGCCCTTTGTTCCTCCTCTTCAACCATGTTTAGGTCTCAAGATTAATTTGTTTTTAAACAAATGGACACCCACACTTTACATAACACCCACACATTTTTTATAATACATATTAAAATATGCAAAATATTAGAAAAAAATATGCAAAGTTATCTCATGTATATAGACAATTTTAAATGTTTACATTTACATTCAAGAACTATGATGTCATTACAAGGGTTCAAATGAGCCAAGGGACATTTTTAGGGGTATATATTTTGATGTTAAGGAAGGGAGAAAATAATGCTAACCACAACAGTTTGGGTAGTAAGGAAATTGAGGAATGGGAGCTAGAACCTAAACCTAAATAGAACAGGGGCAAGAATGATCTAGTATTGAAATAATATGCATATTAGGGTTATAAAAAAGAGACAAAGATTTATCAAAAAGGTAATTAGAAAGAATAAGGAATTAGAAGTAGAGTACAAGATTTAAGCATTATAAGACATTTCAATGGCCCTAATTGTTTATCCTACCATAATTTTGGCTATAACATGGACTCCATGTCCTTAGGGTATATGTACTAAATCATTTCTAACTAGTATCGATGACAGACCAATGCTCAATTTATATAATTAGACTCTAGGGCTACCATACAAGGTGAGAAGTTCACTTCATAGTAGTAGAGAGAAAGATAAGGAAGGCATCAAAATTTATCCATGTCTAAAATTCAATAGAAATATCTGATACATATCCTGTAACAGTATGCTTATTTGTTTTCGGATATGGCGGGCTGTATGGACAGCTGTTTTCAGTTTTTAAATATCTGATACATACAGCTATTAACTCAGACCATTTTATGAAGCTTTGGAGGCACGGAATTGAGCATTAGCTCAGATTTCAAACGATCGGTGATGGACATCCTGTTACAGTATGTTTTATTGTATTCGGATATAAGCGGGCTGTATGGACAGCAGTTTTTAATCTCTGATATTGTATTTGTGAATATATAATCGGATATATGTGGGCTGAATGGACAGCCGTATCCATGGTATTTGTTTTCGTATGGGGCAATAAACTTGATGTCAAATATGGGACAGAAAATTTGTGAAAATGTAATGATCTCAGTGATTCTATTACATGTGCAGAATGTAATTTTGTTCAATTATTTTTTAAATAAAATTACAACTTTTTCCAAGGAAAAAAAAAAGTTTTAAGCCTAAATAAATAATCATTAATAATTTAATACAAACTTAATATATATATGCTACAAATCCACTGCTGCTATGAGTTTTCAGCAACCAAACCACTGCCCAGCAACAGAAAAATGATGGCCCAGCACTAGCAAATGATCAGTGATTACTTTTGTGTTTGTTGACAGTTTATATAGTAGGGGGTTGGTGGGACCAAGTAGAAAGGGCAGGAAACTAGTAACTAAATTTTAATGATTTTTAAAAATTTTATCCTCAAAGACAGATGCCATGGGTGAGTAATTCTGTGCACCTCTGGAGGGTGCAGGGTACCTTTGCATACCCAAACCCACGGGATGTACTCTATGAAACTATCAGCAGAAAGAAAAATATTTAAAGGAAAAATTGTGTTATATAACTGTAAATCATCTGCTATCAGCTTTGTACATTATCAATTTTCAGGGATTTGGATTTATAAATTCTAAATGCAGTGAACCAAGCCTTACTAGATGGTGTTATTTCTGATCTGCAAAATGATATTATTCTTGGAGATATTCATAGAGAGGGGCATGATTTTACGAAAGGTGGATTTATGTTATGGTTTATTCACTATTTCTAGTATTAGTTTGAGATACCTTGATCCTTTTCTTGGTATATTTGGACCTTTGGTACCTCTCCCTCATTTTTGGTCATCCAAAATATTAGAAAAAAATATGCAAAGTTATCTCATGTATATAGACAATTTTAAATGTTTACATTTACATTCAAGAACTATGATGTCATTACAAGGGTTCAAATGAGCCAAGGGACATTTTTAGGGGTATATATTTTGATGTTAAGGAAGGGAGAAAATAATGCTAACCACAACAGTTTAGGTAGTAAGGAAATTGAGGAATGGGAGCTAGAACCTAAACCTAAATAGAACAGGGGCAAGAATGATCTAGTATTGAAATAATATGCATATTAGGGTTATAAAAAAGAGACAAAGATTTATCAAAAAGGTAATTAGAAAGAATAAGGAATTAGAAGTAGAGTACAAGATTTAAGCATTATAAGACATTTCAATGGCCCTAATTGTTTATCCTACCATAATTTTGGCTATAACGTGGACTCCATGTCCTTAGGGTATATGTACTAAATCATTTCTAACTAGTATCGATGACAGACCAATGCTCAATTTATATAATTAGACTCTAGGGCTACCATACAAGGTGAGAAGTTCACTTCATAGTAGTAGAGAGAAAGATAAGGAAGGCATCAAAATTTATCCATGTCTAAAATTCAATAGAAATATCTGATACATATCCTGTAACAGTATGGTTATTTGTTTTCAGATATGGCGGGCTGTATGGACAGCTGTTTTCAGTTTTTAAATATCTGATACATACAGCTATTAACTCAGACCATTTTATGAAGCTTTGGAGGCACAGAATTGAGCATTAGCTCAGATTTCAAACGATCGGTGATGGACATCCTGTTACAATATGTTTTATTGTATTCAGATATAGGCGGGCTGTATGGACAGCAGTTTTTAATCTCTGATATTGTATTTGTGAATATATAATCGGATATATGCGGGCTGAATGGACAGCCGTATCCATGGTATTTGTTTTCGTATGGGGCAATAAACTTGAAGTCAATATGGGACAGAAAATTTGTGAAAATGTAGGGATCTCAGTGATTCTATTACATGTGCAGAATGTAATTTTGTTCAATTATTTTTGAAATAAAATTACAACTTTTTCCAAGGAAAAAAAAAAGTTTTAAGCCTAAAGAAATAATCATTAATAATTTAATACAAACTTAATATATATATGCTACAAATCCACTGCTGCTATGAGTTTTCAGCAACCAAACCACTGCCCAGCAACAGAAAAATGATGGCCCAGCACTAGCAAATGATGAGTGATTACTTTTGTGTTTGTTGACAGTTTATATAGTAGGGGGTTGGTGGGACCAAGTAGAAAGGGCAGGAAACTAGTAACTAAATTTTAATGATTTTTAAAAAATTTATCCTCAAAGACAGGTGCCATGGGTGAGTAATTCTGTGCACCTCTGGAGGGTGCAGGGTACCTCTGCATACCCAAACCCACGGGATGTACTCTATGAAACTATCAGCAGAAAGAAAAATATTTAAAGGAAAAATTGTGTTATATAACTGTAAATCATCTGTAAATTGTGTTATATAACTGTAAATAATATGTTGAAAATATCGGATTCTATGAAAATATGGAATATGTTGGCTGTAGGGACAGTCGTATACACAGTAATGCACTGTTTATGTTATATCTAAATTGGGATAAATGTGGCTTGTATGGACAGCCGTTCTGATTGTATGATATATGGGACATCAGATATGATGCTGATATGGGAAAATAATCTGTGAAAATGTAGGGATCTTACTGATCCTATTACATGTGCTGAATGTAATTTTGTTCATTTTATGAAATAAAATTACTGACTTTTTCCAAGGAAAAAAAAAGAAGGAATTATCATCTCTTCCCAAACCCTCCATTTGTGCTAAGTCTAGTTCTCAAAGGCAAAATAAGTATCTATCCTTTTAATGGTGAAAGAGCAGAAAGCGAAATACTAGTAATTGAAACAAGAAGTGAAAGTGTAGCTGGAATTGGAATTGTTGGGAATTCATGCCCCATCCAAAATCATATTATGGAAAAAGTAAAGGATGCTTTCAAACTGAAATTTTTCTTCTTCACTATACAACCAAAATATCAGAAAACAAAGGTAAGAATAGTGGGCGGGTCACACAAGTGGTTCCAGATGTGCAAAATGGATACATGGATACATTTAATAGTGGTAAATATATTTATTCATTCTTTGATCTCTTTAATTCTTTCCTGATTACTAGGTTTCATAACTTTATTTAATGATAATTTTGAATCACCTTTCAAAATCAACTCTCATCTATTTAGGCTTAAGGCTATCTTAAGGCCTTCCTTATCTGCAACTACCTCCACACAATTGTTAGAAGCTTATAAGAAACTTGATGAGTTGACATAGCTCACCAACCTGTTTTGAAACTTATCATGCTCAGTAAGACTTGATTAAGTTTAGTCAATTCTTGGTCAAAATAAGACAAACTCGTCAGACAAACTTGGTCAATTTGGATCAAATTTGAAATGGTCAATTGTCGTCAAACTCACTAGTGATTTTCTCTTTCAATGTTTGTATTATGCAATTTGCAGTTTGTTCTTTAAGTTTGGTGCATGAGGGCTGTTGGAAAAATATAATTGATTCTTTAAAACATGATAGCAGAGAGAGTGCGATGTGAAATATCAGCTTACAGGGGAAAATTCTGTATGATGTAAATGCAATCTATGTACTTTATGAAACTATTACAAGAAAGAAAATCTGAGAAATGTTTACAGGAAAATATGTGTCATATACAACGGAAATTTCTGTGTCATGTAATTGCAATCTATGTACTCTATGAAACTATCAGCAGAAAGAAAAATATTTAAAGGAAAAATTGTGTTATATAACTGTAAATCATCTGCTATCAGCTTTGTACATTATCAATTTTCAGGGATTCGGCTTTATAAACTATCATTGAGGTACTATGTCTACAATTGTTTGTCTATTTACGGAAGCATATATCTATTTTGATGTTTGAAAGGGCCAATTCTTATGAAATTGATTTGTCTTATGTCAAACTTTGATTTTGACATGGCAAGAGGACTTTTACATGGTCTTTATTTTTTACTATGTTGAGATCTTGTCATGGCAAGATGACTTTTACATGGTCTTTTAAGTTGTCATTGAGTCTACGAGCTTGCTTCAAATAGAGAGATTTCTATTAAATGCTCAACTTTTGTGCAACACAACCTACTAAATACTAAATAGCACTGTCAAGATCTCCATCAGTAAATGAATATGATTATAAAGGCCACTATAGCTAAATCCCAATCATATCAAGTAAGATGGTTCATGAGTTATGCATGCCAGCACATGTCATGTGGTTTGAGATTTTCAATGGGATCATTTTATATTCTAATCACATTCTCATCTCTTGAACAGAGGTAATTACAATTAAGATAGAGGAGCATTCTATATTTTTCTGCTAAGCTTATTATAAGATAAGAAACAGATAACATTGTTCATCAACATGAATTTCACTTTGATCATTACTTGTACATTCTGGATACCATTATAATCAATAGATTATGTATGCTTCCACATATAACATGGGTTGAGAATAAGAATGTCCATGATTGGGAGGAACTACCACCCTTTGTATGTTGGGGCGTGTGGAAGGCCAAAAATGGTTTGTTGTTTCAAGGAAAGGGTTTTTCGGCCACTAGGGTGGGAAGCAAAGCAATTGCAACACTTAGGGAATTGATGTAGGACCAGACTGTTGTCAAGATCAAACCTATTCAAAGACTAGTGACTCCTATTTTCAATCTAGTCCGGGCTAGGAGATATTTTGATTGGGCCTCTCAAGATATTTGTAGGCATTGTGGTGCGGGAGCAGTCTTATGGTTGGATGATATAAGTTGTTACAATTTGAGAATGAACTGTGGATCCAGTACAAATACTAGAAGTGAGTTATTAGCTCTATGGATGCTGGTATATTCTGCTAGATTTAAAGAAATTACTAATTCGCAAATTGCAGGTGATTCGAAAATCATCGTTGACTCTGAGACTCTAAGACCTACTGCAAGGATTCGTAGAAGGAGATGACAACAGGTTGAGAGTCAGAACATTGTTGCTCACTATAGGGTGTATTGTCATAGAATTATCTGAAAATTCTGTTAGAATGAATGAAATCTTTGCTCTTCTTTCTTGGACATTATATATGTGACTCTAATTTATGAATAAATATTGGACAGATGGGTGACATTATGGCATTATTGCAGGTTACTATTATGTGTAGTTACAACTTTGAGGGGTCTCTCAAAATGCGAAAATAGCAACTTAGTTGAAACTAGTTCCTAAAATTGTGAAGCTATGACTTTCCCAAGGAAAATGTCAAATGTGGAGCTTGTTACACTGAGAATTTAAATACTTGCTATACAAAAATGATTATAATATGGAGAAGTTGAAACAGGACGAGCTGCTAGCAACCAAAGATTGCAGGATTCTACAAGGTATCACAAGGTATACATTTTTTATGGCTTATCACAGAACATGCCTTTGTTTGCTCTATATGCTATTGATGCTATTAATGTACATCTGTAAGAATGGAATCTGACCTAAAAAGTAACTTCTTTAGCTTGAAAAAACAAAGCAATGTTTTACTGTCAGTGCAATGGAAAAGTTGTAGCATATCTTTGAACTTAAACATCCGTCAATACTGGAATTTGATGCAGAGATTTCTTCATGATCGAAAATTGCTGGGTAAAAGAACTAAGACGCCCATCACTACAGAAATTTGGATATAGTTCTGAATTAAATCGGGCAGAAAGTAGATTGTTTTACAGTTTCATCAATAGTCTAAACATTGGCGTGCCCAATCCATACCAATGCTCTGGTAATGCTAGGATTTGAACACTTACTTCTTTATGAAATCAAGAAAACATCCCACAGGGAATACAGGTGGATAAAGATTATAAGAGAGAAAAGGTACCCCTTCCGGAAGACACTCTCTCCCTGATATATATTATACTGGGTGGATAAAAACCCCAACAGCAGAAGTATCAGGGAGGAAAGTGACAGCATCTTACTAGGATTAGTTACAGTTCTAAATCCAAAAGATAAGTCGGGTACAATTTTAAGAAGACATCGCCCAGAAACTGCCAAAATCATTATCAAGCAGCTAATAGTATAGTAAAAAACTGTGATCTTCCCAACTTCGACACATTGAAAAGAAATGAAAGAGGCAAAGCATAGAACTAAAGAAGTTGAGCAGTACCAGAGGGAAAGGCAAGCATAGATCAACAACCTTCAAAAAGTTTACCAGCAGACCCTCATGAATTATGTCTCCATGCCTACAAGGTATGCCCGACAAGTAGAATTCAAACTCAATTCAGCTTCCATCGGCTATGAAAAACGAAGGGCGAGTTATAATAAAAGATTTCGAAGGGCGAGTTATAAACGAAGGGCGAGTTATAATAAAAGATTTCGAAGTCTGACAGCATTAAGAATTTGGGGATTAAACTCACAGTGTAATCATGGATCGAAATGAAACACGCAGGGTCTAAGATGGCAACAAAAATTGAATTGCAGATATTTCACATTGTCACATACCTCTTAATGCTCGAAACCCTTTTGAGAATCTGAAATGTACATCCAAAGCAGTTTGCAAACCTCCAGATACACGCTACAAACTGGTAATCTTTGAAACAAACAGTAATTGAGCCTCGTATGGGTGAAAATCAAGAATTTTACCTCGTATGGGCGATGCTAGGGGTTGTATTGGCACTCTAGCAGCCAAATCGCGAGCAAATCGGACTCCAAAACCGCTATTTATTCAAATCGAGGGCGAACCATAGCTCCAAAAAAACCCATGCTAGAATCGAGGGCGAACAACAACTCCAAAAAACCGCCATGCCAGAAATCACGGGCGAATGAGTTTCCAGGAAACACCATCCCTAGAAATCGGGGGCGACTGGTGCATCCAAGGAAAAATCATGGAAAATAAACTGGCGAAAATCGATTTTTCCCTATTTCTTCCACAAAAATCGCGGGCGACTGGTTTCTCCTATAAATTCTTCCTAAATACGATTTTGGCTATATAGTTTTTGAATATTTACAAAATAATAAATAGTGGGCTATTAAAATTAATTCTCAAAAACCTCTTTTACTTAAAAATTCGCCCTAAAAAAAATTAGAAACCTTCTAAATTCGCCATTGGGATAAATTTCGCCCCTAAAATCATCCCTGCTTCTCTGTCTGTGTTCGGTTTGTTTGGGTCCGGTTTCCTGTTCAAACGACGTCATAGGTTATTGTTTTTTGGTTTTTAATGGAGCACTGTTATGGTATTTGGTTTTTAATGGAGCACTGTAATGGTTTTTGGTTTTTAATGGAGCACTGTAATGGTTTTTGGTTTTTAATGGAGCACTGTTATGGTATGTGGTTTTTAATGGAGCACTGTAATGGTTTTTGGTTTTTAATGGAGCACTGTTAAGGTATTTGGTTTTTAATGGAGCACTGTTAGGTTATGTGGTTTTTAATGGAGCACCGTAATGGTTTTTGGTTTTTAATGGAGCACTGTTAGGGTATCCGGTTTTTAATGGAGCACCGTAATGGTTTATGGTTTTTAATGGAGCACTGTTAGGGTATTTGGTTTTTAATGGAGCACCGTAATGGTTTTTGGTTTTTAATGGAGCACTGTTAGCTTTTTTGGTTTTTAATGGAGCACTGTAATGGTTTTTGGTTTTTAATGGAGCAGTATTTGGTTTTTAATGGAGCACTGTAATGGTTTTTGGTTTTTAATGGAGCACTGTTAAGGTATTTGGTTTTTAATGGAGCACTGTTAGGGTATGTGGTTTTTAATGGAGCACCGTAATGGTTTTTGGTTTTTAATGGAGCACTGTTAGGGTATCTGGTTTTTAATGGAGCACCGTAATGGTTTTTGGTTTTTAATGGAGCACTGTTAGGGTATTTGGTTTTTAATGGAGCACTGTAATGGTTTTTGGTTTTTAATGGAGCATTGTTAGGGTTTTTGGTTTTTAATGGAGCACTGTTAGGGTATTTGGTTTTTAATGGAGCACTGTAATGGTTTTTGGTTTTTAATGGAGCACTGTTAGGGTTTTTGGTTTTTAATGGAGCACTGTTAGGGTATTTGGTTTTTAATGGAGCACTGTAATGGTATTTGGTTTTTAATGGAGCACTGTAATGGTTTTTGGGTTTTAATGGAGCACTGTAATGGTATTTGGTTTTTAATGGAGCACTGTTAGGGTGTTTGGTTTTTAATGGAACACTGTAATGGTATTTGGTTTTTAATGGAGCACTGTTATGGTATTTGGTTTTTAATGGAGCACTGTAATGGTATTTGGTTTTTAATGGAGCACTGTTAGGGTGTTTGGTTTTTAATGGAACACTGTAATGGTATTTGGTTTTTAATGGAGCACTGTTATGGTATTTGGTTTTTAATGGAGCACTGTTATGGTATTTGGTTTTTAATGGAGCACTGTAATGGTATTTGGTTTTTAGTGGAGCACTGTTATGGTTTTTGGTTTTTAATGGAGCATTGTTATGGTCGAAATTGATTATTAATGGCACACTGTTAGGGTCGAAATTTATTATTAATGATTGTATGAATTAGCAATGAATGGTTGTTAATTTGTTAATGGAGTTGATTATAGGATTAGGGTTTGAAGGATGCGGGAAATTCTGACATAAAAAAAAACACCATAACAGTGCTCCATTAAACCCTTCAGTGATTATATTGCTTTCAGTGATTGCTTGAATTTTGAAGGAATGGTGGTTAATTTCTTATTGGAGTTGATTATAGGATTGATGCATGCTTGAGATGAATAATTTGGGCATGCGAATTAGATGAATAAGTTGGACTGTGAATTGAAGGCATGAAACCTTTTAACAAATTAGGGTTTGCTATGGTTCATTGATTGTTTTAGTGATTGTATGAATTTGCAATTAGGGTTTGGAGGCATGAAACCTTTTAAGAAATTAACAACCATTCATGCTAATTAGGGTTTGCTATGGATCAGTGACTGTTTCAGTGATTGTATGAATTCGCAATGAATGGTTTTTAATTTGTTCATGGAGTTCATTATAGGATTAGGGTTTGATATGGTTTCATTGTTTCATTGGTTGATAACTTAGTATATTTTAAAATTGAGAGAAGGTTTCATGGTTATGGAAAATTCAGATATGGTTTAATGGTATGAAGGTTACGGGAAATTCTGACATAAAAAAACACCATAACCGTGCTCCATTAAACCCTTCAGTGATTATATTGCTTCCAGTGATTGCTTGAATTTTGAAGGAATGGTTGTTAATTTCTTATTGGATTTGATTATAGGATTGATGCATGCTTGAGATGAATAATTTGGGCATGCCAATTAGATGAATAATTTGGACTGTGAATTGAAGGCATGAAACCTTTTAACAAATTAGGGTTTGCTATGGTTCATTGATTGTTTCAGTGATTGTATGAATTTGCAATTAGGGTTTGGAGGCATGAAACCTTTTAAGAAATTAACAACCATTCATGCTAATTAGGGTTTGCTATGGATCAGTGACTGTTTCAGTGATTGTATGAATTCGCAATGAATGGTTGTTAATTTTTGAATGGAGTTCATTATAGGATTAGGGTTTGATATGGTTTCATTGTTTCATTGGTTGATAACTTAGTATATTTTAAAATTGAGAGAAGGTTTCATGGTTATGGAAAATTCAGATATGGTTTAATGGTATGAAGGTTACGGGAAATTCTGACATAAAAAAACACCATAACAGTGCTCCATTAAACCCTTCAGTGATTATATTGCTTTCAGTGATTGCTTGAATTCTTAAGGAATGGTTGTTAATTTCTTATTGGAGTTGATTAGGGTTGTTAATGAGAGTATGAGAGAATATGAAGGAGTATTTGAATGTTGGACATGCATATGTGTTTGTCCCATCTACAGTTATCCCTCATTTTGTATTTTTCTAGAATTTTGGTTCTCATATGTGTTTGTCCCACCTGCTTTCATTCTTGCTGTGTGCTCTAACCTAAGTAATCTTTAACTGTGTGCTCGGTGATTGTTTGCAATGCTTACTATCAATCCAGTTCAAGTCAGTATTGCATTCAGAAAAAAAATTGCATTCATTTTAAATGTTCAATCAGGTTGGTCTACCATCCAATTTAGTTTAACATTCAAATTAGTTTGCCAACCAAGAAATATAGCAATCAGTTTTAGTAAGGAATGTAGTCCAATAAATAGACAACGACATGAAGAAAACAGTACTTGACATAAAGGGCATATTCTTGTTCAACATAGTAGCAATTCGAGATTTATACATATGGTTGGTCCATGGTGGGTTGGGACTTTATACATTTTCTGTGGTTATGCCTAACATATATCCACTGTCAGATTGGAATCAAACAAAAACTTAGGAAACCACCCAAAATCCCCCCCAGCAACAAAATCTTCCTTTCATATGCGTATGCCAAACAGAAAACATCTATCATTCGCCAAACAAAAAACCCTATGTGCGAGGAGGTTGACTGCCTTCATTACCCAAACTAGTTGGGTTAGATACTGATGCATGACCTGGTTGTGTTGAGCTGCAAACATTTGGTGCGGGCCAGGTTGCTCCTTGTAGCCAAGGAGGAATTGAGTAACCATAGTTATGACTTGAGCCTAATTGCCCTGGGTTCACTGGAGTTTGGAAGGCATACACAGTATTTCCCCCTGCCTGGTGGTATTGGGGTATCTGTATGTTAATAAGGTCCTGGAATAATCTGCTGTTCTCTGAAAACTGATCCAATGGGTTGTCAACCACCTCTATCCTCTCCAGACCATTTGGATTCCTCTGATTTTCCTTTCTTTGCTCCCTTTCCTCCCTTGCCAATTGTTTCCATCGCTCTCTTTCCTCCCTTTGTTTCACTCTTACAAGCCTTTCCTTCCTTCGATTTTCTGCTGCAACAATCTTTGCTTCCTTCTTCTCCTTTTCCAGGGCCTTCTTCTTCTCTTTTAAATCCTGCATCTCCTTTTTCTTGTGCTCAGCCTCAATCAGTAGGGTGATGTAGTCCTCTGATGTTAGTAGTTGCGAGCTCCTGCTTAATCTAAGATGCTCAGCAGTGGGATTAGATAGTTGAGTTGCAACTTTCTCCACTGGCAACTTAAGGAACTGGCCAACTAGTGGCTCATTTGGTGGGGGTGCCTCATCATCATTTTCTTGGTCCACTGTATCTTCATTTTGTTCAATCTCATCTCCACCACCCCCAAGTGGCACATAATAATGTACAGCTTCATTGTTAAGGACTGTTGGCATCGAAGGCAGGTTAAGGCTTTCATCGTTGGTGGGGGTGACAATGTGTCTGTTCATATTTGTCATCGCCTCTGCCAACCACTCGGGTTGTTCTGGCTGGCTTGGAAATGTCAACTCCTCGCTGTTGTTTACCATTGCTTGGTCACCTCCATTCACACTCAAATCGGCAACGTTGTTATGAACAATCCCTTGGCCATCTAATTCTGTTTCTGTCCTTCCAACAGCTTCTATATTCTCCCCAACAGGTTCTGTGCCATACTGACTTTCACTTACGTGTTCATTGTCGTCATCCAGTGGTTGGCAATGACCTTGAGAGAGTGATATGATGTTATCTGCAGCATCTGCATCCTCTCTCCCCTGAACATCAAAATCCTGACTACATCCCGTGTCATGTTGAAGAGCATCAGAATTGAAAGGCCATATTCCTGTCCGCCTAAAACCAGCCTTGATATTTGATGCTGTGACTGCCCTAGCAAAAGCTTTGCTTGCAAGTTCTGCTAATTCGAACCTCTTCACCTCTACCCCCGGGTTCTTTGCCATCCAGGACGCTCTCTCAGACCTGAAGTAACACTTGAAAGGCCCAAACACACTCACATCTAGATGTTGCAGCCTGTGGGTGGTATGTGCAGGCAGTGTCAACAGATCAATGCCTAGCCTGTTTGCCTCCTCAATGGTTTGTATAGCAACGTGGCTGCCATGGCCATCAAAAATCAAAAGGTGTCTGTTTTCAGGTGAAACACCGCCAGGGACAGAGGAAGCAAAGTGGCAAAGCCAACTCAAGAACAATTCTTTTGTCATCCAAGCATGGGGGTGTGCAGCCATGCATGCGCCAGGTTCACAGTTTTTAATGTAATTTTTGAGTTGATTCTTTCCCTTGAACAGATAAAAACCTGGAATTGATGCTCCAACTGTGTTGACACAACAAAGAATAGTTATCCACTCCCTACTTTTTGGCAGAATTTTGGGCACATTCCTGCTCCCTCTCTTGGCAATTACCCGCATGCCACAATTCCTCCCTGCCTGCAATCCAGTCTCGTCACAGTTCCATATATGGTCTCCTCTGTATGAGTGTTTCTCATATGCATCAGAGAGTGTCTGATAGAACTTGGTCACAATTGTAGGGCGCAGATTGAAAGCCCTATCCCTGTCAAGCCCCTCTGCTGTGCGTAACACAAGTTCTGGATGCCTTTGTTTAAATCCTCTCCACCATGATTTTCCTGGAAATCCATCTTTGAAGGGGTTTGGCCTCCCTTGACAGATTTGTGCAACAGTGGATTTGAGTTGAACCAACTCCAGACCATGGCCAAGTTGAGCCATCTCTTCACACCAAACCACAACTTCTTCTTCCTCTTCTGCACTCAACACTGTAAGAGGTCCTTTTCGCTTGGTATGGGTCAGGCCATTTATCCAGTAATGGATTGATGTTGGTGGAATCCCATGTTTTTTACCAGCTGCTCTGATAGAAAAACCATTGAACTCTATATCATCTATGGTAGCCTTCATGTCTTCTTGTGTCCATCCTCTGATGGCACTAATCTTCTTACTGGCAGTTGCACCTTGAACTGTGGTTGATTGTGGAATAACACCTCCAGGATATGCATCATTTGCCTCTTCAACTGTGGTTGATGGTGGAATAACACCTCCAGGATCTGCATCATTTGCCTCTTCAACTGTGGTTGATGATGGAATAACACCACTACGCTCTGCATCATTTGCCTCTTCATCATCTCTGTGTGCATTGTTATTATCAGCATCATGTGCTATGTCCTCATCGGACGAGGTGCATCGTAGCTAGGCACCCCTGCTGAGTCTCCTACTTGACCTCCTTGCACGAGTAGTGCTGACTCTTGCCATGACTGCATTAAAACCAAAAACCATAACAGTGCTCCATTAAAAACCAAAAACCATAACAGTGCTCCCACCTACGGAGATAGAACTAGTTGTGTAAATTCACAGGGATCTGGAATATTATAATAGCTGTGTTGAAACAAAGTGTTAAAACGACCCTAGGATCTGGAGTATTCAAAAGGATCTGTTGACGTGATTTACATGTTCAATGCAGGTTCTTGCATAAAACTAGATATAGTCTGGCTACTTGAAAACATTATTGAAAGACAAGTTTATCTTGAATGCAATACCTGAACTCTGAATGCTGTCTTGAATTAACTCTGCAACTGTGTTTTGCTTGAATGCAATGCCTGGACTCTGAAATTTGATGCTTGGAAATAGAGGTGAGTTTAACAAGGTCTGGGAATTTCGAATAGCAGAAAAAATGAAATTTGTTTGAAGGTTGTAGTGTCTTTATAGCATTTTGGTGTTTGATTTGATTGGCAAGTTTGAGAAGGCATGGATTGCAACTGGCTGGAGTTGGATGAGTGGCTCAAGATTGAGTTGGCCTCGATCCAATGGCCATCAATGGGGCTTTGTCGATCCATGTGCTCTTCCAAATGCCTATGGACATATGCTTCTGTTTGGTTTTCTGGTTGATTTGATGATTTTAATGGAGTTGGCAGCATTAATTGCATTGATTGGGCTACTTTGTTGAATAGCAATGCACCTGGAGCTGACACTCATTCTCCATTTATTATGCAGGTGACATTTGATAGATGTGCAGGTGGGATGCCTTGGTGGTTAAGTGATTCTCGATGCTGGTCTGGGTGTACCCTGAAGCTTGTTCGATGGGGTCCATGTGATGGGCAATCCGTCCTTGTAGATTGGGCTGGCTGGGGAGTGATGAGGTCCAATTAGATGTTTGTGTCAGTGCATGTTGGGATTTGGAAGGGACATGATGGATTTGATTTTGGTTTTGTCAAGACTGCTCAGTTGTCAACCTTTTGTCCTATAGTTGACAGCTGTGGGCCTACTGTACAGAATGACACTTAATGAACTTAAATAGGAAACTTTTTACTTATTTATATAATTATATGTGTTTGACAGTTGGCATTTTCTTGGTCACTTTTTGGGTTGTAACAGTCACTGGTTCTATCACCACTACCGGTTCCCGTTCAACTATAGAACTATCTCCCCTAGGTTATGAGCTATTTTTTTTTTCGTCTAGACCCCATGACACACCTCGATCCAATCACAGGTTTAGAATATTTCAAAAAATAACCTTGACAAAAAAACTTTCAAGAATTCGCACGAGTAGAGCCATTGTCCATTGCACAAATGGGCACACGATAACCTTTCCCCATACGCAACTATCCAGAAAAATCACAAGACAACTGCCAGATCAAGACTTTTAATGCTCATGTTGTAGTTTGGAGGTGGAGAAAAACTCAAGATGACCTATTGTTCCAAGTGTTCTCCATCAAAAAATGAACTCCATCACAGATTCACAGGTAGATACATCAGATATCATTCAATGCATAGTACAACCCAAATCCAATGTAGATTACAAACATCATTCCAATGTTTAATGCACTGTACAATCTCCAAATCATAGCAGGCATGCATTGCCAAAATGTGACAAAAATCCTACTCAACCGCACTTTAACATCACCAATTTGGAAACTGCTAAATCGCTCAACCATACCGTGGGTCCACAACACAAACGTCACCTAAAATCATGACTGTAAATCCAAGCAGATGCCAACTCGAGCACTTCATTCAACAAGTCAGACGAAATCATGTGACAGGTAACACCATAAAATCATAAACATTTCCACATAAGACATCCACTTCATATCTCGATGGTGAATGCAAGACTTGCAATATTTTAAAACTGAACTATAGCATATATCCCACATTCATAAAATGAA
The DNA here is from genome assembly GCA_027924585.1 of Larix kaempferi. NCBI lineage: Eukaryota > Viridiplantae > Streptophyta > Pinopsida > Pinales > Pinaceae > Larix > Larix kaempferi. The sequence continues at coordinate 431,417 of BSBM01000464.1, read as the reverse complement.
AACAATATCATGTAAATTTAAACACAAACGATCTAATCATATAACAAGTTACTATAAGGAAAGGTAAAGTTGAGCGTTACACATGCATGTGGGTGACTGCTGGTAATCCTGAGGTGTTGGATATTGTTTCTAGTGACAATATATTACTAATCAAACTTCATCAAAATATGCCCGAATCAACAAACTTTTATCCAAAGTTTTGTTTCTAGTGACAATATAATACTAATCAAACTTCATCAAAATATGCCCGATTCAGATTCAATAAAATAATTCAACACCACCCTTTTCACCAACTTGTTGGCATACTATTGTGCAAAAGAAATGTAATATTTTTTGCAATTTTTCAATGTAAGTTTAAAATATAAAACATATCAAACAATGTATTGAAAAACTTCATCTTCATGCCATCCAACCTTAGCAATCTTAGTGTTTTTTTTGCAAAATTGACTTATCATTCTTTGGTAGGGTTCCCTTAGTTTTATTTATTTTTATGAATTCTTTGAAATAGAGGTGAAAGGAGGCTATAAAGACTCAAAAAAAATATTTGTCTAGTAGGATGAAGCAAATTTATGAAATATGAACTCAGAAGGCCTTAACTGGAGAATAAGTGTGTTTTTCAATTAAAGAGTAATTGACTGTTGTTTTTGATAAATTTTGACTGAAAATGCTACTGGTTCAATATTATTTTGATTTTTCTACATAAGAATGGCTGATATAGCCTCATATGTAGCATTAGTATAAATAATGAATTCTTTATTAAAGTAAGGAGTGATTAGAGCAGGAGCAAAATACATGGCCCTTTTAATTTATGCAAATGCATTTTCAGCCTTTTCATCCCAATAGAAAGCTTGATTTCCCTTAAGAAGGTTATTGACAGGTTTAATTATGACAGTGTGCAAAATTTGGAATAAACCTGCGTACAAAATACAGCAATAAGGCTTTGGATGGCCTTGACTCTTTCAATATCAATGCTGATTCTTGCTTCTGAAACGACATGTCCAAGTGATTTCCCAGAAGAAGCACCAAAGACAGATTTGGTTGGATTCAGTGACATTCCATACTTTCTGCATCTCAGAAAGAATTCTAGAAGGTGATGGAAATGATTTTTTCTAAACTTCAAATGGACTATGAGATCATCAAGGTAATCCTGAATAATAACACCAATGAAATCATCAAAAGAAAAATACATGGTCTGCTGAAAATTGGCGCTAGCATTAATGAGACCGAAAGGTATTCTCTCATAGGCAAAAGTTCCCCACCTTGTAGTAAAAGTGGTTTTATACCTATCTGATTTTTTTCAGCCGAATTTGATTATACCCTGAAAAACCATCAAGTAAAGACATCATTTGTGATCCAGCGACTTGCTGTAAGATCAGTTCCATATTAGGAAATGTTAAATTATATTTAACACTAGATTTATTTAAGGCACGAAAATTAACACATAAACGAATATCGCCATTTTTCTTAGAACATGAACTAGATTAGCTACCCATTATGAATATTTGATTCCTCCTTAGAAGGATTATGCTTTGTAGCATCGCTTGAGGAAAAGTTATTTTCCAAAGGTTTAGGAAATTTTTTTTGTTCCAAACTTATAGTTATTGAAGCTTCATCTATTTGGTTGGTTAAAAAGGCGTGTATAATTTCATCATCGGTAAAAACTTGCCAAGATTCATCATTATCATGTATGTGAGGTCAATATTATGAGACTACAGTACATTCTAGTTTTTTTGAAATTAAATGCCTATTAGGCAGTGCTGCATAGGCTGCTAAGCTATCAACTATAGCGTTAAGTCCTCTTCGGACATGAGTGATATTTAACGCTGAAAACTTGTTGACCGTTTCATAAAGGGTATTGCCTTAACATCTACTAGGATTTAAATCTAAAAAAAGTGGTTGGTTTGGCCGCACATGAGTGGTCCAAAAATGATAGAACCATCATGGTCAAGTTAGGTGGCCTCACACCCATCTAGATTAAAACTACAAATAATGTCCCATTTTTGGGTGATGGCCTTAGATTTTATATAGGATCTCGGATGATTCCTATGTTATTTTTCCATGTTATAGATTTTTACAGTTATAAAACTCATCTCTATGTTATTGATGTGGTTGTTATGTTTGTTTAGTGTTTGCTTTTGGTGTATAATGATTCATGTTGGCATATTGGGTTTGCACCTATACTAAATACTTTATAGTATTTGTCGACATGTTAAGAGCACTTTATAATCTTTCCTTAATTTGCAAAGTTATCTTCATATAGAAATCCCCAAGTCAGTGGTTAATATAACTAATTGGTTGGAGGAAAGTTTAATGATAGATCATGAGGAGAAAACTCAACCTTCTACTCCTCTAATAACTTGTACAAGGAGAAATTTGTCAATATCTACACTCCTCACCCAGACACAAACCACTATGTGTACTAAATCGATCCAACTTGGCATATTAACCCTTAATCCCCATCACATCACCATCCTTTGATCATGTTGGTCACCCTCAACCATTATACATATAAAGACTTCACACCATACACATCATTCTTTAGCAACCCCTCTTTAAGTCCTCTATGTTTGAAAACGATACCATATACATCCCTCCACTCTGTTTTAGTTCCAAAGCAAATATTTTTATTTAAAAATAGTATAGCACTAGAATCCATAAAGAACAACTAAATTTCCATTTTATATACATAGAACCCTTGGTGCACATGTCAATAAAAGTTACAACATCCCAAAATAAAATTAATCCTTTTGCTCACATGTACACCATAAAGTCTAATTTTAATCCCACGAAATCTGATATTTTAGATGCATAAGAAATATGATTTAAACCCATCAAATTTGATTTTATTCCTAACAAAATATAACTTTAAGGTGTGTAAGAAATCTCATTTTAACCTTTATGAAATTGATTTTATTATGTACACTTATTATTTGGAAAATGTGTTAATTAATTTTACTTTGAGATCATAAAGGTGGCCTCCTTCATCCCAAGTGTGATCGGTGAGCAACAAAATGAAGATATTAGAAGCATTTTTTATTAAAGAACTAAAATAGATTTACAATCTTTCAAAATGGCTAAGAGCCCTGGCCAAATAGAATGTTGAATTTTATTTATGTTTCTATGTCCTTTTGGAGGAATATTTGCTAAAAAGTGAGAGTAGTCAAGAGCATTTAGGAAGATAATGGGACCCTTAAATGTTAAATTTATTGTTGATCTAATTCCAAAGAAGAATAAGCCTAAGTTATAAGTCATTTGTTGATTACATGCCTATTTCATATTGTATTTCAATTTACAAGATCATTATGAAGATTCTAGCAAACATATTTAGGAGTATACTTTTGGTATTTGTATTGAAAGAATAATTTGGCTTTTTGTTTAACAAACAAATGCATGATGTAGTAGGAACATCACAAGAAGGGTTTCACATAATAGAGGTAAATAAAATACTTGGTTTGATAATTTATTACACCTGGATAAGGCATATAACCAAGTTAGTTGGATTTACCTTAGATCGTTGTTAATTTAAGTTGGTATAAGCATTCAAATTGTAAATTGGATAATGGTTTGTTGTGTATCATCTTCTTTTGATGTATTAATGAATGGCTCACCATCTAGGCATTTTCATGCAACAAGGAGACTAAGGTAGCGATGCATGATGTCCCATTTCTTATTTCTTTAAGTGGCTAAGGGTTTGAGAAGAATCATCTCTAGATAAAAAAAATGGACGGGGCTATAAGGGGAATCGGTTTGAGGGATCACTGATCACCCTAACACATTGTTTATTTGTGGATGATGCTATGTTATTTGGCCTAGGTACACCAAAGGAAGCTAAAAACTATAAAGAAATTATCGATGTGTTTTGCCAAGATACAAGTTTTGGAGTGAATGATTAGAATCCATCCATCATTTTCAATGTTTTAAAGGGAAACCTGAAAAGATAGCTATCTCAAGTTTTACACTATTCTACTATTCCTTTTAACAATAGGCTCAAATATCTAGATTTCTATCTAAAACTCAATGACTATAAATTTAAAGATTGGCTCTAGTTATATGATAAAATTGAAGATGGAGTGACAAATTGGTGCTATATATGGCTTTATAGAAGACATAGGATTAAACTAGTCAAATCCATTTTAGGGTATTATAGTTTACCAATTGTCAATAGATCACATCCCCAAATGTATTTTGGAAAAAAAAATGTTTTTTTTTTAAACACAAAAGAGAGAGGAACAAGGGACCCCTCTCGTTAAATGAAGAAAACTAGCAATGCCAAAAGAAGCTAGGTGGTGGGGCCTAAAAATTATACACTACTTTGGGTAGGCCTTGGAATCCAAAGTATTTGGAGGAATATGCTCAATGATAGGTTATGGGTAAAATTAATGGCAATGAAATGCATAGCTCCCAAGTCTATGAAGGATTGGATAATAAAGGAATTGAAGACTTATAGTGGAGCATCAAGTATGTAGAAAGTCTTCATGAGATCCTTTACCTTGGTTGGAAAATGGTTGGCATGTAAAGATAAGACATGAGATAGAGTTAGGATAGATGAGGAACCATGGATTATAACTTGTTTCTAGTTCTATATGGTATCAAAGATGGAAATCTACTTCATAGTTGAACCTACAATGAGATAGAGATGAAGAATGGAATCAATTCACTTTCAATTTAAAACATAGTGATATAAGGCTTAAGGATGATGAATATGAACTTCTATGGGCTAAGAATAAATCTTTTGGGAATTACATGGGAAAGTGGGATTATAGAAGGTAATGACAAAATGAATAAATAAGTGGTGGTGGAAACATATATGGAAGCTTAACTACCCATTAAAGACAAGGATGCTCTTATGGTTAGCATTAGTAGACAAAAATATGACTTGGGGCAACTGTCAAAAGAGGTCTTGGCAAGGTCTAGGTAGGTGCATAATGTGCAAAATCGACATTGAAATGGTAGATCATCTATTAGTATAGTATCTATTTGCAAGAACAATATGGAGTAAAGCTCTAGATTTAGTAGAGGGAAAAGGAAATCGGTTTGAAGAATCCATGTTAGCTTGTTGGTATAAGGACAAATATGTTAAAAAAAATAGAGTATTGCCCTGTTTTGAGGTATGGACACTATGGCTTGCAAGAAACAAGATGATTTTCCATTGTAAATAAATTCCTCCTATTCAGTTTTGTCATAAAACCAAAGTTCCCTATGGAGGAGTATGGAATCTAGTGAAGGAAAATAAGACAAGAGTTGTGAAAAGTTCAAATTTAAACAAATATGTAGCTTGGGGGTATTTTGATGGCAAATGTTAGAGATCTCCAAGATCATGTGGAGTAGGGGGGATTATTTTATTACTTGTCAAAAAAATTTGCATCCTTCAAATATGGAGTTGGGCAAGGAACAAACAACATAGCCAAGTTTTATGCTTTATGGCTCTTGCTTAAAATTATCTCATAAAGAAGGATTGGAAAAATACAAATACTAGGGGATTCAAACTCATCATTGATTGGGATAAGGGAATAAACAAAATAGAGAATAATGTAGGAGCTCCTAAGGAGCCCCTATCTATTTAATCCATTTCAGGATGTTGTAAACATAGTTATATATAGTGTTTTATCTGTATTAACATCTTGCAATATACAATTGTATATTGATTTTGTTTTATTGTGCTATGCAGGAAAATAACAAAATAACACATTCAAGATTTACACAATAAGCAACTTAATTAAATTAAAAAATTTCCACAACTCAGATAAATTAATCAAGAAGAATACATGTTCTCCAGAAGTATCGAAATTGATAGCAATCACACAGTCCTTGCAGCATTCTGAAATTGGTTTAACCTCCTAGTCTACTGGGAATAGCCTATCCAACTTATCGACTAAGATAACTCAGAGGGTTTCTTTGGCCCCCATGCCCAAAGCTCTCCGACATAATAGTAGCACCTTTTTCCCCTCAATTTCTTCCAAGTTCTTCCCCACTTAAAATTTTCCAATATTATCCAGCCCTTTCAAAAGAAAACCAACCCCCAAAGCAATCGAGGATACCTCCTCTTATCCCCATCCTCCACTGATTCTACCTTACCCATCTCCCTATAAGCATTCAATTTTCCATCATAAGACACCATTCAAAATCATAAATAACAATTTAATGGTTTTATCCATGTACCAACTCAATTCAAGGAGTATTAATTGTCAGGAAATAAATACATTTTCAAATAGGGGACTTAAATGCCTCACCTAAAACTTGTTTATCACCTCTAATCCATTAAACAAGACTATGATAATTAAAATTAATTTCCCAACTTTAACCATTATTCAAACGATCAACAAATCCACACACACACAATGTGTGTGTGTGAGAGAGATATATATAAATAAAATTCAAAGTGTGAGGCATTACAAATAAGATATTGAATCCTGTCATTGATAGAGTTACTAACATCAAAAGAAAAAAAAAATCTTAGAAAATTCAATTCTTTCGTATTTATAAAGAATTAAATAAGAAGGCTGACAAGCTCTCAAATGAAGCCATCTATATGCAAGAGTGTATGCTTAAGGGGAAGAAACATCCAAAGAGGACCCCCTTCCTATGAAGACATAGTCTCTATTATGAAGATCACCAACATATAAATAAACATCAACATGGAAAAAATATATATATATATATCTGTGTGTGTGTGTGTTGATGGTGATGTGTATTTTAGGCCATGTTAGATATGTTTGCTAGGTGTGCTTGATAGATGTGTATGTTAGATGGTGTTAGTTAGATGTGTACATGATGGTTATGTTAGATAATGCAACTCGTGTTTTGTTAGATGTTATTATTAGATGAGGTATGGTAGCTGGATGGTTATGATTAGAGTGGCACAACATAAGCATAATGGTCCCTTTCTGAGATTAGCTTGGGACCATGGGATTTCAATGTTATACAGTTCAGTGGCTGTCACAGTGGAGAGAGCCAATTTCTCCTTTCATGAGTTTCGTTCCATAGTGGAGCAATTTGCTGAGGGATTGAGCAAGTTGTTGCAACAGCAAGATGCTCTACTCATCAACAACATTCAGGAGTATTCATATGTCAGTAGCCTGATGGACCATGTATCGAGCGGAGGATGCTTCACCTCTTCCTGATTGGTTTGGGTCCCTGATCATTTCCATTTTCAGTCTGGTTCATTTGAGGGAACATTAGGTTGTGGTGGCATTACTTGAGGACAAGCAATCTTTGGGAAGGGGGCACTGTGATGTCCCCTTCCACTGACTGGGATGATGGGATGATTGGTAGCCGATCTGACCACATAGGCCAGATCCAGTGAAGGCAAGGGAGTCATTACTACTATCACTTAGCTTAGAAAAGATGTCTTATTTTTTAAAAAAGTGACTAATAGTTGTTAGGATGTACCAAGCGTTCCATGGTATTGCCCATGGTATGGAGTTCTAAAGGAAGATAAATGGAGAAGAGCACCTCACTTGTGGATATGTTGATTTGACTTGATTTCTTGTGTTAGCCTAGTGAACCAAGATTTTCGTTAAGGTTTGGAAAAACCCTTCCATCCATTGTGGTTTTGTTTCGATGGTGAGATATCCACCCTAGCTAGACAAGGAGGAGGATCCATCCAAGGTCTTTACTTGAGCTTCATCTTTTGTTTTGGCATCATTTTGGGAGAGTGAACAGTTAATAGTAGAAGAGTCGTGGCATATTCTCGATGTTTGATTTGCTTATTGTGTGTTTTCAGCTTCCATAACAGCCATTAGAGCTTGTAATCTCGGTTTCATTCATAATAAAAAAGCCAAGGATGTCTCTCTTATTTCATGTGCAAAGCATTTGATGGAATATTTTACTGAATGCAAAAATGGTTATAGATCATTGTATTTACAAGTGTTTGTCAAAATCACACAACCAAACTACCATATTGCCTATATTTGCATTGGGGATATTACAGGATGCCATCCATACAGAAACACATTTCTATTTTTAGGAAATGCGTTTCCCTTGGGAAACATGTCTGTACGGACGAAAACACGTTTTTGAGCCATACAGTACGCGTTTCTGAGTTTTTGCATGGAATTGGCATGGAAATGAAAAAGGTGTCACGTTCCCTGCAACCAGAGTTGCCGTAATGTCCACCCCCCCCCCCCCACGGTTCGAAGAGGAAATCCGCGCTCTGAGCGAATTCGCGGCCGAAGCGTTTTTGGAAGCCCGCTTCAGCATGAAAAAAGACGCTTCCTGCCATTGTGCGAAGCTTTTGCGCTTCCGAGTGCTTTGAGCGCCGCCTTCCGTGCTTCGCCATCGAACCACCATCGCTTCTGCTCACGCTCTCCCATTGCTCCGCGACTGCTTTTGCGGACAGTCCGTCGAACCCGAAAACCAGCAAAAAGTTGAGTCTTTTTTATGTTTTTCTTTTGTTTTTGGCTCTTTGGGTGGGGGCCTAAGGCGTTTTTAGGGTTAGAGAGGGGAGATAAGGCACAATCTCCCCCTCTTCTTCCTCATTGTTTCATCTTTGAGTTGGAGTGGAGAGGGAAGGAGCTCTTGGTGTTGGCTTGGTGTTGGAGCAAAGTTGGAGAGCTTGAAGAGGATTTGAGAGAGCTTGGAGGAGACAACAAAGGGTTCCATCTTCTTGCAAATCAAAGGAGATCAAAATAGGTATGCCCAATGTGTATTTTTGCTGAATATTGTTCACAAAATGTCTTTTTTATTGTTGTATTTTTATCTTCTCCTACAATTTCCCATTCCCTCTTCCTCCTCATTCTATTGCAGGTTGTTCATCTAAAAATTGAAGAAAATGTTGTTCTTGTGGTGTTTGCTTCCATTTTTGGTTCTCATGGTGTTGGTTGGGAATAGGCATGTCAATGAAGAAGAAGATAGTGGTCATTCTCATAGTGACCCAATGCATGAAGGAGAGGAGGGTGGTGAAGGGGGTGATATTGAAGCTGATAGTGGCAAAGCTTCATTAACCCCCTTGTGGAGGTATGTCACGAAAGTTGAGGAGGGCAAAGGTGGTGGAACCTCTAAGTTTGTATGCCCACATGGTTGTCGTACAAATAAACCTTATAGTGGTTCATACACCCGTGTGAGGAGGCATCTTTGTGGGGTATTAGACAGTGATGATAACAAAGGGTCCCTTGGTATTGCAATTTGCCCCAGGATAACACAAGTAGAGAGAGAAAACTACATTAAGATAGAGGAAGCTGTACAAAGAACGAATGCTAAAAAAAAAAAGGTTCACTCTGATGCTTCTTCTAGCTTTGGGAGCCCATTTACATCTCCTCCTTCACCTGGCAGAAGGTCCTCAACTGGTAGTGGAAGTAAGAGAACCACAGAATATTTACTTGATATTAGTGGCAGGGAGGATGTGGATGCAAAAGTGGTGAGGTTTCTTTATGCATGTGGTGTGCCATTCAATGTTCTCCGCTCCCCTTATTGGCATGCCATTAACAAAGCTCCTGGGTATGAAAAAGCTAGAACTGTGTTACTTGACAAGGAAAAAGCTAGAATTGTGTTACTTGACAAGGAAAAAGCAAAAGTCAAAAGAGATCTTACATGGTTTACAGATGGGTGGGAAGATACTGGGGTATCCATTGTATCTGATGATTGGACAAATGTTAGAAACCAACATTTGATAAATATCCTTGGTGTTTCGTCTAGTGGTGCAGTGTTTCTTGGAGCTCAAGACTCCTCATCACTCATGGCCTCTTCTTAGAACATAGCAGACATCTTACTGAAAACTATTGATGAGGTTGGTCCTATTAATGTGATTCAAGTAATCACTGATAATGCAACGAATTGTAAAGGAGCAGGAAAAATCATTGAGAAGAAATATACTCACATATTTTGGTCCGGTTATTTGGTGCACACATTGAACCTTTTAATGCATGATATTATCAAGCACAAAGAATGCACATGGATAAATGATTTGTACAAGCGAGGGAAGAAACTCATTAAATTTATCATCGGGCATTCAAGGGTCAATGCCTTTTATGGCACTTACTCTAAGTTGCAATTACTTGAGCTTGCAAAGACTAGATTTGGTAGTTATTTCCTCACCTTTAGGCCCCTATTGCGGGTAAGACAGGCTTTGGGTGCTATGGTGATGAGTGATGAGTTGGGATGAAATTAGCACTGATAGAGATGGCATGGATGCAACAAAGGACATTGTTCTTGATAGCTATTTCTGGACATGGGTCAAGTATGTTTTACAGTTCACCAAGCCAATTTATAACATGCTTCGGTTTGCAGATTATGATAGATAGGTCATTGGGGAGGTGTATGAGCAAATGGACAATATGCTAGGACAAATTAAGGACATTGTTCAGCCTAGAGATGAGAATTTGTATGATTTCATCCGTATAGGGGTGGAAAAATGGTGGGAGAAGCTTAATATTCCACTACATTCCTTAGCATATGTGCTTACACCAAAATACTATCATATATTATGGCTTTCAAGTTGGTTATATACCACACCAAGATCCAGAGGTTCAAGCTGGTTATATACAAGCATTGGAAAAAATGTACCCAAATGTTGAGGAGTGTGATAGCATTCGGCGACAGTTGAGCCAGTACATCACACTGGTGCCTTTGGGAGAAACCATGCAACTAGAGATCGATGGAATTTGCCTTCTCTTCAGTGGTCGGACAAGTATGGCACTAGTTGCCCACAACTACAAACTATGGTAATGCGGGTGCTTTCACAGGTGGTGAACACTTCTTCAGCAGAAAGGTGTTGGAGCACATACAGTTTCATCCACAATGTCAAAAGAAATAGGTTGAATGTACAACGAGCAGAGACCTTGGTCTATGTGCCTTGGTCTATGCGTTACAACTTGCGATTGTTGTCGCATTACTGTGAGGATCCAACTATAGACAAATCAAATAAGATGTGGGAATACAATCCAGAGGAGGAAAAATTGGAGGATGGAGCATTGGTTTTGAAGGAGTTGGAGAATGCTCTTTTGGATGAGGATGAGCGTGCCAAGATGCCACCTCCATCCGGTGCGAGGTCCCATGGACGAGGCCCCTTCACTAGCACTCCAGCAGTACCTGCATTAGAAGGAACTTCACAGTCACACTCAGATACACATGCTTCATCTTCACTACCACCACGCGTACCCTCACGAGGCAATCATGGTGGTGGAAGGAGGAACTAGGAGAAATAGATTGTTTTTTCATTTTACTAGATAGGATTTAAATCATAGCTCAGTTTAGTGTTTTGAACTTTTGAGACCTTTTAGTCTTCGTATGCCAGTTTAATTTTCATTCTGGTACTTATAAGTTATGCTTCATGGCACATGCAGATAGCCAATTTTTGTAAACAAAACTATTTGGTACTTAATGATGTACTTCCCTATTTGGTACTAAATGATGTACTTCCATAAGTTAATGATGTACTTCCCTATTATATGGTTTTAAAGGTTGTATGTTTGTAATTGATAGAATCTAGATGGTTTGTATTTGTATTTGTAAAATGTTTTTCAATTCGTAACTTTGTATGTTTATAATGGAATCATGAATTATGGAATTTATATGGCATTTCATATATTGGAAGTAGCATAAACATACATGTTTCATAAATTTTGCATCTAGTTTGGCATTCTACATGTTTTTTTGAATATATATATATATATATATATATATATATAAACGCTCCCGAGACACTTCGCTTCCAACCATTTTTTGAAAAATGCGCACCCGCTCTCCCGTTTCCCACTCTCGCTCCCGCTCTTGCTTCGCTCCCACGCTCTGGAAACCTTGCCTGCAACATAGATATGGCTACTACAAGATCTTCTACTTCCTTTGCTCTGCTCATAGTATCCCATCACTTTGCTCTATTCAACTATGGAATAGTAAATCAATAAATACAACAAGAATGGAACCTCTCTTTCCTAATGAAATAGTATTTAACATGTCCTAATAGTCATATAGTGTTAGGGTTAGGGTTTTTGCATGACTCAACTTCCATTCCTTTTCTTTATTCAACTATGGAACAATAAATCAATACAACAAGAATGAAGCCCCTCTTTCTTTCCTATCAGCCTAGTATCGACATGTCTTGACAGTCGGCCTAAGGTTTCAACGTTTCAGGGTTAGGGATTTTGCCTACCTCAACTCCCAATTAGGGTTAGAGTTTTGCACCCTATAAAATCTTCTTGAAAGTCCACATATGTGGATAATGGGAGCTGATGTGGAATCCACTCAGTACCATGGTCCTCAAAAGCATAACTTGCTCATATGAACTCTAATTATGGTGATCTTTGTGCCATTGGAAAGTTCTCGACATGTAGAAAAATGTTAGAGGGTTAGGATCTTTGTACACATGGTTTTGACCCCAAAAACAATCATTTAATGCCCCAAACAGCCTCCAAAAGTTTCAAGACCCAAATCACCAAAATAGGACCTGTCACTATAATGGCCCTACAATTCAATTCCAATTTTTCCACTAAAAAAGTACCAAGATAGATGAGAAGTTTACTAGAGTAAAGTTTACTTGAAAAAAAATTCTGATGTAAAACCCAGTTAAACCACATGTAAAATCTCAAGAAGCACAAGTAGGAGTATTAGTAAATAGACCATGCATTTAGCTTACAGTGCCCATATTTCTCTTAGAGTGGGGCTGGGTCAGCATTCATACCTTCTTTGGGTTTTTTTCTCATATTATTACTTTCGTTCTATTGAATATCAATAAAAATTTATGTCTGGAGTTTTCAAGTGTAGAAGTTTCTAGCATTTGTTTTCATGTTGCATTATCCCCACATGAACTGTCAAGTTTACTTGCTGCAGTTGAAGAAATTACTTCATCGAAATCTGTCGCTAAACTACTATCATCTGTTGAAATCATTGTTTATCTGCTATCAATCTGTTGTGCCTAATTGCACTATTCCAATATCATGACCTGCTATTGTGTTCATGATGTTATAATGGTACAATCGGCTGCAATAAATCTGCTATATAAAATTAGAATCTGTCTGTCCCCTTATGACCATAACAGCATCAATAAAGTCCCATTTAATGGCAGATTTTCATATTAGAATCTATTGAAACAGCCATCTAGAACTATTACCAACTGTCAATATAACAACAGAATAAGGAACTGTTGTTTAGAGCAATAAGCAAGTTTATGTTGGTTTGTTAGATGTTATAAAATTATATTAATAGCAATGGTAAAGCTCCAAATAAAAGCAACATTCATATCAGATTACAGTCATAATCTGCTTTGCTTTCAATTTAGACTGATACCATAAAACAACTCTGATGATGATTTAGATATAATGCTCAAAGATTCATAAAGGAGAAGCAGCAAATATATGAGTTATAAAATCTGATGACAAAGAAATGCCAAATGGAAAAGTAGATGCTAAGAAGATGAGATTTGTGGGGTTGACATCATGCGTTTAATAGGACTGTGTGATGAGCTTGATGGGGTCAGCATCATTTCCATAAATTCCTTGGCGAGAATCAGAAGGAATCCATTACCAAACATATTCACAAGTTCCTGACAAACTACGAATTTGGAAAAAATAACAGCCAAAATTCATCTCTAGGAATTCCAAGTTAACTAAGAGAAAAATGGTTTTTGACTCCATCCCTAAAATGTCCATATGCAGAACAATGGTGAAGAAGTCAATCTCTATGGGGACACGTCCGGCAGGGTCAGGGGTGCACCCCCTTCATTTCCCACGCCCCTGGGATGGAGGGGTGCCTAGCAAAACGTCTCAGCATGCCCCCCATTTGACTAAATGTTGCGAAATGCAGGGAAAAACATCTTGCCAGGCTATGGGACATGTTTCACAAAATGGGGGACATTCAGGGACCCCCACATTTTGAATACAGAAAGGAATTACAAAGACATTCACTAGTCCCGGCAAACTAAGAATTTGGAAAAAATTATATCCAAATTCAGGGTATCAGACAAATGTGATCCAAAATAAAATCAGGGTATCCATGATTTTGAACAGAGATATAGTTCTTGACCATTGTGCTCTTTTGTCTGACACTAGTCCCTGGCAAACTAAGAATTTGGAAAAAATTATATCCAAATTCAGGGTATCAGACACATGTGATCCAAAATAAAATCAGGTATCAGACAAGGAGCACAATGGTCAAGGACTATATCTCTGTTCGAAAGTATGGATACTAGTTTCTGTTTAAAGTAACTAAGATATGTGGAGCAAGAAGCACAATGTTCCAGGACTATATCTCTGTTCAAAAGCATGGATACTAGTTTCTGTTAAAAGTAACTAAGATATGAGGAGCAAGGAGCACAATGGTAAAGGACTATATATCTGTTCAAAAGCATGGATACTAGTTTCTGTTTAAAGTAACTAAGATATGAGGACCTATTACAAATACTTCGATAACAGTGCACCACCTGCAATCACTGTATATTTAAGGTTGAAAAGCACAAAAGATCAATAATCCCAGGCTGAAATACTATGTGAAAAAAGACAAAACCATGCTGAAAAATTATGGAGAAACAGAAACCGAGACAGACTTTTGTTGAAAGTCCATGCAAAGCACAAACCCATCTCAAAAAATGCACTTAAATCGTGGGCCTAAAAAAACACGAAAGAAGATTCCAAATCAACTAAGAAAGAAATGTTAAAAGACCCAAAACAAAATGTGGCTATTACAAATCAGTTATGATGATTCCGAGAATGTTCACAAGCATCACAGTTTGTCAAGAACTATATCTCTGATCTTAAGCATACTCAGTTTCTGGATAAAATAACTTAGATACAAGGAACTGTCACAAATACTTGGACAACTGTACACAACCTTCGAATCTTCGATCACTGAATTTAGAAGGTTGAAAAAACAGAAAAGGTCAATAATCCCATCCTTTGGAATATCATGTGAATAAAGATAGCACTGGACTGAAAAACCATGGAGAAACAAAATCCAAGACAAACTTTTGTGGAAAATCCATGAAAACCATACAACATCAATAATCCCAGCCTGGGATACAATGTGCTAAAAGATACCACGATGTTGAAAAACCATGGAGAAACAAAACAAAAGACAGAATTGCGTTGAAAATCCATGAAACCACAAAAGATCAATAATCCCAGCCTGGAATATCATGTGAATAAAGATAGCACTGGGTTGAAAAACCATGGAGAAACAAAATCCAAGACAAACTTTTGTGGAAAACCCATAAAACAACAACAATCCCAGCCTGGAATACTATGTGCTAAAAGATACCACCATGTTGGAAAACCATGGAGAAACAAAACACAAGACAGAATTGCGTTGAAAATCCATGAAACCATAACCTAGCCTGGAAATGCTATGTGGAAAAAGATAGCACGATGTTGAAAAACCATGGAAAAACAAAACCTCAGACAGACTTGTGTTGAAAATCCATGCAAAGCACAAACCCATCTCAGAAAATACACTTACATCACAGGCTTAAGTGAAAACATCAAGCCAAGATACATAGCATATCTCTGAATGAAGCTAGCAAATGCCCGGCAAAAAGTTCATGGTACACCCATATGTATGCTCGAAAAACAATTTAATCCATGTATCGTCAATATATCTTATGACCACTTCAAGAATCACAGTATACTAAGAAGAAAATCAAGATATACCCATACATCCATACTCTCCTAAATGTTGAGAAAGAAAAGCATATTAGCATACCCACAAAACATGTACCTATGTTTCCAGTCGCTGCTATGAACGCAGAGCTTGTTGTAAACCAGCGTTGATAATTTTCTCATGAATATAATAATTCTTGAGCCCGCAAAAATATTGGACGATAGGTTCTTAAGCCCATCAAAATATTAGAGCACAATGGGAGACGTGACAGACCACATAAGTAGACCATAGGTAATGGACCTTGAAGGATAGTCACGGGCTCAAACACAGGTAGGAGGCTTCAATTAAGAGATTGCACAATAAACAGCTAATGCATTAAACAGCTAATAATTTAAAAAAAAAAATTAGAATTCTAAAAACTATTCTGGGTCTAGAATACTTATATTAAACCCTGGAGTTCTATACTACAGAAAGAAATTCATAAAAACGCACGACCATATTTATAAAAATAATGCCTAAAACCTAAAGAATTCTGGAGATATAGAAAACATCCTAATTATATTCGACACTGAGACAAAAGAAAAAATTTAACGCTCATCTTACCAAGCATCCAACAGATTTTAAAGGAGCATTGGAGAAAAACAAAGCTCTAACTTACCGTACTATTTTTGCAAATCCGCTTTTCATGTAACAATTGAGTCATCTTTCGCTCCTTACTGGAAGCAATACCCTTAGCAGAGACCACCCTGGCATCTGTAATCACATGGGTGAAGCATTACTCTTAGCAGAGACCACCCTGGCATTGTATTCATATTGGTGAGGAATCAAATTCTAAATTAAAAAAGGGTTAGAACACAAAATACTGAAAGAATAGTTATAACTCCACCTCCTCTTCTTCTCTGGTATGTTCTCCACATGAATACACGAAACCTCTTCATGAAACCAAAAGAAAACCATGGAAAAATGGGAGAGAGCAATACAAAAATTAGAAAATTGGAAAAGCAAACATGAAAAATGTAACTCATAACTGCAAAAAAATATAATAGGCATGGCCATGCTAAACTAAAAACAAACCAAGAAAATCACTGAAACAATCATCAGACTAAGATGAAAAAAAGGAAACAGCACCATGAAGTTGGAGAGGAGGAAATTAAATGGCTCTCTTCTTTCAAACTCTGCTCTCTGGATATATATATATAGTCCATTGAATTTCACCCTTCGTGGGTTTCTTTCAATTCCATCCACAAAATATCTCTCCAACGGCTAATCTGCTTTTCTGCTTTTCACGATTGCAGAATCCGGTGGATACGAGCTTTAAAGCGAAAGTTTTCTTATTTCAGACAAGAAGAAATTTGTTTTATCAGTATTTTTCATCAATAAAAATAAGTTTAATTAGTTTTAAAAAAATTGATTTTTTATGTTTCAAAAATAATTGTATAATAAAAGTTATAAGGTGGCAATCTCGCCCCAGTTGTTAATAGCATTAACAGTTATTGCTATAAAACATAAGCTATAGAAAAATGATACTTTTGCCACAAACTTGTAATAGGGGGGAAATTCTTTTGCCACAAAATTATCTAATCATCAAACTTCGAGTTCCCTGCAATGAATAAGATAATGAAACTTAAAATTTTATTTAATTTGCTATATTATGTAAATTTTACTTCTTTTAAATCAATTTGTTAAACCATAATTTTGTTAAAACATACAATTTGCACTTAACCTATCCCAAACACACTTTAGTTTTGGATATTTATACTATTTTATATTGGATTGAATTGAAATCAAATTAATTTTATAATGTATTAGTGTTTTAATTTTATAATATATTAGTGTTTTAATTTTATTTTTGGATATTTATACTATTTTATATTAGATTGAATTGAAATCAAATTAATTTTATATTTTATATTCTATGACTTGAGTAGTTGCAGTTGAATGCAGGAATGTTGTGCCTTGCTATGGCTTAGTGTATTTACAGTTTACGATCTCGGTGCAAGCTGGGTATATTTACAAATTCGATGTGGAAGTATACACAATGCACACAATTCCGCATGATAATGACACGGCAACAATCATGCCTTTAACTGTATTTATTGCTTTACGTAGAAGATACTATAACGAGGCCACCCTCAGATTATATAATAAAAAAGCTACTCATCAATGAGTCATAAAAATGAATTTGGTGTTTTTTCTTTTTGTTGTGTGCCAAATTAAATATGAACGATGCGATGCATTACACAGTATTAATTTATTTAATTTGATATTAGAATTTGTGTTGTTGTGGATGAATGAGGAGGTGCACTTGGAGATGGTCTTCCTTACCCATGAGACTCCTTGATCTTGCGTATATTTTTCCCTACCTTCATTTATTGTCTTGCATGGAAAAGTTTAATTTTTTATAATATGGAAGTCTAAATTTAGTTGTAATTTAATTTAATTTTTAATTATTTGTTAAAATTTTTAATTCTCTCATTTGATTAGTGTTGTTTAGATACCGTTTATGTGGGAGTGGGCACAGCGGAAAACCCCCAATTCATACACACAGCTTTTTATTTATGCATTCAACAGAAAACACAGCAGCCCATAACAGAATACACGATAGGCCCCAAAGTGCCCAGGAACCTCCTCATTTCATTAACAGGAATATCAATTTCTACAATGCGAACTCCGTGGAGACATCTAGAAGGCTCACGAATTGGCTTCATTGGGAAGATACAATGCATTAACTACATCAGCTGATCTTCACGTGAACACTGGGCTCGATGAGTGATGTGGCAGTGTTGAAATTAATTCCAACACTCCCCCTTAATTTCAATAGCCACAATACATCTACATAGCTTACAAAAAGTCATGGCCTGCTGGTTTAAAGTCTCAGCTAGGCTTCTTACATGTAGTCACAAAACACTTCAAAAAAAATTTCATCAATGTTGCTGCTGGAAACTTCATCATATCATCATCGAATAATGACTTTCATTAGCATCAACATTTCGAAAACAAGACTTCAAATTACAAAGGCAAACAGCATTGCTACAACAAATTCGAAACAACAAAAACTGCAAATTTTTTTTTGAACATTTTTCTTTATCGAAACACCAGGCTACTGTCTTTTTCATTTTCCAGCGATGCACAACTTTGAACCAGATATGTGTTATGGTCTTCATGAATTTCATCTTGACTTTCTTCTTCTTGTTTACGCTGCATGACAGCTTCAATACCTTAGCTCTTGCAGCTTTAGGACTGCAATCAACACTTGCACAGATACATAAAGTTAAAACGTTAAATAAACCAGCATTTTCTTCATTTTTCTGCTCTCTAACAGCTTGGACAACTGCACTTGCAACCTCCATAGTTGCATTCTCTTCAACTTTCATCTTCATCTTTGCTAAGTTCTTCACAGATCTTGTCTTCTTCTTCTTTGTCTCGGTCTTCCTCTTGGAAGTTACCTTGGGCTCTTTAGGCATGGATCTGTCATCTTCATCTTTGAATTCTTGAATTTGTTCTTGTCGTGCTTCAGAAATATCATTGAGATTTTTTAACATATCAATCTCTTCTTTGTTCTTTACGAGAGCATTTCCACTAACCCTTTCTTCATTTGTTGCAGGTCTATGACTGCCTTCATCATTCATATTTTTTATCTCTGTTGTAACTTCCATGCTGCCTTCAGCTAAACTTCTAATGGCTACATCAACAGTGCAGTTCATTTCAACATAGTTTGGCTTTTCAAGCCATTCTTCAATAAGCTTCAAATCAGCATCAAAATCAGTAATGAAGTCCTTGCATTCATCTTGAACTATCATGTCGGCAATTTCCATGCAAACTGGAAATGTTTTGTTAGATTCTGCAATGAAAGTGCAGTTTTCATCATCTTCATTTTCCTTCTCAGCTGCTGATTGATTTCTATTTGTACCTGCACGTTCACAAGCAATAGAAATGTTATGAAAATCTTTTTCCCTCATGGGCATGCTCTTCAAGAGCTCATTTTCTTCTTCACATTCAGCCTCTACTGGCTGTCCTGCAACTGCTTGAGTTGCTAATTCACGATTTTCTGTTGCTGCTATGGCAACTTCCTCTTCAACATCATCTTTGTTATATCCATTCACTTGTGGCTCTGCACAGTGGGCTTCACTGTTCTCAAACTCAGCAGGCTCTGCTTGGCTGACAGAGTCCTCAACCATTTCATGTGACCATTCAACTGCTTCTTCATCTATGTTTGGGGAAAGTGCTTCTGCTAGTATAGCAGGTTCATCAACTTCATTATCCACAACTGTGTGGGGTTCACCGAATTTCTCAACAGCTTCTATGGTTGGAGTTTCTACTGCTGCAATGGCAGTTCCATCTTCATATTCATCCACAAGTGCCTCTACACCGTGGGATTCACTAACAGCTTGGCTGTTTTCTCCTTCAACTACTAATCTTATTGCATCAAGAGCATTGTCAACTTCTTTACATTCAGCTGGAACTAAAATTTCATCACCATTCATTATATTAAGTATTGATTTCATTTCCTTTTGGAGTGTTATCTTTTGAGCTTCACTTAGAATTTCTTCATCATATTTTGGCCCTTCTTCAATTTCAATCTCTGCCTCAATTGCTACAATTTCTGCAAAATTTTCATCAATTGCATTTGATGAAGCATCCAACATATCATCTTGAAGGATTTCGAAACTTTTAGTGTCTTCATGAGCTTCATAGAGCTCAACCTCATGACCAGCAAGAGTTTTCTTCTCAACTTCAAATTTAGTTTCGTCTTGTGTTGCAGTATCAACATAGTTCCTTTCATCTTTCATTCCACCAACAACAACATGAGCTTTGTCAATTTCTTCAAATTTACATTCTGCTTCTGTTGGGTGCTTACCAACATTATTGACAATGTTCTCAACTGCTACATCAACAGAGTGACTGTCAACTTCATGTAACTCAGCTTGATGCTGGTCAGTGTTTCTCCCCCTCACATCAAATTTGCTTCTTAATCTTTCCCAAGCATCTTTAGCGCTGGTTGCATCAGCAACAATGTGAAAAACACTACCTTTCATAGCTCTTTGAATGAGATATAATGCAGAGGCATCACTTGCCTCGTCATAAGGTTCAATACAGTGATTTTCAACACAATTTAATCCATTACAGCCTTTTTCAACAAAATTTAATAACCCTTCTGCACGAAGCATAGTTTTCATTTTAATAGTCCAAAACACATAATTCTTACCTGAGAAAATTGGAATTGGAAGAAAATTATGATAGACTTCTTCAGTTTTCATCTCTGCTACAACATACAAATCTGCAATGCAGGACTTGAATGTCTTTCCCTTGGACAATTTTAGTCTTCTGCTCTTCCCCATATCTGTCCTGTGTTCTCTCCCTCGTCCACTGGTTACTGCCTTCTTAACCTTTGTCAGCAACTAAACTTTGTCAGCTCTGGCTTTCTTAAAAAATACCCAAATTCATTCACAATGGCTTCTAGTCGGCTCATACAGAGAATTGTGGGAGCACCAGGTCACAAGATAAAATTTTCGCACTTCTCTATCAACAATTCTAACGGATGCACCACTGGCACCTCTACCAACACTTTCTAACATAGCAGTAGGAGAATCCCTTCTATGCGGCCACTCAATTCACCCAATACCAGATATTGACCCCAAGGGTTTTCTTCCAGCCTTTTACATGCCTTTTACACATACGTGAGCATCTTTGCTCCCCACAACCATGATGTAGCCTACCACATCAGAAATTTCAAGAGTATCTTTCACTAGATGATCTTCATGAAACCTTACAGCCCCACAATCATACTTGAACCAATAATGCCCACCACAAACTCGAGGGAACTCTTACCAAATGAGAGAGGGTTCAGAGAACCCACGGGGTCTGGATCGAGACCAAGGAAAAACATGGAGGATGAGCTTCGGCTCTCATATTACTGACGCTATCCCTCTAAAAAAAACTTCACACTAAATTGTTGGAATCATTCAGGCGCCAGTAATGCCACGTTGGGCTTTACTGAAAACACAAACCAGCCGCCAGATTTTTACACTAAACCAAACAGGTAACGACCCCTTCACACTTTCACAGAAGTTCAGAGCAGCTGTTTGAACTTGGGTGCAAACTCCAATACAAATGTTGGAAGTGAATTTTTATGAGGACACAGAGCAATGACTCTATCTGAACACTCCACCAGCACAAAGTTTCACACTCAGACTGTCACAATTCTCTTCTGCTACAGAGGTTCTGCCTTCAGACAACATACCTTACACAACACCCGGCTCCTTCGTTTAGGCTGGCGACTTCTAAGATGGCGGAGAATCAGCTATATGGTTCAGAATGGCTGCTATGCCTGTGCCAAGACATCACCCAAAAAGACTCAATGCGCAGAGGGATACGAGCTTACAAGCTCTGATATTTCTTACACGCAAGGGTGTGAGCATATAACGAAGAGACTAGTGGGCGGAGGGCAGAGCTCCATCATGGCAATCCGGATGCGTTCCCACCATAAATATTATTTCTTCCACGAAGTTTCCCTCGTTTTCCTCTGAATTTGGGTCGCACAGAAGAATAGCGCGGATTTGTAATCCGTTCTTGGAGACGGAAAGCACCGGGACGAGCTCTCCAGCTCCGTCTTCATTCTCTGCACCAATCATTCTCCTCCTCACGGATCTGTCATCAGTTCACGGCACATGGGTTGGCGACAGCCACATAAGCCAGAAACTAGAGCTATTGATCAATCATCCTCTCGACTTCATTCATGGGAATATGACCCTTATTTTTCAAAAGAAACGCGGCCTTACAACCAAAGCAAGCGCAAAGTTGACAAAATTTACACCAGATCTCCAATTCCAATAGGGTCGACTTCCCAAGCAATCAGCAAATAATTTGTGCAACAACTGCAATTCTATGGAGATTGTCTTCCACTTCCACGACTGCTAAACTCCTACCACACCAGCAAATGTTTCTTTTTACTTGGTGACTTCAAACCATAACTACGGCTCTTTATATTTTCTTCCTCAGACCGCTCCTTCAGGAACTACCATCGCTAACACGACCTCTTCTGATTGACATGGATGGAGTTGCTTCTCCTCATTGGCTCGACATAGTCAGGAGCTTGGCTCACTCAGCACTACACGCTAATGCAGACTTGCTTGACAATGGCGCTGTCCATAGACTTGGCTCAACGCAAACTTTCACAACTCTCCTAGATGACTGCTAGGGAGTTTCTCTTTGGCCAGAACAGTGGCTCACAGGATCATAGAAGCCATACGGCTCTGATACCAATTGTGGGAGTTGGCACAGCAGAAAACCCCCAATTCATACACACAGCTTTTTATCTATGCATTCAACAGAAAACAAAGCAGCCCATAACAGAATACACGACAGGCCCCAAAGTGCCCAGGAACCTCCTCATTTCATTAACAGGAATATCAATTTCTACAATGCGAACTCCGTGGAGACATCTAGAAGGCTCACGAATTGGCTTCATTGGGAAGATACAATGCATTAACTACATCAGCTGATCTTCACGTGAACACTGGGCTCGATGAGTGATGTGGCAGTGTTGAAATTAATTCCAACAGTTTAAACATAGATTGTGTCAATAAGGAGTGGGTTTATGTGAACATTGTCCACTCTATTGTTAACGGTAAGCAAAGTATACCATGTCCACTCTATTGTTAACGGTAAGCAAAGTATACCAGGCAAGAGTTGCTGCAAACAATATATATCCAGCAATAGGTACTACTAGGATATATACACGATATATATTGTTGTTGTTAAATGTTTTCAGAAAAATGCATATATCAACTTAATAACGGAAACGGATGAGCTCCTGGAACAAAAAATGAGCCTCATCATCGCTAAAGCGGTCAGCATTACAAATGCGCTCAAATAGCTCTCCTCCAGACGCATACTCCATAACAAATGCCAAGTGAGTTATACGGAGATAAAGTTCAACAACAATGATCAACACTGACATTAAATGTAATATTGTTGAAAAGTGCTTTACAATAGAAACAGATATCCAAGTATCATCCTCGCACAACCTAATTCATATATTACTGTTATCACTGCCTAAAAAAACTCATGGTTTGAAACTGGAGTCGAAAAGACGTCGACTGCAGGGCTTAGGGACGCCGATAATATAGTTTAAATTTGCGAAATTTGAAAGATGTCACTTGGATTATTGTATTTTCTATGATTGTTTACTTAGACTTTGTGAAGTTCCTCTTAGTGAGGAGATGTGGTTTGAGGGGTATTGTCATGTCAACCAAGATCAAGTTGTGGTTGAAACAGGATGTTTCCACGAGATAAAGTTGTGGTTGAAACAGGATGTTTCCACAGGACCATGTTATGAACTGTTTGGTAATCAGAGAGCAATAAGTCCTATCATTACCACTAGCACACCTGAAGATTTGTCAATAATTAATTAGAGTATTGGAACAAAAGAAAAAATGAGATGAAGGATAAACACAAAAAGACAGCCACTAGTTTGACATGATGCAAGAGCTCTTAATTTAAAGAAATGCATATGCACAAAGGAAACCCTAAACATTTAAGAAAATATATTTTTTAAAGTGTTGTGGTTCTAGAATTCTAATGTGAAATAGTAACAATTTTGTATTTATTTATTTTGGAATTAGAAATTATGAAATCAAGATAAGGTTTGCATTCAAAGTTGGAGGCGAGTAAAATCACACACAATAATTTTCCATGGTGAGCGGGGATTAAATTTGAAGGGTAAGGTCCCATTTCACTTTGAAGGCCTCTGAGACATTGAATCCTTCAAACCCTTCAAAGTTGATATGCAAAAATACCAAAATTTCATTATTTGTTAAAAGCAATTGAATAGTGACAATATTTGCAATGTTCAACTCTATAGATTTTAATAAGGAATGTCTATATTTGGTTGTTTGTATCCAAAAAAAATGACCTCTATTCTCACAAAAATCTAAATATTTTTTGCTCTTCCAAATAATGTGAATGAAAATAGATTTTTTTATTTTTTAAACTCTGCCCAAATCACTTGAAATTGAAAAAATATAAAACATCATAACAAAATACAATTACTGTAACATAATATGGTATATTAAATTTATAGACATGATAATGGAATCCATCCTCGTTATTTAGGAAGTTCTTGTCCTCTTTTATGAGGTGTTCAAAAGGTGCACCGACCCATCTAGCAATGTAGGTCAAATCACAGTTCATGGCAGACACGTAGTAGTCTAAATGCGGACACGTGGGCGTATTAGGTAAGCAATGATTGGGAAAATGCGAAAAATGAAGTAGCGCTTAGGTCAGGCACATAAAACATGGCAAATGATGAGGGAAGTGCACAAAGTCATCAACACATCTCACATCAAAGACTCCAACCTTGAGCAGAAACCAAGGCGACCTCTCAATTGCACACATGATAGGTGTGTAGCCAATAGAAGACGCCATGGCATGTGTTTGGGTGGATGAAATCCATGAGACGACGAGATGGAAAACACAAAATTGGAAACCCGACACTACCATGTCCATGCAGAAGGAAATAGTAGGGAATAAAGGGGACTGTTTTGTTATCCTTCAAGGAAGAGGGAGGCCGACTAGTTGCAAAAATAGCTTAATTGGATATGCCATGAGCTCGCTGACAACAATTATGCTCAAAACTCAATATCTTAGATGAAAAATATAACTATGTCAACCCATCCGACAAAACATGTCCACTCATCCCATCCGACAAGAATGCGATACCATGACTAGCATGCAATAAATATTTATAATAGTTGTCATCCTTTTTAATTAATGTGCTTATCATTTTGTATATCGTTTACATACGTACATCGAGATATCTGTGAATTAAGTTTTTGCGAGAAGTTTTGTCATGTGTTGTGTTGTAGTACCAGGTGGCATAAGCCTAAAAGAAGAATGAGTACTCATAAAGAACGTCTTGCGAAGGTCATGGAAGGACAATCCAATGGGTATCTCCACTTCCAAGTATTTTCTGAAATCAATCACTTTTATTTTCTTATACTTGTGCCCACCTATGCATCTCCATATATCTATGACAAAGATTTAGATATTATTGAACCTTATTATTTTCCATTATATTGCGTTGTGATTCTTCAATTGCCCAAAAAATAATTTAATTTATTGGAACTCACCTTCTATGTTGTGTGATCATTAGGTTGCTCTTATGGCTACGGAAAATAAAAATGAATTGATGGCAATCTATAGTTTCTTTTGAATTAATACGGGCGGGGATATTCCTTGGCTGATAGCAAGTGACAATATCGTAAGACTATTTCAAAAGGTAACCTTAGATAAGTTACTATTCCGCAATATATATATCATGCTATCCATCTAATACTAATTTGGTACCGAATTTGGCGATACTAAACTATTTTTTGTTATTCAAAATAATCTTGACTATGACTCAATTAAAAAGACTCCCAATATCGAACCGTGGAAGAAATTATGTATTCATTTTGTTCGATTGGTGGCTATCTTGTCTAATTTCCCAAGGTAGTAGATTCAATTGTTTTCTTGGCTTCAAATTCCATTTAAGTATTATATGATGTAATTCTTTCTCTTGATATATAGATAATTTGTTTCTTGGTTGTGATCGACCAGTTTGGAAAAATTCGATGAGGTGTGGTGTTTAGTGGCCGGTTGCATTGGGTTGGCTATACTCGCCATGAGCCTGCTAACAACAATACAACATATAGTCTCATTAGGAATAAGTAGCCCGCTTCCCCATTGAATTCTCTATAAACATGTTGGAAATTTATAATTACAAAAGCTGCCTGGAGACTTCTAATTTTTTCCTTCCAAACATCAAGAGCATTCACCTAAAGTTGACACTTCTGGGAAACCCAATCTATAATCACCCTAGAATTACCAACAACTTGCAAATTAACAATATGCTTAGCTCGAGCAAAGTATAAAAGGCACCACAAATTAAGCAATTCACCACAAGTATTGGTGCCCCTGCCACAATTTATTTTTGTTTATTTGATCCTTCTAGATGGTTATTAAATTTAGGTTTAAGATGAACCTATACTAGTAAAGGTTTTAGTGTAGGCAATATATTATAAACTTTTATATTAGTAAAGATTTTGGTGTGGACAATATATTATAAACTAATCTTTTAATAATATTTCCATAATGTTAAACTAATCTTTTAATAATATTTCCATAATGTTAAACTAATCTTTTAATAATATTTCCATAATGTTAGTACCAAAGTGAGAAATGATGCTATTACATCATCTTCAAGACTTGCATTTCAAATTTAACATATGATTTGGCAAATCTTTTACCATGGATAATGTCTTATAAACCATCTTTATAAGACAAAGTTATGTATGTGTGATTATTCATAACCCCACATCCAAATTGCATCCCAATTCACAACATCCAAACCTAATGTCAATGTTAACACACATGCAAATTAGAAGATGAGTATTAATGTGTAATGAAACCCCAACTCAGGGATATGCCATTGTAGTAAGATAGCTTGTAAATGTCATATATATAATAATCACAAGACAAATATATTCCACAGGACATGATAGAAAATTTGACAATTTTAGTACCATAACGAGGGATGATACCATGAAATCAACCTACGGACTTGCACGCCAAAGCTAACTATTGAATTGACACAACTTTTTTTGTTGATAACACCTTATAAATCATCTCCATCTCACAAGTGTTATGTATGTAGAGTTGTTCACAACACACATCCAACAATAATCTTAATTTACATACATAACTTGGAAAAATAGTATTAATGTGAAATAAAACTTCTAACATAGTGATATACCATTATAATAAAAGAGAATATTCTCATAATAATCCCAAAACTCTATCCTAAAATCAATTTAAAATATCTCAAACACATAAAAACATAAAAATTATTTTATTATATTACATTTTTTAACTGAATATAAATCTCATCTTCATCTTTCTAATATATTTGTACAAGTAATTATTACATTTTAATTTTAATTTAAAATCTAAATTATTTATTTAAAATTACATCCATCAACGTAATATTAAAATAAAATAATTATTAATTACATAATTCTATTACATTTCAAAATCTCATCCTCATCTAACATGTTTGTACAAGTGATTATTACATTTTGATTTAAGAAATAATTATCACAATTTGATTTTAAAAATAATTATTACATTTGAATTTAAAAATTATTATGATTAAATTTTAAATCATATTAAGTTGAAAAGATATATAAACTATTTCCTTAAGTGTATCTTCTCGTTAATTTGTCTGAGGGAAAATGTGCCTTTTAGACCAGATTAATAACTAGCTCCGAATCTCCAAAAACTATAATATTTTTGTAGCCAAGAGCTAGAGCATTTTCTAAGCCTAAAAGCAAAGCTTCAAATTCTGTTATGTTGTTTGTACAGAGAATATTCGATTTGAAAGAATAAGACTAAACTTTTCCAAAAGGAGTATATGACGAGATACTTGCACCATTTCCCTTACATGACAATCCGCCGTCAAAATACATATGTCAGGTTTCATCCTGAAGTGACAATGCATCGTCAAAATACATATGTCAGGTTTCATCCTGAAGTTTATCAACATAATTAATTTATGTTGTTTCACTTCTTCTTCTGAAAGAATTGAATACATGCCGAGCTAAGTTTAGACAAAATTCACAATTGGTTGTGGCAAATTTTCAATATAAGGCACAATACGATCTTCTTGATAAACATTAATGTTTTTACATCCTCGAGGAATAATGACATGGGTACCATCCATAGAATAGTAGCCTCCTTTCAATGCTTTCCAGTCCCCTCCTAGGATGATTGAATAATTACTCACACTCATGCCCATTACTTGAATGTGAATGTTACATGTGTGAATTTCAGGATGTGAACACATACTTAGTGTGACGTCTTTTATTTCTCCAATTGTAGGTTGACACTGTTTGTTAAAAGAAAACATGTTCCTTGAATTCTCGTTTGTGCAAGAAAGTCCTAATTCTTCCATGATTTTCTTGGACATGACATTTGGGCCAAAACCATGGCTAATAACACAACAATGAGCGACTTTGTCCATAATTTTCATGGAGACATAGAAAGGAGGATTCTTTGGGTCGCTCATTATTTTCATGGAGACATAGAAAGGATGATTCTTTGGGCTTGAAGGAGTGAAATCAGATCCTAGGACTTCAATGGAGTGAGAATCTTCTTCTTCTTCAGACATCACATTGGAATTGGTAGCATTAGGATGTGAGGTGTAATTGTAGCTGAGAACTTCTCTATATTTTTCCATGTTAAGGAGTTATTGAAAGATCAAGCAAAGTAACAATTTCTTTAACTTTTGCTAACTCTTCAATCATATTATAATTTCTTTAACTTTTGCTAACTCTTCAATGATGTTATATTTATGAGTGGAAGAGATTGAAGAAGTTGAGGGTTGTTTTGGTGTAGGGGTAGTTTGAGTCTTTTCAACATTCAGAGAGGAAATCTGTGGAGATTGCTTTTGGAAATAAGAATTCTAATTTCTATTATAATCGTTACCTCTCTGATTTCAATTAAAATTTGATTGACCCCTAGTAGTTATAGCTAAAACTTTATCGTCTTCTACCCAATTGAGAGCATTGATAATTAGTTCATGTTTTTTGCCAAAGACCCTTTCCCTAGTGGTTTTTAATAGTTCACAAGCCTTAGGATCATGATGCTCTTCAAAACAATTACAATAAGGATGAGTAATCAAAGTTCTAGGCTAAGAAGGTTGTGTTGTGACCAGAGGAGGAGGAAGTAGTGGATTTGACTATAAATGACTAAGAGATATCCTTCTTTCAAAAGAGATCATCCCATTGTTCATATCTTGCATTAGTTGCAATACGACAATCATATCAATTATACAGTACAAAGAGCTTGGTATTCATACTCAAGACAAATCTAAAGAGCTAAATATAAATCATTAGCATTCTTTTCTTCAAGTCTATTCCAAAAAACTAGTGGCAAAATATTGTAATAGTGAAGCATAGCAGTCAATCTATGAGGTCTGATTAATTTAGGGATACGATTATGCAACTTAGTAAAACTTAAGTTGAAGGATTTAATTTATTCCCCGAGTTGATAAATTAGATTATTATAATCTTTTATCTAGTCTCTTGGGTTTTGGGGCTGCCCATAAGTTGGACGGAACCAATAACATAATTATTTCCAAGTTGAAAAGGACCTGGGTGGCAAGTCAAATAAGTCTAAGGCTGCTTTTCCCTTTAAAGAGTTCACAAACAAACACATGCATACATCATTAGCATTCGTACAATATTATGGCAAGCGTTAGAGAAGGAATTGAGATGCTCTTCTACTGTACAAGTGCCATTTCCTGAAAATTTTGGCAAGTGATCTTTAAAATTGGAAAAAGGTACTATTAGTAATAAAGTCTATTATCTAAAATCAGATTCCTTATAACCTGAATTTTTGTTGGTAACCCTGCCTTGAGACTTAGCTTTTTGCCAAATTTGCTTGGTTTGTTTGTAGTGTTTCATTGGTGTCTTGTATGAAATCTTAAATTTCAATTAAGTTATATTATGCTATAGTCCTTTGCCTTTGCATGATTGTTTGACCAATCAAGCAATATATATGCTAAACATGAAGAGTTACTAATTTTGTAGCGGAATTTGTGTTTTTAAGTTAAAAGGCGCTACAAAATCATTTTCTGATTCTGTAGTGGAACTCGCCTGATTTTGCATCTTAGCGCTACAAAACTTGAAATTTCCAACACCGCAAATGCATTGGGAATCAGTTGAAATATGGCAAACAATCAATCAATTGCTCAGATTGTCAGGGTTTTTCTTTCAATTATGATTGTTTAAGGGATTTGGTGACTTGCAACATAATGGGGTGCTCTGATATTGCTTGAATCATGCTTGAGTGCGTGATTATCTTTTCTAGTTGTACTATTTCTTTTTTTCATGATTGTTTTTGAAACCGAAGATTTGAAATCTTCACATCAAAATTCATATTCAATGTGATTGTTATCACCTTGTCTTTCTGGAGTGTTCTCTCGCTTTCAGAATTTGTAGCAACTATTTTGCAGTGGCTCGTGTTATCTCCAGTCCATACCGATGCCTTCTCAGAAGAAAGGTGGTTATTTGGTGCGGTATGGACCGCTGGGAACAGAGGTGATTGAGGCCTATTCTGAAATTGGGGACAAGTTCAAGTTTGCCGGCTGGCTTGAGTTCTGTCAGAATTTGCAGGGGTATCACGAAGGAGTAGGTAGGGCTTTTGCAAAAGGATTCGATGTGAAACAAGCAAAGGTTGGAGACCTGAAATTTCAAGTAACTAAAGCATAGATCGCCCTATCTGGGAAGCTACCTACTGATGGAGAATGTTGGTTCAAGCGTCAAGAATTTGCTATTTCTAATTGCAATCAATATCTTAAGACAAAGTTTCAAAACCCTGATTGGAGGAAAGGAATTCCTAGAACTTGTTTGAAACGAGAATGGAAGGAGTTGCTGTATTGGATCTAATGCTATTTCACTAGTGAGGGGAGGTACTCTTTTGTTTACTCATATTAGATGAGGTTTTTCTGCACATCACCGGAGATTCTCTACTTAAGAGCCTTACTAAAATGTCAATGAAAATTAGGGCTTATTCACAAAAACACACCATGGCATTTACCATCAAGCACTGATAAAATTATTAATTGTTGAGAAATTGGCTAAGATTCACAGGAATTGGGATCATTTCCTCTTCTTTTCTGGATTCGAAATGGAGATTGTTCGGCCTCAAGAAGTAAAGATAGGTTCTTACTCTCAGAAATCTAAGAACCCTAAGTCATCTCGAAACAAGAAAGAAAATCCTCCTGCTCAAAGTCCGCAATTTCCTCCTAGAAAGAGATAAGTAGAGGCTGGTTATTCCAAAGTTTACAGTCGAAAAAGAAAATCTCAACCAGATGCTTCAGAGCTAAATTCTGAAAGGGGAAAAGGAGAACCTGCTCCTGAGTCTGAAAATTGCGAGGTAGCTAAGCTTGCTAATGTCCCTTCTAAGAAGGAAAGACAACAAGAGGTCACCAAGGACCAACATAATATATTGCAGAAGTATCCCCCGAGAAATACTCATGCCAGTTCAATTAACAAGTTCAGGATGAATGCTAAGTCTATCTTTGATCCCTCTTTAAAGAGAAATGAAATTATTGACCTTGACAATTCCTCAGATGAAGCTGGTGAAAAATCAAAGAAACGGAGGAATTCTAAATCAGTACCAAGAGCCTCCAAGGTTAAGGAAAAATCCAAGCTAAATAAAGAGCAAGAAATGACTAAGCTTGAGGAGTCTAGTAGGTCTATGAAACTTGGAAAACCAGTCCTTGCTCAGTCATCATCAGATGAGGAAGATGAATGTTCAAAGGAAATGGAATAGAATATTGTAGAATCTCTTACTAGTATTGAGAAGTCTTTGAACGTTGTACAAGACTTACCAGGTGTTGATATCCATGATAAATATATTTATTTTTGATGAAAAACATGAAGCTGAAGAATTCCCTACTTATTCTGTTGAGCCTAATAAGCCATCTCAGCTACAGAAGTCAGATTTATCTCAGTTAATCGAAAGTAGGAAATCTAAGACCAAGAAGATGCTTCGTAGGAAATTGAAGAATTCCGAGAAAAGGGTTAAAAGTATGGAGCAAGAGAATAAGAAATTCTAGAAAGAAAATGCCAAGATCAAAAAAAGGTTGAGTAAGCTATTCATCAAACACAAGTTATGTGACTTTGCTCATAAGATAACAAAGGAAAACAAAAGACTGAGCAGGAAAAAGAAGTGTTGGAAAACTAAGTGGCTTCAAGAGAAGCAAATAAATCAAGCAAGCAATAGCAAATTGGATGTCCTAGCAGAGTTGTGCACTTAGTTCCTACAGGATACCCTCCAGATCGAAAGGACTAAGGAATACAAGAAATCTTTTTTGGGACTGTAAATTTTGAAGATCACATCACTTTCTACAACATTTTGATAGAGTTTTGAAACAGAGCAAGTTCAATGTAGCTTCCAGAATTATCATAAAGACTTCAAGGATTTTGCAGCACCAGCCTTCCGAGACTCCAGTGAATGTGCTGCAAATTTTATATAGCATGCTTTATCTTCTTTTGTAAATTTTGATTTTATCAACCGAGTCAAAAGTTAGACTTGAGAAACTCCTTTTCATAATATTTTATGTTGATGCAATGTTTAGTAAGAGATAAAGGATAAAAAATGGAGTTGGTTAACTTTTTCCTAGAGTTTAGGATCTCAATCTCAGTTTGGGTTGAGTCTACTTGTCATAATTGATCAAATCCATGTAGTTTGTTTTGGATAAAATTAGCAAATTGATCCTTTCTTTATGGATCTGAGATCCAAGTCTAGTGAATCCTTGTATCTATAAAATAGAATATGTCAAGGTAAGAGGGGGTTGGTGAGTAGAGAGGGGTCTGGTTGGTCAGGCTTTAAGCTGTTTTGTAAAGACAAACTACTTTAATCAAATAGCAGATTATGCTCATAGATTGACTTTTGATGGTTTGACTGTGCACTCCATTATCTTTATTTGCATTTCTTATATTGAATATAGAAGTTTTACTGCAATGCATTAAATCTTTTATCAATTACAGATCTAATAGAAAGGTTTAATTTTATTTCCTGTAGTTAAGTGGACTATGTTTGATATCCTGTGTATTAGATTTCAGAACTTTGTTTTGAATCATATGTTTTTCTTGTGATGTATGAGTGATACAACTTGTATGCCTATATATTTACCCTTTGCATCATTCTCCTTTCACTTATATTATATCAAACCATTAAAATGTGCCTTTGAAATCTATAATCTGTTATTTGCAGAGTTTTATGAATGTTTGATTTAACTCCCAGACCTTGAAACCTATTTGATCTGCCTATTCAACCTTAACCAAAACCATAGCAATACTTCAAGGTGCTCTAAATTTGTACCCAAGCATTCAGGTGTAGAATTTAGAGGTAACAGGTACCCTTGTAGGAGTTAAGTTCAAATGTGAGAGTACATGCCATGGTGCAAGGTTTAAGGCTTCTTCAAACTCCAAGAGTCCAAATTTCTTAATCACTTTGTTTGTATTATTGGTTGAGATAGTGGGATTATACCCACTATACATATTGCCCAATGTTTGAGAAGACCCTGTCGGAGCAGTCATATTTTTAGTGACTAAAGGAGTAGTCTTTGGAATAAAATATTTTAAATTAGATGATTCA
The DNA here is from genome assembly GCA_027924585.1 of Larix kaempferi. NCBI lineage: Eukaryota > Viridiplantae > Streptophyta > Pinopsida > Pinales > Pinaceae > Larix > Larix kaempferi. The sequence goes on along the minus strand of BSBM01000464.1, from coordinate 397,688 downwards.
GAATCATAATGATAATGTATGATTTGCTGACGTAACTTTTCAAGAATTCTTCTTCTTCTCCTAAGTTACCTCAATTAATTAATCAAATTCAGGAGATTGACCTCTAATCTGATGAGATCGACGTGGAGTTTGAAACATAAAAAATTATGGCATAGGTCTAGGGTTTCTATCCTGCATAGCTGCTAATTCATGTTGTTCTTCTCTATCAATATCTTGATGAACGACCTCCCAAGTGTCTTCTAACTACTAAGTAGTTTGGGATGTTTCAAGGTTATAGTCAAACAAACAGATAGGAAGTAGTGCTGGTTTGGTCCCTAAATTCAAATCTAACGTTAGGTTGTTGACTTACTAGCATAGTCACAAGGTGTGAGTCGTAAGGGATGATAATAAATATTATAGAAAATATGATTAAGCTACTTGTTGCAATAGTGGTAAATCACCGCACCAGTAACATTCTAATAAGACTGAAAATGTCAGAATTTGAAACTGATCAAATGATTCTTCAGCTGTTACAATAACATATACTAATAAACTTCCGACAATGTCAATTTAGCTTGTTGTCTCAGGCTATTTTAAGAAAAATTCAAATGAGAAAATTTAAAACAGATTTAAAAAAAAAGAAAAAAAGAAACATAAGAAGAGAGCAATCTAAAAATGAAGATAACAAAAATAAACAATAGAAATTAAAAAAAAAACCTAAACAATAGAAAAAACACAATTACTAACACTTCACATTGAAGGATTATTGACAAGGGATATGGAAAGTTCCCAAATCAACTATTTCGACCTCTAAGTTGGTTAGACAAAGAGGAAAAAGGAATGGACATCCTAGTTTAAATCTAATCAAAATATATACAATAATATAATTCAACTTTCATAAAGAATTCAGTGAGTCACACAAGACAAAAAGTAAAAACAAATATACACAAAATATATTTAAATAACTATTTATATAATGGTCTTGAACTAAAGAAAATGCACTTTAAATGTATTCTCCTTATGACTCACGGACCGATTTATAACCAACAAATTGAAGAAAAAATGTTAAATACAAGCTGTATAATGTTTACAAATTTTAACACAGTCCATCATAGCTGAAAATAAAAGAAATGTGAAACATAATAAACTCAAGAAAAGAAGACAACAAAAGATAAAAATATGATAGCAAAGAAGTGATTCTTTACTTAATTTGCTTCATCTTTATTGATATGAGAATCTATGAATCTAATGAACCAGAAATTCATTGCATGGGAAAACTGAGGCTTCCTCTCGTAGGTGCAAGTCTTTTAAAGCTTCTCTAAGAAACAATTATCAACCAAGTCTTTTGAGTTGGTTCCAAAACCCACTCAACAAAATAACAAATGGCTCAAATATGACTATTACTAAAATAATACTTTTGACACCCAAAAGTATTTATGGCATACCTTTTAAATACATTGTTGTTTTTATTATTATTTTTATATAGGCATATTTATTCATCAGTTGGGACATATGATAAAACTAAGGGGGGCCCACCTTCCCTTTAATAAAATGTCCATAAGAAATAAGGTCTCAAAATATAACCACATAAAACCCTTTATATCTCCATAACACTTAATGCAAAAAAACATATACAAAATATATCCACAACATTCATGCACACATAACTTCATATATATCGCAAAATCACATAAACATAGATAAAGGTATGTCTGCTGAGTCGTAGTCAAAGTATTCCAAAGTGTAATGCATGTTCTAAAAAATAGAATGAACTGTATGGTCTTCAAATCAAATATAACCCAAACTACCAACTACCAGTCAAAACAACCCATAGTCATAGTAGACATTAAGAAACGTAGGAATACATGTTTTAAATGGAACTTTGAAATCAGATGGCATCCCATGTGGTTCCCTCAACACTACATTTTCTAACTCAACAATTGTGACTACAACAGTCTCTTCTTCTTTAGGTTGCTCAAGAGGAGGGGAATGGTTATTTGGATGCTTAGGGTTGGCTGGTCATTCAATTTGTGGTTCAGCTTCATGAACATGAAGATGCTTGGGTCTATTTTCTAAGGAGGAAGAACTAGATGCTTGCTGCAAGGAAGGCAGAGGTTCATAAAGCTCCCAACTTGTTCTCTTCCCAACAGGAGAAGAAGGTCTAGCATGCAAACCATTGTTGCAGGGAGGTGAGCGATGAGGAATCTCTGCTACATTTGGACCATTGTGCAAGGATCACTGAATGTGCATGGAAAGGGGTTATGCAGTGAAGAAGGAGGAGGGGGGCCAAGATACATGTGACCAGTTCTAGATAGCTGATTAAACTCTTCAGAATCAAGGTCAAAATGTATAGAAAACTAGATCTTTCTTTTCCTACCCTCTTGCCAAATGTATTGGCCTCTATTACCCCTTCCTCTTATGCCAAATGTATTGGCCTCTATTACACCTTCCTCTTATGGATCTTCTCGATCCAAGACTTGAAAAAACTCATTTATGATTGACAAAGCAAACATACATGAACAAGAAAGTAATATTAATATGCATCGCATCAAACACATATATACAATAAAACAACTACTCATTTCTCTTTTATATCCATCCACACAAATCATTTTTATTCTCATGTTAACTACTGTTAAGGTAGAAATATAAGTAAATTTGATAAACATGATGGGCTATAATAAGTAATGACCAATTACCATCCATAAACATTCTTCCATAACAAGACATTACTCCAATAATTAAATTATCTTGAATTGATAATGAAAACACCATCATAATATTGTTTTCTCCCTTTTAATTCTCTTTCACTTACATAGTCTTCATATCTATATTTTCTTTTAATACATACAAGATTCTCTTCATCAAATGCATGTTTTATTTTTTAAAAAGAAAGCATCTTCTACCATCATATCAAATAGTCGATCCACACTCATCTTATTTATTCACACTTAGAAAATGTAAACCATTTTTCAACATTCCTTTCCTCGTCTTAAAAAAACTCATCTTATCAACTGATGGGCTATAATAAGTAATGACCAATTACCATCCATAAACATTCTTCCATAACAAGACATTACTCCAGTAATTAAATTTATCTTGTCGATAATAAATTGATAATGAAAACACCATCATAATATTGTTTTCTCCCTTTTAATTCTCTTTCACTTACATAGTCTTCATATCTATATTTTCTTTTAATACATACAAGATTCTCTTCATCAAATGCATGTTTTATTTTTTAAAAAGAAAGCATCTTCTACCATCATATCAAATAGTCGATCCACACTCATCTTATTTATTCACACTTAGAAAATGTAAACCATTTTTCAACATTCCTTTCCTCGTCTTAAAAAAACTCATCTTATCAACTGATGGGCTATAATAAGTAATGACCAATTACCATCCATAAACATTCTTCCATAACAAGACATTACTCCAGTAATTAAATTTATCTTGTCGATAATAAATTGATAATGAAAACACCATCATAATATTGTTTTCTCCCTTTTAATTCTCTTTCACTTACATAGTCTTCATATCTATATTTTCTTTTAATACATACAAGATTCTCTTCATCAAATGCATGTTTTATTTTTTAAAAAGAAAGCATCTTCTGCCATCATATCAAATAGTCGATCCACACTCATCTTATTTATTCACACTCAGAAAATGTAAACCATTTTTCAACATTCCTTTCCTCGTCTAAAAAAAACTCATCAACTTAGTATAAAGTCATGACTAATTATTGTCTATGTAGTATCGTTGTTTGAACGATAATCAAATATGGTAAAAATCCTATATAATGTTATGACTAAACCTAAGTTTGTCAACTTGTGACTGCAAGTTTGCACAAAAGTACATGGGAAGAACAATACGTTTCATTCATGTGACTTCTATTCAGGGGATAAACTGCAGATTGACATGGATAAATGAAGGGAAAGTGAAGACTACAACTGTACGGATAAATTAAACCCAATTGAAGTCTTGTTACTTGCAAGATGGACGGTAGGTTTTAAAAAAAAATGAGCTAAATATGTCGAACAAGACTGAAATGAAGACAACTGGGCAAACGATGCAAGTATTTGGATGACAAAATGGAATTGACTACACATGAAGCTCATGTACACTAAGTGCATTTCAAATAAACACATATTTACAATTAATGGACATTCTGTCATCATAAGTTCCCCTTGTCACTCTGCATATAATAATAACAGTATTCCTCAGAAACGAGGCATTGTATCCAAGTATTTTTCTTCAACACTATTCCCCGTTCAAACCTATGATTTTATTTAAAGAACAATTATTCTTTCCCTTTCATACATAGAAAATATAGTAGGGTTTCAACTAAGATAATTTTGACTGAGAACATGTACTGAGAAGATACTGAACCTAATCCATTAGGGTTAGGTGAAGACAAATGGTCTTTGGGAATCCAAGGGATAGCTTGAAAAATGAAACCAAGCCTCACTCGAGTTTGTATAAATATGCACCATCTTAATGAAAAATCCATTAACGCTTATTCTATTATGTATATATTTGGCTTTGTGTTAGCAAATTGTCTATCTGCCCTAATGGCCAGTCTAATAGTGGTATTAGAGCTTTGTGAGCCCCACGGCCTGTGCTTAATTTCTGTTGCATTCCAACCTCTACTTGCTAGCTCTATGGCCTGTCTTCCTATCTCTGTGGTTGTCATTTCAGTGCATGAGGTGTGAGTAAAATGTTTTAAATTTGCTTGCTAGCTCTATGGCCTGTCTTCCAATACCTATTGCAAAATTTGCATACCTACATACAAACCCACGACTTGTGTAAGGCCTGCCTGGTGTATTCTCTCCATAGTATATACTGTGTGGTTATTACTTGCATAGAGATCTTATCTCTGTGTTGTTTTCATATATCTCAGTGTGTATAAATATGCGTGATATCTATCTATCTATCACCTTGGGTTGGATTGTATCTTCCCTTGCGTTGGAGTGGTATTCACCGGTGTTGGACTGAGCTTTGTTCTCCCTCAAACCTATTGGGGTTGCATCTCCATTTTATGTGTTGGAGTGTTAAAGATCGTAGAGTGTTTCCCATTTCTACAATAATATTGATTGAAGAAGGGCTCATGACTGTTGTGCAAGATTGGTGTTGTATGTATAAAGTAATCACCTGTATATCTCTTCTACGCATGAAGGAAATACTCAATGGTGGTAAATGAGAGACGGGAATGGTTATCAGTGATGTCAGCAACGTTATTCTTGTCAAGATGTTCAACATATACTATGGATCTCTTTCTCAACATGGAAGGTTCTGTTAAGAGATGTAGCATCACCCAAGTCACAATGCCAGTAAATATCATCATGAACATAAACATTCTCGGGTTTGATATCTATATGTGTGAACTCCTCTGTCATTTGCAGCTGCTAGATTATGGTCACAAAGTTTCCTTTTGAATGTAAATATAATTAGAGTATTTTGAAGGATTTTGGAGAGTTTATTTATATTTCTCATAAATCATGAAATGTTGGAAGTGTTATCTTCAAATCCAACAATATCTACAGGCTTGAGCAATGCATTGGAATCTCTAGAGTTGAAGTAATTCAGAATGGTAAAGCCTGCCCACAATACGTGAATTGGTGAATAAATGATTCCAAGGAACACGAGCATACACATCTGGACGCCCTCTCCAAAAGCACCCGTGAGCGTTCGTCTTCCTAACCGTTGTTCGTCCATCTGGTCAGTTACAATGCCTGTATCTGCCACTATCCCTTTCGCCGATGGTGAAGATGAGTAATTATTCGAGCAGTCCGAATATTTTTAATATCATGGGCATTTTTAATATCATTTGAGTGTTTGCCAGACGGTGGTGATAATCAAGAAGAGGAACCGTCCAACAATCTACGCAAAGTGAATTTGTTAATAGTTCGACCTTGAAGTGAGTACTGCATCAGTTCCAGGATAATATTCAAGGGAAAAGAACACCGCCCAGTAAATAGGATTGAACTGCGCAGTGAGTGACATACTTCTTTTTCTTTGCTTAGGATTGCGCCGAACAAACACTTCACTAAACACAAGTTTATCAAAAATTAACTTAACTACTGCTCATTTGGACTTTTTACTGCTCAATTGAACTTAACTTCGCAATACTTTACTTTCGCAGAATTCTCAATTACTTCGCGGATCATTTAAACAAACTTTATCATGGAATTAAGCAACATTCACACAAGTAAATATGGAGAAGATGTGCGCAAAGCAATATTGAACATTCTTGAGAATGAAACATAAAACTAAGACTTATATATATTACCACAATAAAGTGTGCAACTCCTCAATACATGGAAATGAGTTTTCACTTTGATCTTTTACATTCACAGAGCTTGGGCTCTTCGACCACTTTCTTTCTCTCTTGCTCTGCACAATTTCTCTCTTTTACATCTCTCTCCGAGTTTCAACTACGAGCTTCTACTTATAGAGTTTCAAATCAACCGACTTAAGATCGCTTCACTTGGAAGCTACATGATTGCATTAATTGGCTGCGAACTTACTAACATATTGACATTGTAGACTCCGCGCGCTGACACAAAAAATACTGACAAGGTGACTGAGAGAGCCGGTGTAGTAGATACACGATCAACTCATTAATTACATTTTTCCAACACTCCCCCTTAATTATGAGCGGATGGGGATCATTAAACAAAAATTTAATATTTCAGAGCTGAAACATACTCTGTTAATGACAAGGTTTAGTGCACAGAACTTGTCACTCCCGAACAACTTCACAGATATTGGAATGGGTTTTTTGCCAATGGTTTGGTAAAGATGTCTACTACCTGATCTTCAGACCTGCAAAATTCTAAACAGATTTCTTTGTTGTTTATCAATTCTCTGATAAAATGATACCTTGTGTCGATGTGCTTGGTTCTCTTGTGATATACATGGTTCTTTGATAGTGTGATAGCTGAATTGTTGTCGCAGTAAATGACTATGGGTTCTTGCTGGTTCTGCGACAGGTCACTTAACATCCTCCGCATCCAAATGGCTTGACATGCAACGCTTGTAGCTATGACATACTCTACTTCTGCTGAAGAAAGAGTTACTATGGGTTGTTTCTTTGAAGCCCATGATACAACACATGTTCCTAAATGAAATGTATTTCCAGATGTATTTTTTCTGTCATCTATGCTGCCTCCATTGTCACTGTCAGTGTATACAATGAGTTTGAAATTTTTCGAGGTTGAATACAAAATACCAAAGTCTTTTGTTCCACTGACATACCTCAGAATTGTTTTACCTGCTTGCCATTGTGCTTCTTTTGGTGACTTCGTGAATCTTGAGATTAAATTGACTCCATACATGTTATCTGGCCTTGTCGCTGTAAGATACATAAGGCTGCCAACAAGTCTTTTAAACAACGTTGGATATACATTGGATCCATCATCATCCTTGCTCAATTTCAAACCTGTTATCACTGGTGTTGGAGCTGTCTTGCAATTTAACATCTTAAATCTGTTCAGGACATCACTTGCATACTTTGACTGAGATATAAATATGTCTTTTTTCAGTATGTTGGACTTCAATGCCCAGAAAGTACTCCGTAAGCCCGAAAATAGTCATTTCGAATTCACTTTCCATGACTGTTATAAATTCTTCTATGCCAAAATCACCAGTAAATATTAAATCATCTACATAGAGGCAGACAATTAGCTTATTACCTTGCTGGTTGATTTTTGTGTACATCGTTGGCTCACATTCAGTTATGTGAAATCCATTCTGAATGAGGTATGAGTTAATGCGAGTGTACCAAGCTCTAGGAGCTTGCTTCAAACCATAAAGTGCCTTTTTTAGTCTGTATACTCTGTGTCCTTGTCCTTGAACTTCATAGCCTTATGGCTGCTCTACATATACTTCTTCCTCCAAATAACCATTTAAAAATGCAGACTCAACATCCATTTGGTAAACAGGCCAGGTTTTATGTGCTGCAATGGACAAAGCTGTTCTGATAGTGTCCATTCGTGCTACAGGTGCAAAGGTTTCATTGAATTCTATGCCTAGGCTGCTGAGTGAACCCTCTTGCTACCAATCTTGCCTTGTAATTCTGCACATGTCCATCAGCATCTTGCTTGGTCTTATAAATCCATTTCACACTTATCACATCCTTGTCCTTAGGAACATCAACTAGTTCCCATGTTTGATTCTTCTTAATGCATTCTATTTCTTCATTCATGGCTTGTGCCCAAACTTTATCTTCAACAACTTCTTCAAATGTTAGAGGATCATTAACTTGAGAAGATACTGCAAAAACTGAGAATGAATTAGGTGTTGAACTGCGTGAACTGCTTGATGGATTTTGTTGCGCACTTGGTGTGTTTGTCGGAGTTACTTGAGCTACAAATTGAGTCGGAGTTTCTTGTGCTGAAACATGCTGCGCTGTCCTTGGAGTAGGCAGAGCTGCGAAGTTCTGATTCACATGCGGAGTCTCAACCACATCTTCTGCGATGTGATCATGTTCAACATGTGACACGATTTTCACATTCTTCTCTACAGTTCCATCCCATGCTTCATTTTTTACAAACTGAACATCTCGACTGATGATAACTTTTCTTGCAACAGGACCATACAACTTGTATGCTTTTGTGTCTTTAGAATACCCAATAAAAGTGCATTTATGTCCTTTATCATCTAATTTCCTTCTTAGCTGATCTGGAACATGTGTGTATGCTATACAACCAAAACCTCTACTAGTGACATGTCATTACTGTAAGAGGTTTGGACACTTCGCATATGAATGCAGGAAGAAGCAGTATGACCAAGGAAAGAAAGTTCAAACATAGTCAAGCAACAATAGCACTCTGAACAGCTCACTGTTCTTAGCATGTGCATCTCCACTGGAATGCAATGTCGTTCAAGAAAGTCCAAATGACATATGGTATTTAGACTCAGGCTGTAGCAATCACATGACTGGTAATTTAAATTTATTTTCTAGTCTAGATAAATCAGTTCAAACTGATGTCACACTTGGAAACAATATCCAAGTCACTATTTTGGATAAGGGTACTGTTGATATTCTAACAAAACAGGGGGAGCAGAAATTTATGCCTAATGTTTATTATGTTCAAGGTATGAATCATAATTTGATGAGCATTGGACAGTTGATGGAAAAAGGTTATAGAGTTCACATGATAGGAAAGCACTGTGTGATCAAAGATATATATCCACGTAATCAGTTGATAGGTGAAGTGCAGATGACAAACAATCGCTTGTTTCCTTTGAGGATAAGGCCAATCATAACAAGAAAAACAACTCAAGTTGTTCATGAAAGACAAAATGAAAATTCTGGAACTGCGTTCAAGGAAAAAAATAAATTTAAATTACCAGTCATGTGATTGCTACAGCCTGAGTCTAAATACCATATGTCATTTGGACTTTCTTGAACGACATTGCATTCCAGTGGAGATGCACATGCTAAGAACAGTGAGCTGTTCAGAGTGCTATTGTTGCTTGACCGTGTTTGAACTTTCTTTCCTTGGTCATACTGCTTCTTCCTGCATTCATATGCGAAGTGTCCAAACCTCTTACAGTAATGACATGTCACTGGCCTCTACTAGTGACATGCGTAGGGCTGTTGTTGCGACTTCCTCTGAAAGAAATTCGTCCTCTGCCTCTTCCACGACGTATGGATGACTGTGCTGTGAATGCACCTTCCCGTGATGTGTTTGAAACACTGATTCTATGTTGATTGAGTAATGAGGCTTGCAACTCATCAATAGTAAATTGGCACAAATCTTTGTTTTCCTCCAGGGTCACAACTAAAGATTCAAATTTCTTTGGAAGAACTCTAAGAACTTTTCAACAACTCTTTGGTCACCTATATTTTCTCCATGAGACTTTATTTGATTAACCAGACCAATAAAATGAGTATAGAATGATTCTACTGACTCTGTATTTTTCATTGACAGAGATTCGAAATCTCTTCTAAGAATTTGAAGTTTGGTAGTCTTTACCTTGTTCAAACCTTGATACGAAGTTTCCAGTGTGTCCCACGCTTCCTTAGCTGATTGCGTTGTTGCTACTCTTGAGAGTATGGATTCATGTGTTGCTTGATGTATGTGGAAAAACGCCTTTCCATATTTCTTCCTCTGTTCCTTCATAACATCCTTCTCAGTTTGTGTGAGATTGTTATATGCTGCTAGATCTGTTGGTTCTGCATAGCCATGCTGGATTATTTCCCATACATCTTGACCTCTAAACAAAGTTTTCATAGTTAGAGACCAATATTCATAATTTTTACCAGAAAATATTGGAGTTTGCAAATTACCTGAAGTGGAAGCCATTCTTAATCGCTCTTCCCTTATAAATAGAATTCATACTTTCCGTAAACTAGGCTCTGATACCAGATCAAGGGAAAAGCACACTGCGCAGTAAATAGGATTGAACTGCGTAGTGAGTGACAGACTTCTTTTTATTTTCTCAGAACTGCGTCGAAAAAACACTTTACTAAACACAAGCTTCTCAAAAATTAACTTTGCAGATTAACTGCGCGGCGATTAACTTTTACTGCGCAGAGATTAACTGCATGGTTTTAACTTTTTATTGCGTTGAGGTTAACTACGCATTTCAAATTTCTACTGCGCAGTTGAACTTTGCACAAGTGCGTAGTTAACTTTGCAATACTTTGCTTTCGCAAACTTCTCAATTACTTCACGGATCACTTAAACAAACTTTATCATGAAATATATTTCTCTAAGACATAACAACTAAAACATCTTACGCGAAGTTACTCCTTGTTAAATTAGAACTTTCAATGCAGTGAACTATTTGGAAATCTTGATTTCGTTTACTGCGCGTAAATGTAAGCAACATTCACACAAGTAAATATGGAGAAGATGTGCGCAAAGAAATATTGAACATTCTTGAGAATGAAACATAAAACTAAAGACTTATATATATTACCACAGTAAATTGCGCAACTCCTTAATACATGGAAATGAGTTTTCACTTTGATCTTTTACATTCACAGAGCTTGTGCTCTCCGACCACGTTCTTTCACTCTTGCTCTGCACAATTTCTCTCTTTTACATCTCTCTCTGAGTTTCAACTTTGAGCTTCTACTTATAGAGTTTCAAATCAACCGAATTAAGATTGCTTCACTTGGAATCTATAGGATTGCATTAAACACTGTAATTAATTTTTATCTAAGAATTCTTGACATGTGAACTACTAACGTGGTTACATTAATACAAAATTGACGTGTGCCGGATTGGCTACGAACTTACTGATAGACTCACATTGCAGACTCTACGCGCTGACACAAAAACTACTAACAAGGTGATTGATAGAGCCGGCGCAGTAGATATGCGATCAACTCATTAATTACATTTTTCCAACAAATATGTATAGACTTTTAAATGGCATTTTCTCTCCAAAGTGATGGCTACAATGCATTTTTTATGATGGCTCTCTTAGTGTATTTACATCTGGAAACCTATTGTTTGTCTCCAGTGCACTCTCCAGTCAACTACGGGGTCTCCAATAAATCTACAACTACCTAGTGATTGTGTATGGCAGTGTGGAGCTACCTACTCCGAAGAGCGAAATGGTTGCATTAATGTTTATCCATCCGGGTGAAATAAAAGCTAGGAAACCCTGGATATTTGACGTCGCGTCTTCTATGTAAAACATAAGGAATATCATACAAACTAGGCCTTTGTCTCTTGTAGCTTCACAAATGGAAATGAATTCTCTATCGACAGCCTCTCCATCCGTGTGAGTTGTGTAAATAGTTGAATGGTGTGGCTACTGGTATGCACCATACACCCACCAACTCGTTGGAAACTAATACATTACATTTTTGTAAGTAGAGCTTCAATGACACACCTGCAAATGAAGATGACAATTTACAAGAAGTCGAACTTATAAAGAAATATGTGTTCAACCCTGTGCCTGGTGTGATTGATAAGTGCGAACCGAACATGAATGTTGGTGCCCCATCTTCTCTGTAAATCACTATCCTAGCACGCTTGGATTTTGCGAGCACTTATAATTGTAGTTCTGGTGTAGTGAGCGTGGAGCTCCTCAGTGATCTGGCAAAGAGCCTTAGAAAATTTAGTGATCAATGCCAATGCTCGATGGTTGTTTACAACTTCATTGTATTATTTAGTGACAGTATTCATTGGATTTTGAGGGAGTCTTGTAGGCTATTTTTTATTTATTATATAAATTGGATTCTAGAAGAGGGCTCTTATTCTAGGAAGATGCATTATCATATGTTGGACATTCTCTTGTGAGACTAAATTTGCAGATTTTACTACCACAATTAACACATTGACGTCAATCATCAAAGTACTGAAAGGTAAATATCAATTCAATTTCATAGTTATTTTTGTAAGTTTTCATTGAAAGTGAGTTGAATTGGGATGAATTGTACTTGGGTGCATTCTTGGATGAGACCAACACCCTTCATTCCTCTAAGTTTGAGTCTTGGTTGTAAGAAGCCCTTTTGCATTTGAGTGAATTTTTCAATTTAGCAATGGAGAAAATGAATGGTTTGGTAGACTTACTGAACACTCTACGTCTCTCCTTTGTTGACAACATTGTCTTTGTTGAAAATACTATTCTCACTGACGCAAGTCAGCCTATGGGATACTTTCTTGTTTAACAATACACACGACACAAACCACAATGCTTACACAAACAAGGTGTAGAACAAGATGCCAGGATTGGCTTATATTACTTCTCTGAAATCGGTTATAATGCAAATAACTGTAAGCAAATAACTAACTACGACTGGCCTCAACCGTTACAACTTAGAAGTAACTGTGGTGTGTTCTCCTTGTGTGTCGACCTCACCCTCTCTTGGTTTGCCATGGAACTCTGAGCTATGGTTCGATCTCAACTCTCTGCTCTTCGGCCGGTGTGACTCTTCACAACTCTCTCGACTCTGCTCTCTCCATGTCTTTCTCTAGAATGAAGGCCTTTTCCACCTCTTCTACTCTACGGGTGTTGTTCCCAATACTATTTCAATCCCGAGACACGCGTTCCCTATGTTCGTCGATCCTGCCAAATCCTACGAACCTGCACTGTCAGCTTCCAGCCGTGCTGCACAGCCTCGGTCCATGACATCCTCTGTCTTGTCCTTCACCAACTCCCAATAACTGTAATAAATTCCTCAGCAACCCCGAATAGATACTAGGTACAGTCCCTTGAATTTCTGTCCTTCAGACCCTGCTACAACAGTCAGTCACATCTCAACCTTCCTGTCGGTTCACTCCTTTCTTAATTACACTTGACCTCTCCAAACCCTGTCGCGTCGTAGCTTGACCACTTGTCCACTACCTAACATCTTATGCTGCTTGTCGTCTGTCGACCATTTCCTGTCGATTCTCGACCATTTTCTGCCCGACTTGTTGACTTCGATAAGTCAACATGCTCTCCGCACTAGTGGTCATCGGAAGTCCCACTGGTTGGCTCCCTTCGGTCGATCAACTTCGACTAATCTGCCTAGGCTCCGATGCTCCTACATCAGACTCCCCAGGTGAAAAAGAATTCGAGTGCTCCTTCAGTCTCCTGAACTCCTCTTCGAAAATCCACGTCGCTTCCTGCAACTCATCATTTGTCCATCGCACCAAGTATTCCTTCATGCGCGATCTACGGGTATGCCCTACTTCACATTCGTCGATTACTTCTGCGATCCCTTCTTTATGTTGGTTTGGAATATGTTCTGTCCAGTCGATACTTGTTCCTTCCTCCTTTCTGCTGCTTGACCCTTCTTCAAATTTGTACAGGTCTAAGACGTTGAACGTTGCTGAAATGTTCAAGTCTTCCGGCAATTCCAACACATATGCGTTGTCCGAAATCTTCTTCAGAATCCTGCATGGTCCTATCTTCTTCAACTTCATCTTGTTGTAAGTTCCCGTCGGAAATCACTCCTTCCGCAAATAGGCATAGACTAAGTCCCCTTCTTGGAATGACAGTAGCCTCTTTCTCTGGTCGGCTCTCAATTTGTAGGCCGTGTTACTCTTCTCGATGCGCTTTCGCACATTTTCATGAACTTCATGCATATGCTTTGTGAATGATTCTGCATCTGCTCTCTTCCTGGTTTCTGTCGGCAATTTGACCAAATCTACCACTACATGTGGACTTCTCCCTTGAACAATCTGGAATGGGCTCAATCCTGTCGATCGATTCACAGAATTGTTATATGCAAACTCTGCTTGTGCCAACACATTTTCCCACTGCTTGGGTCTGTCGGCTGCTAGACATCTCATAAGGTTTCCCAAACTTCTGTTTACAACCTTGGTTTGTTCGTCCATCTACGGATGATGTGCTGAGCTAAACTCTAACTTCGTGTCGAGTTTCTTCCATAGGGTTCTCTAGAAATGCTCCATGAATTTCGTATCCCGATCCGATGTGATACTCTTTGGCAACCCATGCAGCCTGACTATTTCCTTAAAGAATAGTATAGCGATCCCTGTGGCATCACTTGTTTTCTTACATGGTATGAAATGTGCCATCTTCGAAAATCTGTCGACTACAACAAATATTGAGTCGCTCCCTCACTGAGTCCTTGGTAATCCTAACACAAAATCCATGCTAAGATGCTCCCACGGGTTCTCTGGTACCGACAATGGTGTATACATCCCCGTGTTCTGACTCCTTCCTTTTGCCAACTGGCAAATTTGACATTGTCGAACCCATCTTCCGACATCTGTCGACATCCTTGGCTAGAAATACTTCTCTTCAACCAGTGCTTTGGTCTTGTCGATTCCAAAGTGCCCTGATAACCCGCCATTATGAAACTCTCGGATTAATTTCTCTCTCACTGATCCTATGGGAATACACAGCTGACTTCCCATGAATAGGTAACCTCCTTGAATGAAATAACTCAAATATGGAGTTCTATCGATGCTCCAAGGCTCACGAAAAGCCTTCCATGCTTTCACAAAATCTTCATCGGTCTCATACTTCGTCTTTATCGACTCTATTCCTATTGCCTGGATAGTTGTCGTGCCCAAAAATGAAACTCTCTTTCTCAACGTGTCGGCAACTTTGTTCAACTTGCTTGACCTATGTCGCAACACGAACGTATATCTCTGGAGCAGCTCCACCCACTTCATGTGTCTCTGATCCAATTTCGACTGAGTATTCAGATACCTCAGTGCTTGGTGATCCGTGTATAACACAAATTCCTGAGGCAACAAATAATGCCTCCATTTCTTCAATGCTTGTATGATAGCATAAAATTCTTGGTCATAGACCGAATATTTCCGCTTCGCTCCATTCAGTTTTTCACTGAAGAATGCAATTGGTCGGCCTTCCTGGATCAACATTGCTCCAATTATATCATTGGTGCTTTCACAGGTATTCATGTTGGTTGGTGGATCCTTGTGTAGAAAAATAAAAGTCTTCTCGACGTTTTGGGCCAAGTAGCGCAGCCCATCTTCAGGAGGAGATACTCACGTTTCTCACACCATATTTTCCACCAATTGTTTATTAATAATGCTTGTAACCCTAGAATTAAAAGGTAATTCTCATGTCGGTCCATTAAGGTAAAGCATATTTTAATTTTTAGCATCTTTAATCCGATTAATAATAGGAGCCCAAGATTTGCTTAATTTCCAGCCATCATCACGGTTAAGATTATTTGGGTGTTTTTCGATTTCTATAGCCTCTCTGATCCGTCTCATTGTGTAATGCTCTATATTGACGATAACTTTGGCATTTTCAAGGGAAATATGCTGTTTAGAAGCTACTGAGTGTTCTGCCAATGTGGATTGCTTTGCTCGGCTATGAGTGATATCTGCATTATGCTCTTTTAATCTTGTTTGAATAGAGCGGCTGGTTTCACCAATATAAACCTTCCCGCAGTCACATGGTATAGAATACACACCCTTATTCTTGCGTGGATCAGTTTGATCTTTTGCATGGTCAAGCATTCCTTTTAAAGTGTTCGGAGGTGAGAACGCAACTTTTATTTGTTTCTTCCGTAAGATGTTGGCGATCTTGTCAGTTGTTCCTTGTATATAGGGTAGTTTTATATATTTTAAAACATTGTCATCATTCCTTCTCTCTCTCTGCCTCTGAACTTGGGACTTCTTTATGGTTTTTTTCTAAAAATGGGACTTCTTTATTGCTCCAATTGCTGTTCCACTTGCATCACAATCGACCTGGAAAACTTTGTCAAAGTCTGGGAGCGCCAACACTGGGCTCTCAGTGACCTTTTCCTTCAATTTGTCGAAAGCTTCTTGGGCTTTATTCATCCACTTGAACTCGCCCTTCCTCATGCATTCTGTCAATGGTGCACAAATCCGACTAAATCCCCGAATGAACTTTCGGTAGAAACTAGCAAGTCCATGGAAACTTCTCACTGCAGTCGCACTTGTCAGTTGCGACCAATCTACTATTGACTTCACCTTCTCGGGGTCCATCTCCAACCCTTTACCTGAAATTACAAATCCCAAGTACACCAATTCCTTCTTCATGAAGAAACACTTTTGCAGGTTGACCATCAGCTTCTCTTCCTGTAATTTCTATAATACTTGTCGAACGTGCTCCAAATGTTCTGACTTGGTCCGACTGTAAATCATAATGTCGTCTAAATAGACTACGACAAACTTTCCCAAGAATGGTTTCGGTACCTCATTCATCAGTCTCATGAATGTACTGGGTGCGTTAGTCAATCCGAACGACATGACTAAACACTCATATAACCCTTCTCTTGTTTTGAATGCTGTCTTCCATTCATCTCCTTCTCTGACCCTAATCTGGTGATACCCACTCTTCAGGTCTAATTTCGTGAAGTATGTCGCTCCACTTAGGCAATCCATCAAGTCATCCATCCTTGGAAATGGAAATCGATACTTGATCGTGATCCTGTTTATGGCTCTGGAATCGTTACACATTCTCCATTCTCCGCCCTTATTTGGTGTCAATACTGCTGGTACTGCACATGGGCTCAAACTTTCTTGGATCAATCCCTTGTCCAACAACTCTTGGACCTGCCGGTTGAGCTCCTGTCCCTCTATTGGACTCATCCTATATGGTGCTTTGTTTGGTAGACTCGACCCTGGAATCAAGTTGATCTGATGGGATATACTCCTTGTCGGCAGCAATCCCGTCGATTTCTCATCAACCATTATGTCCCAAAACTCATCGAGCAACTCCTCGACTTCGACCGGAATGTTCTTTTTGTTGGTCGTTCCTTCGACATATGGTCCTTTTGGAATGATTGCAAAACATCTCGACTATTTCTCTTCCTCTGCGAGGAATTCCTTGGCAGTGCTCATCAACACTCACTTTTCCCAAAGATTTCTCTTGCCATCCCTACCGTCGGCTGGCTCTTCTCACCTCGGCTTAAGAGTCCTTTCCACACCATTCTTCCACATTGTGACTGTGTTAGCTCGACTGTCATAGATCATCTTATGATCATATTGCCATGGCCTCCCTAACAACAGATGGCATGCATCCATGGGGACTACATCACACAGTAGGCTATCCTCTAATCCTTCAACTCTGAAGTTGATCAGGCATTGGTTGGTCACCTTAACATGGTGTCCTTTCTATAACCATGAGATCTTGTAAGGGTATGGATGTTCTCGACATTTCAACCCGATCTTGTCGATGACTTCTGTCAACACAAGATTCTCTATACTTCCGCCATCAACTATGGTCTTGCAATGCCATTCTCCGATCCACACCTTCGTTTGAAAGATCACCTTCTGTTGTGCTGGTTCCATCGGATCACGTTGATCTTCCTGGATCAAAGCTCTCTGAACCGTCATATTCCGGTTCTTCCTTTTCTCACCTCCACTGCTATCTGATGCCGATTCTTTCCTCTCGTCGACTTGCTCATCCTTTCAACGTCTGGGTTTCGACTCTTCTGCAGTATGTAGGTTTTCTGAGCACTCATATGCCTTGTGTCCCGTTCCTCGGCATTTGTAACAGATTATGGCTGGTATGTTAGCTCCCTTCTTATCAGGTGGACCACTTCGACTATACGTGCCTCGACCGCGGTTCTCACAACCATCGCATCGGTTCTCTTGCGCTCTTTCTTTCGTCGATGTCCCTTCTGTGTGTCGACTATCTTCGACACCTTCTTTCCTGTAGCCGCTACCTTGACCCTTCACGGAGACAGTCTTTCCACCCCGACCAGTCATCCTGCCTCTGGTCGCTGCGGACTTCCTCGACAGTTTCTCTTCCGCCTTCAGAGCTAACTGATAGGCTTCTTCGACTGCTCTGAATCTCAACATGCTGAGTTCATCCTGAATAGTATATTTCAAGCCGTTTACATATCTGGTGATAGCTTCTTCTCCTTCATCAGTTTGTCCTGACCGAATCGACAATCGGTAGAACTCCTCCGTGTACTCTCTCACGGTCATTTCTTTTTGTCGAAAGTTTTGCAGCTTTCGGAACAAGGAAACCACATAGTCATTTGGCAAGAACTTCCCCTTCAACTTGGAAACCATTCTGTCCCAGGATTTGGTTTTCTCCTTGCCTTTCTTGAGTCTGTTAGCCTGTACATTGTCCCACCACAATGAGGCATGACCCTTCAACCTTAGACATGCAATCTTAACCCGTTTAGGATCCTCGATCTGCTCTACGTCGAAGTATTTCTCCATCTCTCTGAACTAGTCAATCAAGTCTTCTGGGTCTAGGCTTCCTGAGTAGTACACACATCTATCTTCACCTGGCCTCTCATTTCTGTCAAAAGCTTGATGAGTTTTTCCTCTGGTTCTTCCACTGCGGCTTCCCGAGCTTCCACTTCCTCGACTTCCTCGTTGCTGTGGTCCAGCGCTTCAGGAATGCAACCACACCTTTGGTTTTCTTTGATCGCTGCGACTTCATTGGTCAAAGTCCGCATCGTTCGGATGCATTCATCAAACATCTCACGATCCACTGTGATGGCTGCTGCGCCATGCGCTCTTTGTCCTCGGACATTAACGGCTCTATGAGCCATTTTCAACCTCCGCTGAAAACTCTTACACTTCCGGGTCTTGATACCAACTGATGCAAGTTAGGTTGGTATAGTCGTCTTCTTCAACCGGAATCGCTTCTGGGCTCTGATACCAACTGACGCAAGTCAGGTTGGTATAGTCGTCTTCTTCAACCGGACTTGCTTCCGGGCTCTGATACCAATTGACGCAAGTCACCCTATGGGATACTTTCTTGCTTAACAATACACACGACACAAACCACAATGCTTACACAAACAAGGTGTAGAACAAGATGCTAGGATTGGCTTATATTACTTCTCTGAAATCGGTTACAATGCAAATAACTGTAAGCAAATAACTAACTACAACCGGCCTCAGCCATTACAACTTAGAAATAACTGTGGTGTGTTCTCCCTGTGTGTCAACCTCACCCTCTCTTGGTTCACCATGGAACTCTGAGCTATGGTTCGATCTCAATTCTCTACTCTTTGGCCGGTGTGACTCTTCACAAATCTCTCGACTTTGCTCTCTCCCTGTCTTTCTCTAGAATGAAGGCCTTTTTTGCCTCTTCTACTCTACGGGTGTTGTTCCCAAGACTATTGCAATCCCGAGACATGCGTTCCCTACATTCGTCGATCTTGCCAAATCCTGCAAACCTGCACTATCAGCTTCCAGCCGTGCTGCACAGCCTCGGTCCATGACGTCCTCTGTCATGTCCTTCACCAACTCGCAATAACTGTAATAACTTCCTCAACAACCCCGAACGGCTACTAGGTACAGTCCCTTGACTTTCTGTCCTTCCGACCCTGCTACAACAGTCAGTCACATCTCAACCTTCCTGTCGGTTCACTCCTTCTTAATTACACTTGGCCTTGCAAAAACCTGTTGCATCGTAGTTCGACCACTTGTCGACTACCCGACATCTTATGCTGCTTCTCATTTGTCGACCATTTCCTGTCGATTCTCGACCTCTCGCGACATCCACTATCCCTTTAGTCGGCTGCACCCCGACTGTTTTTGCCCGACTTGTTGACTTCGACAAGTCAACCTGCTCTCTGCACCAGTGGTCATCGGCACTCCCATTGGTCGGCTCCCTTCGGTCGATCAACTTCGACTAATTTGCCTAGGCTCCGATGCTCCTGCATCACTCACTCACATTCAAAATTGTGTGCAAGAGTTAGTAGAAACAATTGAGTTTGTACAACTTGAGTCGTAGCTCCAACAAGAAGAAATTTTTTTGAACTTGTTCCTGTTTAGAATAATTTTCTTTATGATTTTGTTCCGCTGCATGCATAGAACAACGCCACTTCAGAAGCACATAAGCAAATTATTGGCCCAAGTACATAATTAAAATAAAGTGAAGATGAAGTTATGCATACAGAGGTTCCACTTGTTCTTTCCAAGCCCATCATTAGACCATGGGAAGAGATCAACCACAACTAGCACATAACCGGTCTTGGATACGACGAGGAAGTGACAGTTCACATTCCTGATTTCTCCGAGCCAATCCAGTTTCAGAGTGTTGGATTCCTCAATGAGAGTTGATCTTCATCCACTCCAATTTAGAGTTTGACATGCCAACACTATGATTTAATTGGCCACATTAAAGATCAATGTTTTGATCTTCATCCTTGCAAGTATTGTGGAAATCACACCCATTCTTCAGACATATGCTTCATTCCGAAGAAACCTGCAAGAGAGAATATTCACTATGGGTGGATCAATTCTTGGCAATGGTTGTCAACATCCAAGAATATTTATAAGTCATTCCAGAGATTTCATTCACGAGTATTGACACATCTTTCAGTTGAGACATTCTCTTCTCCTCATAGTGATCATGAAAGGGGGGAATGATAAATAGTTAGAAATAAACGAGTGAGAACAAGTGAGCCGAAACAGGTGAACCTAAACCAGTTCCAAACACATATAACCAGAAATTTGTGCCATTTGCTAGAGCTTCAAGCTAAAGTCATAGTTGAAACATTGAACTTGCGTAAGAGCCATGTTCGATTGAAGTACAACTATTTTTGGTCAGCCCAAAACCACCCATTTAGTAGAATGCATCAAATTCTACTAGCCTTCTGGAATGTTCTGGAAACCACTGATCCTTCAAGCTAAGTTCCAGAGATCTGGTCATCATTGAACCACCAATTACTAGTAGAATTCATCTTCTGCTATCCTTTAGAATGTCCCAAGAACCGTTGAATGAGAACCCGAGACAGAACTAAGTTCCAGAGAACTGTTGATCCAGAATAAGAGTCATTTCCAAGTTCTAGAGTTTGTAATCAGCCTCTTACAGAGAAAAATTTCCTATGGATTGGGGTAGAACCACAACAAAGTGACACCAGAAATCAACTCAATTCTCAAGTATGCTATATAAATATGAAGTGCCAACAATAAACAGAAAACTCTTACCTCAACCGAATGCTCGAAGAATACCACCGTTGAGATCGCAATCCAATGCTCCTTACCTACAACTTGTCCTCAACAACAAATATATATGAGCATATAGACTATCACATCTGCATGAATTACAAATGATAAACGTCGATAGGATCACCTTATAAAGGCATCGTAAGATTTGATATAGGTGGAAAAATGGCTTAGTGGTGGATTCGATAGAGGGAATATGCCAGGCTGGAGCTAGATGGTTACACTAGTTGAAATTAAGCGTAAACTATCATCTCATTAATTTGTTAATGATATGATTATTTAATTAGTAATGCTTATTTGTTTCTTAATACTTGCAAATAATTTAACAGATTTATTTGCTGCCCTCGAATCACTAAAGACGATGATGAATATTCTCCACCGTCAAATCTAGTCCATAGAATACATAATATTAATTAGAAGCATGCAATGTAGGGCCTTGTATCAAAATAAGTACGCCTAGTATCAACATAAATATATATAAATTGTTAGCACATAATCTATCATAGTCCATTAACATATTAAACAAATATACCCAATGAGAATAAAATAAACATTTCTAACATGAATTGGACAAGAAAAGAGTATTTCTATTAATGTAATGAACAAAAGTACATAGTGACAACCTTCTGTCAGCAACTCATCGAAATCGAGAAACTAAGTTCCTCCACCTAGGCCTCCACCACTTCAATCCTCCATGCAGTGGCAAGCTCACAAGTTAAAGGTGTAATTGGGTTCCTCCTTCACAAGATGGGGAAGAGCTTGGGAGATGAACATAAAAGAGTTCAAACTAGCAAGGATAAAGGGATGCTGACTCAAGGCAATGGAAATGGGGTAAAATTCCTCTAGAGTTTACTTTCTCTCTAATTTATCCTCCCTCAAATGCTCCACAATGGTTCAATATATAACCCTCAAAGGATGTGGAGGGTCAAATCAGAGTGTTTTCCAACATATGGAAGGCCAAGGATCAAAATGGTCAGTACTTGGGAAGGAAAACCGGAATTTTTTTTAATTTTGATCATGAAACTTGATATATGTAGGTTGTAATGGAGCATCCTATGTAATATATGCATGTTGTAGTGTTGGACACTTGCGTACATCAACCAAAATATGATTTTTAGGGGTTCTCTAAGCAAGAGGGGTAATATGAGTCTACAGAGGGACATGGTAGGCCATCAAGGCATGTTGCATAAAGTGTGGAAAATAATGCTATAACAGATGCCCCCTAATGTGTGAGGTCAGAGGGATGATCACGATGTCCAGAATACATTATAACTCTCATAAGTGGAGAATTGAAGACCCAGTCGGAACAACTAGCCACGCATCAGAATATTACAATATTGATTTTGTATATATGTCTACAAATTTGAAGTATATAGCAATTTGATACAATGGATATGAATAGGAAATACATCATAGAAATATGTCATAAGTGGTCACAACCATGACCAATACATAGTGAAGTCCAGTCTCCAACTAAACTGAAGACATCTAGTACAAACTGGGGTACAAAATGCTCTTCCATGAGAACTAAAGTGCCATAGATACTATCACGATCACAGATAGTAGAATATAGTATAATTCCATTGTAGTCTGAGGTATGCTACAAAAATCGCTGATGGTGCATGTCCCATCACGTGAATATAGGTATTGGAGTTGAACATGATGAAGCATCGTCTGATTACCGGTCATTAAGGTATACTGTTAATAGACACGAGACTACCCACCAATGATGAAAATGGGTGTCAAGGCACCGAGTAAATTCAACAAGTGTGAATAAGGGTGTTGAGGTTAAACACTTTCGGAATCCATCTATCATGAGACATTAATGAATTCCCAACTGTTGATGACGAGAGAACTTGCCACTGATGACTACAAGTCTCAAGGTACTCATCTGAATCTAGATCCCAATTCCATAATAAATGATTTGAAGTTGATGGAATGAGATCTGTTGGAAGGAGGGCATTAAGGAATCCCCCATCAACCAACTCAAGGTATGCAGCTAGGATGAAAGATTTGGAATAACTCGGACATACAAGCTGAACACAGACCAAGAACCAAGTGCATCTCTCACGTGTACTAGATGCAAGTAGTGCACATAAGAGACCCTATGGATAGTAGTGAATGATGAATACTAGTGACAGAAGTGAGGAAACCACCAATAAGGTCTAATGGAATCCAAGACACATCACGAATGCCAATGTGTGAATGGATTTATTTCCATCAAACACAAGGGAAACCAATCAATTAGCGACTAATGATGAAATGCCATCTGCTGAGTTCAAGGTCACCTACCATTGATGAAAGTAGGCCTAGGGTTCTAGGTGGGACAATAGTATCATGTGATCGGAATGTACTTATAAAGGAATGGACAACATGCAAATTCAATAGATCTGAGGAATGGTCGACTCGGTTTGTAGACTTCCTTTGAACAAGAGCATGAGACAGGTGGAAACTCAAGCAACATGGACTCACGACTGGTTATTGACACAATTATGTGATGAGGGAGACATAAATAGAATCTCCATATGGAATGGAAGCTTAACTAGTAGGAAGAGTAATCTTCGAGTAATGACTTCATCTTCCTAAGGCCATACTAAACCCAAATCGTTGATGGATGGACTCAAGGATTTGTGCTCTGTTTAAAGGTGACACGACTGCTGCCAATAGAAGACTATCATTTTCATGTTCAGATTTTTATGTTTTTTGATTTTTTTGTCTTTTTCATGCTATGAAAGCCTAGAATAAAAGAGTGCTTATAATATAAATACGAGGAAATGAGTGTCACGAACAAGAAAACTAGTTCCATGTAGTGGAACATACCTATGCTCAATGCAAGGAAACATGTGCAGGATAAGGACACTCGAGGGGATGTTTCCTCTAGGGTAAATGAAAATCAAGTTGAAATGGATAAATGATAGGCTCTGCTTGGAAAGGACTGAGAAATGCTTAGGCAATTTGGATTATAATGACGAAGCAGGGGTCGACACTTGTCTCAAAAAATGCAAGCAGGTCAATGATATGCAATTACAACTTGATATAATAGGGAGTCCCTGTGGGTGATGGCCATAATATAAGATTAGAAGAAACATGAGGTCTCCATGCAAAGTCATGGTGGAACTATAAGGGGCTACCATACCTAAGGGGGAACTACAACATGGGCACAAAATGACAAAATAGGTTCTAACTAGGGTACACATGGTTGAGAAAGCACTACAACTTAAATAATGACACTTCTAGAAGCAAGTGGAAGGTTTTGTGTTGACAAAAAGTGGGTTTGCACCTAAGGTTTATGAATTGTGGCCATAGGACAATGCAAAAATGCAAGCAGAGTGAAATCCTATCCTATATGCCAAAGACAATATATACCTGCCGAAGGCATGAATCACATTGAAAAAGGCTGGAATATGTTATGACCCGAAGAAATTGTTTCAAAAAGTACCTTACACCATAGAATTAGTCCATTAGGCCCATAAAATATTAAAAGATAAGGTAAAACACTATATAAAGTGGGTAAAAAAATTCTTTAAATAGTAAAAATAGGACTTTTTACCATACCATTTGTATTTTTACCACAATAGTGTTTTGGAGCCCATTTTACCCTCTTCCTTCAATCAATGATTCTGGGAGCTATAAGAAACGAAAGCGTGAGCCGTCTAGACCAAGTAAGTCTACTTACCATGCTATTTAAATTCATTGGTAAAATTTTTAATTTTGGTGGTGGATTTTTGAGATTTTTGGTCCGAAAAATATGAAACTTGGTGTATGCGGGAAGTAGATCATCGGGTGGCGTACAAGGGAAGGTTTACACTTGAAAAGTGAAGATTGCATGCATATATGCATGACTGTTAAGACTATTTCCCACGTAAATCGCCGTGGGCTTTGTTTTTTAAGATATTTAACTCAAAACTCTCCCTTCGTTTTGCAGGATGGTGATAGAATGGAGGGAAATGGAGCATGATGTGATTGATAACCAAGTGCAAGGTGATTTGGCTGCTCAACAATCTCTCCAAAGGTTTGGGCTTTACAAATTTTGGAGCATTGTTAACCTAAGGGAACAACCAATATTGCTTCAAATGCTTATTGGTTATTGGGATCTAGACACTAAGTCTTTCGAAAAACTTGGATTGGAAACCTCTAAATATTGAGTTTAATGATATCTATTTTATTACCAGGTTGTCCCGGCGAGGTGAGAAAGTCAACCTTAGGGCTTGTGGCATTGGTGGGGGAATGACCATTGAGGATTACATTGCTACTTATTTCCTTCCGACACACAAAAGGTGGGAATTCAAGTCCTTATCAAGGCTATCCAAAGCCTAAGTTTGAATATTATCATACTAGTACTTGCTAGGATATCAAGTTCGAATGCACTACATTAGGCTTCGATACCCCTCATGTTCTATGTGGTAGAGTGTCTAATACCTAGTGTGTATGATTGGCGTACATCACTGTTGGCCAACATGAAAATCCAACTCACTGAATGCAAGCTTGGTAGGGCCAAAAACTTTGGATTTGCGAGCATTTTGTATAGTTTCTTCTTCGAGAGGGTTCCATGCCTTATCCCGAGAGTAGAGGTCCCTCCTTATAGTCTACGAGATCTATTCCAGATACGATGGATTGAGATCATGACGCGGTTGGGAGGTGGCAGCGTGCCCTCTCCATATGATGACGAGTTCTTCCACTAGTGGCGGTGACAGATCATCGCCATAGATGACTATCCCTATGAGGGGATTGAATTCCATGGAGATAGATATATGTCATTACCACCAAGGTACGTGTTCAGGGATATTGGTTAGTAGTTTTTTATTTTTAAATATTTATTTTTTTTGAATTTTTTGACTTAATGAAAGCAAAAAATGTTTTTGGGTAATATCAAGTATTAACAAAACAAAATTTTGTAGACATAGGTCCATGAGGACTAGAGGAATACCCACGGAACCAACACATAGGCCGAGGAGATGAGTTATTTGGAAGAGATGCCGAGTGGACACTGTAGGATGTACATGGAAACTGATCCTGATTGACTCATAGAGTACTGATGGTTCATATTTAGGACCAACCAGAGGCCATGTAGAGACACGTAGTAGGAGTACCTCGTTTGTGGGTAAGGATTTTCCGGAGTCTAGCCAACGCCATAGTATGCTACCATGAGACACACCTCGCACATTAGACTTAGATGCCAGGGTTATGTTATGTATCAGCTGTGTATATTTTGAGGGTTATGAGCCCAATTTTTGTACTATGACACCACATTTTTGGAATTTTTATGTTATTGAAAAAACTTATGATTACCGATTTTACCATTATTTGTTTATGAATGTATGAATGAATGAATGGATGCTTCCTTTGCTTATTTATGAGAAAAATTCCAATTTAAAATATAATTTGCATATGCATCGACAACTTGATTATAACATCTAGGTATATGAATGTATGTGATGAAATTAAAGTACTGTTCCAAAAGTCTTACTTGTAAGAATATTCTTAGTAGTGTAGGATCTCTAAGATGATACCGACCATTCAATTGCAAGACGACCAAGTGTGAATCCAAGTGAACTTCTAAAGAATGAATACCATTAGAAATGGAATCACGTAATAGCTCAATGATGACACTGTACTCGGTCACATTATTCGATGATGGCCCAAGACATACACTTCCTAAAGACACAAGTTGACCCTTGGGTGAATAAACAACCCAACACTACTACATATGGGCAGATTGTTCCACGAAAATTTTCCATGTTTTCAACATTTGTGGGTTCAAAAAATGATTTCTTAACTTTTTTTTGTCAGGGCGGAAAAATCGTGGCAATATCCACGTTTTTGAAAGTTCCACGAACATTCGTCAATATAGGGACGAATGTCGAGGTAAATGATACATGTATAGTCTCAAAGATCCATAAAATCCCAAGAAAGAGGGGGTTCCTTCAAGAAATGATAAAGTAATGCTAAGAAGTCTCAAAATAGCCTCCAAAGGCTAGAACTCCAATGCATGCAAAGTCATGCTAAAAAGTGGGCATTATAGCAAGTGGATCCACCAAATACAAACGAACTCCACAAAGTGCTCAATAAGACCCCCAAAAAATCGAAGTCCTCTCCATAAATCATGCATAAGAAACCTCCTTAGGTGGGATTTGGCTTCAAATGGGTGAGAATCCTCCACAAAGTAGGATAGAAACCATACAAAGTGGAATGTTCTTCAAATAAAGGCACAAATTAATGGATATAACACCTCTAGGTTAAATTTTATGAGAAAAATTCCATGCACTCATGTGTAGGTGCTCTATAAAGCTAAATGTGCAATGCTAGGGTTCCCTTGAATGCTATTTACTCCATGCAATGAGACCTCAAATGGGACACTCCTCCAAAGGTGGCATATAAAACCTCTCAAAAGTTGAGCGTTAATAACCTAGATCCATAAATCACTTCCGATAACTCCTTCTGTTAGGATTAAATCATGGTATGTACCATATTATCCTCAATATGGTAGACACTTGCTATTGGTTATTACTCTCAAACCTATAAAATTATTCTTTTACTATTGTTTAAAGGTTGCAAAGAGATTGGAGTTAAGGTACCATGTTGTAGGTTGCTAATTATACACACGGGTGACAAGATCAAGATTCACCCCAAATTTATCTTATTTATGACTATTGTTTATCCTCTTTGTTGTTGTACATTTTGTCTATAAGATTGCTGCCCCTTTGATTCAATGTTCAATTTGTTTGCACAATTTGGTTTGAATCGAACATGTGTCGATTAACCAAGACACAAAATCAAGTTATAAGATTTATGTGTTATCTTTTGGGATATTTCAATTACTAATTAGTGGATTTGTATAATGTAAAGAAAAGTATATTTTTTTCTTAATTTTGAATAATGTATATAATAATTAATGTACCGAATGGGGCCAACGTTGAATTTTTTTCAATGGGTGGTTGTACGGACTGGAGTTTTGCATGGTTATACTAGACACATGTAGTGACGGTATGGGAGGGTTTCTAGACTCAATCATGTCCCACACTAACAATTCGACAATAAAGAAATCAACCTATAGAATAATAATCAGCATGTAGTGACGGTATGGGAGGGTTTCTGGCATTTAAACCCTAGATATGCATAATATTCTCGTTTCAGGGCATCCCAAATTTATCTCCATTTTCGGCACTTGATATCCAAATTACTGGATATATCTTTGGTAAACCCTTTATCTATTATCTGGCACATACATGGTGAGAGAGATGGATCACTGTAAATGCCATAGGAAATTTTGGGATTTTGCAGATGTAATAACCTAGTGAGCCAATTCTCAATTTTTAGGATTTTGCTCTGCTATTTTAGGATAGTCAACAGACTTCCATTCTCACATCAAAGAAAATGAATCTACTAATTGAACTCCCAAATGTTTTGATGGTTGGGGCATTCCATAATTTAGCAAGATGGTTGGGAGTTTGACCCAAATTGGTTGGATGGTGGATTTTTCTCTTATGGGGTCAAACCTTGAAGACCAAGGTTTTAGAGAGAGAATGGAGTTCACCCAAAGCCATTTTCCTTCACAAATTTGAACAACATTATCTCCCTTTTTATATATGAAGGTAAGCCAATCTCTAGACAAACCACAATACTATGGAATGTATCATAATACAGGAAAATATACATCACTCATCCATAATTGAAGGGCTTTTTTGGCAATCAACCTATTATAAAACTTACCAACCAGGGAAATTTCTTGAAATGGCATAATCTGGGTCATTGAAACATCCTCTTATAGAATATTTTTCATCTTCTTAGGATTAAGTTTAACACATTTCTTAGATTGATTTTGGCGATGTTCACTCTTCTCCCTAGACTTTGCACTAGCCCTTGAAAACTTATTAGTTTTTTTCCTTATCATCTTGCCATCGAAGACCTCTTTTTATGGGCAAGATCCTCCTCAGGTAGATACTCTTTTGCTAAATCAAAACTTGGATTTTCTTAGGCTAGTTGAAAAGGTCTTGAGCTAGAGGGATCATGATGTCATGGATATGAACCAAATGCATGGTCTACAAAGAAAATGGGACCCTCGATGTCAGTCTTCACAATTTATGTTTGTGAATTTTTTGAAAATATGTGAAGACTGACCCTCGTTGTCAGTCTTCACATATTTTCTCGTGATGTTTAGTCACACAATGATTATAGACAATGCCAAATACCATAATTTATGGTATGAATGGTCATTAGAATCCACTCAACAATATCATCAAATCACTAGGGAAGCTTCCAAATCGAACTAGTGATCATAGACAATGCCAACTGCCATAATTTATGGTATGAATGGTCATTACACTCCACTCAACAATATCATCAAATCATTAGGGAAAGCTTCCAAATCGAACTAGAAGGCAGGGAGAGTAGAATATATCGACACCATGTATGATGGGAGGTGGCATTGTCTTATGAGTGTCACATGGCATATCATCAACATTCTATATGGAATACAATAGTACGAGTTACCCAATAGTATTCCACATGGAATTGGTTGACCATTCTCCACCTATCATTCTACACCATATACCTACCATTAATCTCCCCACATTTTGGATTAAGATTTCACTTATGTCAAATTGTGCTAAAATATGAGACTTCAAATCACAATTCACATCCCTATTGTTACCAAAATATAACATATCATCTACATACAAAGTGATAACAAGGAAATGACCACCATCTTGTTTGTACTACATATTACAGTGATCTAATTTGGACCTTAGAAATCCCAATCCTAACACAAAATAATAAAATTTTTGGTATGGACATAGTAATATATATATATGTTATTTAATTAATATATATTATATTTTAATTAATATATATTATAATTTTGTAAACAACAAACAAAACAAAACATAACAAACCAAACAAAACTAAAACATTTCATACCTGTCGACTAGTTAACCTAAGCACCTATAGACTAGGATGATTTATTAACCCAAGTTGGCAGCACATATCACGGACGGTTGCCAGCTTTCTATTGAATAGGTTTTTGAGTACAGGGTGCAATTATGTGAGCGATCAGGCCTTGAAGATGGTTCATGAAGCAAGTATTTTGAGTAGGTTTTTGAGTATAGGGTGCAATTATGAGAGCAATCAGGCCTCGAAGATGGTTCATGAAGCAAGTATCAGATTTGGGGGCTCGTACCTCTCCATATCTCTGAATCATTTCAAGCCCGATAGATCACTGATTATATTAGTGTTGATAGAAAAAATGGAGTTCGAGCTTCAAAGAGGGTTTTCAGTATCTTCTCCCCAAAGTTCGCGTTCAAGTATTGCTTCTATAGTCACGAATTCAGTCATGGAGATAGCCAAGAAATCACGCCCAAGTGGTCATGTGCTCAGGATTGAGCCCCAAAATGTTGAATGGATGAAGAAATTTCCATCTGCTATTGAAAAGGTGAAAGCAGCTGGCTGGTTTACAATGTTCGAAAAGATGGGAGAGTTTCACATAGGGGTTGCAAAATCATTTTGTGAAAACCTCGAGGGTTCAATGGTGAAAATGAACGGCCTTAAATTATCAGTAACAGAAGAAACCATTGCACAGGCTATTGGGGTTACTCCCGAGGGTCAAAAATGGTATAAGAGGCAATCAATAGATGAATATTTTAGCCAGTTCCTCCTTCCGGCACACCAAGATCCTGATTGGAGCCAAGGCATTCAGAATACTTTCCTAGTCAAGGAATGGCAGGATGTTTTGCAAATTATCAAAAGGTATATAACATGTGAAGGTAGGTTCGCCACTGTATACCGTTATCATATGCATCTGTTACAACATGTTTCAGGTACAAAGAAATTAAACTTACCCTATTACTTGTAGAACAGTTTAAGTAAAATGGCATCTAGGGTTAAGAATCAGTCTGATACTCCCAATAACAGTATATTTCACCATGGCCTGATAAAATTGTTAATTTCTAAAGAAGTAGAAAAGCAGGGTAGAACTTGGTCTCATTTTTTATATTGGTCGAGATTTAAAGTGGAATTTAAGGAAGAGAAGAAGGGAAAAAGAAAACAAAATCCTTCTGGAAAAGAGGTCATTTCCGATTGTACAGAGACAAAGATCTTGTTTGAAAATGAAGAATTCCACCACGAAGAAGAGTTACCTGAAAAAGAGACAGATATACAAACGCCTGAAGAGTTTAATTGTAGTCCTGTTATACAGCCTGATGATGCAATGGAAGAAGATGAAAAAACTTCAGCAGAAGTAAAGCAAGACCTTGTCTCTTCTCATAACAAACCCTCAGAATCCTTAGAGTGTTCATTTGAACCACTCGTAGCTTATTTTAGGCCAAGGACAAGACTTGCAAATAAGTTTAGGATGAATATGGAAGCCACATTGAATCCTGAACTCAAAAAGGATAATTTCTTAAGCATACAGGATTCACCAAGTGATGATGACGAAGACATGGAAGCAAAATTTTTAGAATCAGCTTTAAAACAGATTCTTGAGGGTATTGATCAAAGTCTCAGAAAAATCCCAGATATAACTCCTAAGAATTTTCCCGATGATAACAATGGAAGTATGGAAGATAATGGAGTATCAGTGACTTCGAAGGGAAAAGAGAAAGTAATAATTACAGTGGCTGAGTCCTCCAAAGAGAAAGCAAGTTTTAAAAAGATAATTTCTGATGAAAAATCCAAAGATCCAGATGATGAAATAGAAGAACATGAAAAAGAAAATCAAAAAAAGGAAGTTGATCATTTGAGACGCCAGAATGAACATATGAGACTACTGAATGATAGTTTGATGAAATCCAACAGTATGCTGAAGCAAGACCTCCAGGAAGTGAACAAAGACTTTGCAGAAGTGACAGAGGTAGCTGATGAAGATGTAAAAAGCGAAAGAGCAGCCCAAGAACAGAATGTTCATCTCCAGAAAGATAAAGAGGAACTCAAGAGACAACTCAGCCAAATGAAGAAAGAGATCATCACATTACAAGCAAAGGCAAAGGCATTAGATGGGTTAGCTGTTTTGGCTCATGCAGCCACAAGATTTTGATTAGGTTTCTAAGTTTAATATAGTTTTTACACTTGTCAAGATTAGTTAGTCTAAATATTTTAGTTATACATTTTTGCTATATTTAGAAGTCAAAGCCTTGAAAAGTGGATCCTAAAACAAACTTCAAATCTAAACTTTTCCGATATATTGTAAAGCTTTTGGTTTGAAAAGGGAGACACACATGGGAGTCGATTTGCTAGAAGATTGTGCAGTCATGCAATGGTTATCTGATTTTTGGTTTAATGTTGACGTGGAGATCTTCAACTATACCTATCTTATTGTTATTTGATAAATATGTTTATTTTATTACCTTTTACTGAAAGAGATGAAAATTATGTTATAAAATGTTTTACTGTTGCTTTAGCACTATTCCAATATAGTACCATTTTATAATGCAGCTGTAGAATTGTCATGTTACTGTACCTTTCTTTCATCTGTGTGCTTAATTGTTGTAGTTTGTGGACTGTGTTAAAATATTTGAGGTATGTACTTAAGGCCTACAAGGAGTCTTCTGAGGCATGATTTTGGCAATGGTGCATGGATACTGGAAACTATGAATTAAGATCCTTGGTACCTTCTTTGTTTTAGTTTTCAGAGGTTGGCATGAAATTTGTACACCAAATTTCCAAACTGATATAGAAGGATGCTTGATAGTGTTGTGTAGATTGCATGCATGGTGCTTTGGGTAAGAATGTGGAACCTCACTTCATGAAGAAAGGGTATGGCATTTCACATTTTCACAAATATTTGTGGACTATGTTTTCAAATCCCAGTTTGTCTCCGATCCAAGAATCTAGGTGCATTCTTGTGAGGTCTTCAACCATGTAAACATTATAAGATGAGAATTGTTGATTGTGACTTTGAGAACCTTTCCCTAGCCAGGGTGCAGGAAAATCCTCCTCATGATTGGACTTGGACTCTCTGTGTGCTGCAATGTTAACATGTAGAAGCCTCAGTTGTTCCATTTATTGTATAACACATTGATATTAATCTTTTCTTTTTTTACAAGTTCTTATTTGAGTCATGAAATAGTTTTGGCATTAATGGTATTGGTAATTTGGTATCAATTGATCTTTGAGCAAATTGACAAAATTGTATAAGAAATTTATGACTTTGTTTTGTTTATCTAGTTTTTGGACTTCTATATAGATTTCAAAATCCATTATGTTTCAAATATGAATCCTTTCAATTAGAAAGATAGGAAATAAATTCTAAAACCTGTAACTAATGTTTTTTAGAGGTTAGAATTCAATGTTTTGGGAGCTCTCACGTATAGCATAATGTTGTAAAATCTCTCTCGGAAAGGAAAGGAGTAAGGAAATGAATATCTGGAGATGAATGTGGAATGTGTGAGCAGTCGTGTACTTTTGCTTCTATAACTGTAATTTCTCTATTGTCAATGGAAATATAACTAGATGGATTTCACAATAGTATTAGCTTTAGGAAGTATAACAACTGTTGTTGTTATTTGAAGAAAGTGTCCACTATCCATTCATGTTGCTTGGCATGATCAAGTTCATGACGTTGTTATGAATACGCTAGCCCATCCCTCCCATATTAGCTTGTGGTTTATTGCTTACCACGATCTTAGCTGTCCTATAGGAGGCCCTTGGAAATCCCTATGAAGGAAACTGATCTAAAATGTACTTGGCAATACATTCGATCAATTGAATGTGACCTATGATCAATCCTGATCCTACAGTTCTATATTCACACCCACTCAACCCTTACACCTGCTTATAGTTACAACTAAAATCCTATGAAGTATCTCATTGCCTATTTGTGACTGGTGATGGATTCTCCTTGAAGAACTACACAAAAATGCAAAACAAGAAAAAGAAAAAGAAAAGCAGAACATTTGAAATGAGAATGGATTTGTTATGTTTTCTCCTTATATGATTTAAGATTGGGGCTTAATATCTTGTCCAGAAAACTGAGTGCAACATGGGATGTTCAAAGTTCAAATAATGCCAACTTTTGTTTTTCATGATAAGAATAGAAATGACAATTCCTAATACATTTTTTCACTCTTTGATGATTTTCTGGATTGTAGCTTGCATGAGAATGACAATAATTTTGCTTATCTGAAATGCATACAGGTATATTGACATGAAGAGGGATGTTATAGGAGAAGGGGCATTGCATGACCGTGATATGCAATGATACAGGTGATTGCATTACCGTTTTAATCCCATAAATATCTTGAATAAGGCATATGATGGCCTGTTTATGGATACTTTGTATTCTATCCCAGGATATATCTCCTCAGAGAAGACTATTGTTTGAAATAAAATGTTGTGCTTTGTATGGAAATTGTAATCGACTCGAGACAACAAATTGGTTTGAATGTGTTTAGAAGATTATGTAGTCATGCAATGGTTATCTGTGTAAGCAACTTACATCTCGAGGACCAAATTTAGCACAGGGACCACACAGGAGTGTTGAAGTTGATAGAGCTCAAAATTATGTTATAAATTCTTTTACTATTGCTTTAGCGTTAGTAAGAAATTTCAATGGTAATTGTGAGGAGATTTTGCTTCTGTAGACCATATTGCTAAATTGAAAGGTAACACATGTGGATTTTATTTTCTATAGTACAAGGTACTATATTTGTACCCACACTTCAGATCTGATTTTTGGTTTAATGTTGACGTGTAGATCTTCAACGACACCTCTCTTATTGTTATTTGATCAATAGAGAGAAATGAGGGATATTTTTATTTGGCATCCCACCACCCTTCCTTATACTGTGATGATGAACTTTCAGGCTATATTGGACGGTTGTACATTGGAGAGAGATATGACTGGTTGTTCCTTCCCCACCTCGATTGAGATATGATTGGTCTTGTGGTACCTTCTCTTTCACTTGTGTTTAATGGGGTCATTTACCCTCCTTGTGTAACTTTTTCAAAACCACCTTGTTGAAGTTTTGCTCTTATAGAGTACTACGATTGTTTGGTCACATTTGGAGCATACCCTTGGTTCTAAGGGTCATGGGTCCCAAGGCTACCACCTTCAGGCTTGAAGTGTAGCTGACAATGGAAGACACAAGTGTAGTTTATTACCACCATGCAAATTTAATTTGACCTTTCAATTCCCATCACCATTTCCTCTCATACGACGCCCCACAACCATTTCTCTTGACACCCACTCTTCATTCATTTTGTATGCATTTCACTATGCAACAGTCTCAGATTCTCACTGCGTTTTCCCTCAATTAGTTAATCAATTCAGTATGAACCACGCTCGCCGTCTGAGGAGTGTTGCCAGCGGTCGTGGGTCATACTGAATTGATTAACTAATTGAGGGAAAACGCAGTGAGAATCTGAGACAGTTGCATAGTGAAATGTATAAAGAATGACTGAAGAGTGGGTGTCAAGAGAAATGGTTGTGGGATGTCATATCAATGTGATTGTAAGGCACTCTTTGAAGGTGAAGTCCACAATTTTAAGTCTTTTTCCTCATTTTCATGCCTTTTTGTAAGACAATAAGGAGGGTAGTGGCATCAACATTGAAAATGGTTTCCATTCAAACCTATCAAGTATACTTTTAGGTCAGTAGTATTCTTGACTCCGAACTGTAGGTACAGTTCGGAGAAAATAATACTACTGACCTAAAAGTACACTTGATAGGTTTGGATGGAACAGATTACCATGGACATCTATGCTGTCGTATTTTTGGTTTAATGTTGACGTGGAGATCTTCAACTATACCTCTCTTATTGTTATATGATCAATATGTTTATTTTATTTCTTGTTACCGATTGAGTTATTAAATACTTGTTGTACCTTCCCCACCTTGATTGAGTTATTATTGGACTTCTGGTACCTTGTCTTTGACTTGTGGTTAATGCGAACATTTACCCTCCTTCATTTTTTTTATACCACCTTGTAGAATTTTTGGTCTTATAGAGTACTTGACTTTGATCACCTGTGATCAGCTGTGATGTGTTGATAATCACTTCTTTTATGCGAAGACTTGGTTGAAGTTTATAATTTTTGTGACTTTATTTATGTTGAGTTATGTACTGTGCTTGACTGTCATTGACCTAATTAGCTCCAGTCATTTCTCTCTCTCTGCTTTGTACACACCCTCTTGTAGGGTCCGCTGGTTCGTAGAGAAGACTGGCCTCTCCGATGCACAAACAGTCTTTTCTGAAAGTAACACTTTTGAGTATATTTTCAAGAATAGTTTCACACCCAGGTTGGTATCTTAAACTATATCTCTATTTTTGTTATATGATATATATGTTTATTTTATTACATGTTACTGAATATTAATAGTTTATCATTTTAGTTTGCTTGTCAGTGTAACTCATTAAATGTTTTTTTGCACATTGACTTTTTGCTCACATCATTCAAGAAACGTTTATGACCCTGCACTGTAATCACAGCATCCAACTGCATGGAAGTTGGGACACTGTTACTTTATCACATGGTCATGTGCTCTCTGTTTTCTACCTTTGAATGCAAGTGACACAAAAACCTATCTCGGTGGTTACAAATATGCATTTGGATATTTGTATACTGGGGTAAATTGTGAGGTGCAACATGTAGTCATGTCCTTCAAGGCACTGTTCATGCTATGTATTTATATTCAACCTGGTGCTTAATAATTATGTATTTGCTTGTTTTAAACATATAAGCTCGCAACTAATTTAGTGAGGTTTATATCTATAATGATCTAAAAACATCTGAAGGCTCACTATTGTCCAGGTTCTCGAACACCACCTTTCACAAGAAATTAGCATTTCTTTAGTTCATTGTGCTGTCAGTTGACCATAAAAATATTATATATATCCTGGAAGGGCAAGGCAGAATCAGTTGATATTCCTTGCTCGACACCCAATTGATTACCTGGTCTTTTCCATTGACAGGAAATTAGGATCATCTCCATTTAGGGAATCTTATAGCAGTGAGTCCCCTGAGGGGGGATGCAAGTGATGTGCCCACTGGTAATGAACCAGATCTTTGCTTCCAATTGAGGGAAGATGGTCCCTTTGAAGATAGAAGGATTCCTCTAATTGTATCATGCCTTGGCCTTGAGACAGGAAATTCAATGAAATTGGTAGTCCTTGATTGAGACTAAACCATTTTAGTGGAGAGATTTCATCCAGAACTGATCATAGAATGAGATATAGACACTGTGGGAAAACACATGATGATGTTGATTTGTGTGTGATGGCATATGCAGCTAGAAAATATATAGAAGGTGGCATGAAATCAAATGAAATTCTGGGTAACAGCAAGTGCAGAGAAGTTTCATGTGTCACATAAGAAGACGGCAATAGATTATGGAGAAAATCCCATCTCTATGAAGTGTTGTATGGAGTCAGAAATATTTGCATGGGAGATGTAAACATGGTTGTGATACATGCAAAATTGTGTAATTTGTCTTTGTTTGAAGTTGTTTGGTCTTATGTGAATACATCTTCCCATTTGAGTGCATGGTAATTGCATTGTTTGCATGTGGTGCCTATATAGTTCTATGGTATTTTTGGCAAATCCCGTTACATAAAGTGCACTTGATGGTACTAATTTTGGATGGTTGGAACTACAAGTTGTATGTAGACACTGTCTTGGGTAAATGGAAGGAAAAGAGTAAGAATCCCTTTGGTAGTGGGTTGTTTCCCCTAACTTTTATGGGATCCACTTTAACATGATTTGAATTTATCCTAGAGTAATATGGAATACTGAGAGAAATTATCAATGATTGCTAAGGAAGGAAAGATACATCGTTCTGGTTACTTTTTCATGACTATAAGTATTTTCAGTTTACAACTTCTCATCGATCTCCAAAGAACAATTTGGAATTGCAAGATAGAAAGTCATAGACAGTTTTCCATAGACACGAAGAAAATGATGACCTTTGTAGTTTGGAGAATCTAATTTGAAATATGTTTGTCAAAATATTTGATGAAACAAGAAAGCATGTGTTTGAAGTTTATAGAGATTGCTTCTTCTTGGAGAACATCCTTGAGCACAATTGCAAACAACCATCATTTCTTAAACGATAAAATGGCCAAATAAGTAGCAAAGTATTGCCATGTTATAGTTGGATATCAATTGAAAAAATTACAAAGAGATCATATGCACCTTCCTCCAAAGCACTGTTCAACTTCTCCAAGGCCAAACCATCAAGCATGATTCTTTACTATAATTTGTATTGTTTTTCAGTTTGTTGTTGCCAATCTTCAATACATAAACACTTGGCATCTTACGTCTATAATCCCAATTTCTTTTTAGGGCATGTATATCAGGGGCTTATGGTGCAAATATTCTGGTAATGTGTGATAATTTATGTGGAAATTTCACTTGTTAACGAGTGGATGTATTCTTTCATTATGATTTTATTATTGAAATCTTGCTTAGTGGTGCTAAGCCTTGGGAAATTTAGCATCAAAACAGTTACTGAAGTTTTGAGTACTCCGAGTTCGATGATATGGCAGGTGCAAAGACATTTAGCTTAGTAGGATCTGGAATCGACAAATGCAATAGTATTGCAGTGGATGTGGTTTGTGTAATATCGGTAAGTAAAACTAAACACAATATAGGTAAGAAGCATTGGAGGATTTTTAAAGAACTACAAAATCAAATCTTGTTACTGTTAACAAGCATGAAGGTCTAGCCAGTATTATGTCTTTTGAAGTTAATATTGAAATAGATTTGTAGTTGGTTGGTAGATTAGAAATATGTCAGCTAGATGATTTGGTTGAGCAAGCTATGTGCAAAAAGAACCAATTTATGATCTACAAAATAGGTGAATTACTATAAATAGTTGAATTGTGGCCTTTCAGTCAACGAAAGACTTAAAAGTTAAAACATTAAGTTGGTGGAACTTTTTCCAACAAATAATCCTAAACTTGTAAAACTTATTGGGTACTTCATTGAAGATGATCAGAGGCTTCTTGTCTATGAGTTTATGCCATGGGGTATCCTGGAAAACCATCTTTTAAGAAGTGAATAGAGCTAAGGTATAATTCTTTGTAAGACCGTGCTCATACATTGGAAACCATCTTTAAGCAGACTTGTTTACATATCTAAAAGGAATCATTGAGATGTAAGAGATGGTTCATGAGAAGTGCTTCCAGTCTATTTGAATCCAATCTATGACTGTATCGTCGCATTCAAATTTTTTTTTTAAACTCTTATGTGTTGTCTCTATATCGACGAATGTCAATGTAGGCTATACAAAATATTTCGATGCAGTTACTGAACCTACCACGAACGTTTGGGAATGCAACCGTGGATACTGCGACAATAATTCGTGGAACTATAAACGCATCTTCCACGCAGGTGTTGAATCTGCCATGAAATATTGTGAATGGATTCGTGTATATTGCGACGAATTTTCGTGGAAGGTTCAACACATTCATGGAAATTTATAGGAGTTGTGCGTCGATATAGAGACGTGAGTTCATGGAAGGATTCATTATCCATGGATATGAGAAGTGGTGTGTTGTTGACACATGGCACCAACGAAACGTTGCTATTGCCACGAAGTGGAAGTTTCGTCCCTATAGCCACAGATTTCATTCCACGAAAAAAACAAACCCTAATCGTTGAAACAAGGACGAAAATTTGTGGCTATTACAACGAACTTTTGTGGCAAATTACACCATATGTAGTAGTGCAAGTGGTAGAAGCTAAGTTCTACGTATGACGACTGGAACCATCCGTGAATCCTAAGAATGTCAAAGACCCCATTGACATATACCAACCGAGAGGAAGCATATAAGCAAATCTAAGACACCAAAATAAAAAACCAAACTATGTACAAAACTATACAATAATGTACAAGGAACAAGCCTAAGATGAAGACTCAAGCATAGTACCGCTTAAGGTAGAGCCCATTTCTAGGCTCCTTTAGCACATTCCATTCATAATCCTCCATATCATAATCTCCTTTCTCTAGGACACACCTCACGATGTAAGGACCATGCCACATTGGGTTAAGCTTTCCTGCCCCT
Source organism: Larix kaempferi (assembly GCA_027924585.1). Classification (NCBI taxonomy): domain Eukaryota; kingdom Viridiplantae; phylum Streptophyta; class Pinopsida; order Pinales; family Pinaceae; genus Larix; species Larix kaempferi. The sequence continues at coordinate 357,364 of BSBM01000464.1, read as the reverse complement.
AGCAGTTCCTTAGCTTGGTCATACAAGAGGACCAAGTTACCCTCAACATACTGTCAGGGACAGACAAACTTATCATACTGAGCATTAACACAATGTTTATTAGCTTCTATAGCCACGATAACATCTTGAAACTGCTCATCAAGTTGCTCGAGGTGGAGTAAACGTTGTTCTAAGTCCAAAGTGTTAGGCAAGAGTGGACTCCACACCATGAACTAATTGAAAAGGTGAAAAATCGGTGGAAGTCTTGACCGAGGTTCAGTATTCCCACAAAGCATGGTATACCATAATATGCCAGTTTGACTTGCTTTGTCTGACGGTTTTTTGTAAGATGGCCTTAAGATATTTATTAACTGCCTTTACTTGGCCATTCACCTAGGGATAGTAACACGATAAATGATCTTGTTTAAACCCCAACTTTAATGCCAATTCAACCTTCATTTTATTTTGGAAATGACTGCCATGGTCATTGACAATCTCCTTCGGGATCCCAAATTGAGCGATAATCTGATTGAACATGACGTGGGATGCAGTATCACCATCGGATTTAATAGTTGGCATGGACTCTTCCCACTTAGTAAAATAGTCCTATAAGCTGTCTATACAAAGTGGAATCTACTAGATCTTATCCAGAGCCCGACTCATGAAGTTTCCTCAGATTAGAAGCCATCAGTGTAGTCATAGATTTGTAATCTATCATTCCAAACTTGTGCAATATATCCACAATGTACTTCCCTTGAGATAGAAAATTTTCATCTTTTCTTTTCCAGATCGCAAGGCCAAGAAAGTAGTGCATTAGACCTAAGTATTTCATCTCGAACTCTTAGGTAAGCTCCCTCTTGCACCAAGCAATCAGATTTTCCTCTCCAGTGAGAAACAAATAATAAACATACATAACCAATATCAATGGTTGGTTCTTCACTACTTTCAAGTACAAATTTGGATCAACTTCACTCTTACTGAAACCTAGTTTCTGAAGGTAGCTATCAATTCTGGAGTACCAAGCCCTAGGGACTTGATTAAGCCCATATAGAGCTTTCTTTAGCTTGCAAACATGGGACTCCTTCCCATGCACCACAAATCCTTTAGGATTCTGAATATAAACCTCTTCCTCAACCTCACCATTGAGGAAGGTTGTCTTCACATCCATGTGATCATCTGCGGGTATCTAGCAACTATAACAATCTCACAATCAAACTCTCAAGTATATTTGCAAAGAAGAAGAGAAGCATGCACTCAATAATCACTCATAAACACAGAATAGTGGACAATTTCAATATCATACAATGAATACTGAATGTAAATAATGTAATACAATGAAGTGTAAAGGAGCATCATATAGGATTTGAATTAGCCAAGTAGGGCATTCGAATCTGAGCTCAGAGTCTAGCTTGGATAACAATGGAGACATCATCCAGTCAGTAGTATCAGTCATAAATGGTAAGAGCTAGTCAAGTGTGTCCAATTGAGTCTAACAGAACCATCTAGGCATAAATCAGGGAATGGAGACTCCAAGGAGGGCACATGAGGATGTCTAGCTCAAAGTCTATCTTGGATAACAATGGAGGCATCATCCAGTCAGTAGTATCAGTCATAAATGGTAATAGTCAGTCAAGTGTGTCTAACTGATTCTAACATAATCATCTAGGCATAAATCAGGGAATGGAGACTCCAAGGGGGGTGCATGAGGCTGTCAAATAGTCAAGTGGAACTCCAAAACTAGCTAACTAGAAGCTACAAGCAGTCAGCATGAGCAATCAGTGGAATAATTGCTCAATCAATGCACTAATTGAGTGATAACTCCTGATAGGTGAGAAAAGGCACCCAAACTCGCTGTGGTAGGTGGGAAAGGCACACTTGCCATGCAGAAAGGTCAAGGAGGGCACATTAGGTAGGTAGGAGGCCAAATGGGGGATAAAGACAAGATCTGGATAGCTAGAAGCAAGCTCTAGGTGCTGGGGAGACAACCATGATGATGGTTGGATGCATGTAGTGGCATGCAAATTTGCATGCAGGCATGCAAAATATAAAAATAATGGTGTGAATATTCCAACAATCCATCTGGTGACGTTTCCATCCTAGAACAGATGCAAGTGCAATCATTTCTTGGATTGTGGTGTACCTTGCCATAGGGGAAAAGGTCTTATCATAATCGATGTCTTCTTTCTAAGAGAAATCTCTGGAAATGAATTTGGCTTTATACTTTTCAATGCTACCATCTGCAACATGCTTTATCTTGTAAAGCCATCTGGAATTCACAATGGACTTCCCATTAGTTTTGGGAACAACCTCCCAAACATCATTCTTCATTATAGAGTTGTACTCTTCTGTCATTGCATCTTCCCAAACTTATTTCTTTGAAACTTCTTCAAATGAGGATGGTTCTGAATCACTGATGTGACTCATCAGTGTCACATACCCTAAATATATGTCAGGTTTCTTGTGCTCTCTAGATGATCCTGTTGGTGTTGCATGTTTCTCTGCATATTGTAAGATATCTCGACACCAATTAACATATCTTCTTTTAGCAGAAGGTTCATTAGGTGACCTCTCAATCAGTTCTATTGATTCTTCAGGAGCTAGAGAATATGAGGAATCTTCTGGTTTGTCCCTCTCAAACTCTAAAGGGGTAGAATCAGACTTGGGATCCTCCATATCTAAATCACATTGAATCTCTTTCGATCTTTTGAAAGTAGCTTCCTCATGGAAGGTAACATTTCGACCTACTTCAATGTGTCTCTCACCAAGTACATATATTCAGTATGCTTTGGATGGCTCGCTATAACCCACAAAGGTGCCTTTCTTTCTAGAAGGATCCATCTTTGTTCTCTTTTCTTTCGGTATATGAATGTATACTGGGATCTCGAAGATCCTTGAGTGTGAGATGTTTGGATTCTCACTAGTAAACACTTCTTATGGTGTCTTCTCATCTAGAATGGAATGCGGGCTTCTATTCTGGATGTACACAACTGTACGAGTGGCTTCTTCCCATAATGAGGTAGACATATCTTGATCATGCATCATGGATTTTGCAACCTCACATATGGTTTTATTCTTCCTTTTGAAAACCCTATTTTGTTGAGGGTTGTATGGTACTGTTATCTGTCTACATATTCTTGCATCACTACATAGGTCATTAAATGCATGTGAATCTTTGGCTTTGCCAAAGAGTCATCCCAGGCATGATGCACCCAGAGAATGTGTAGTTGTCAAAGTTGGGAGTTTGTTTAGGTTGTTGTAGGTTTTCCTTGAAATTTATAAGGACTTTAAATCCGTATTGGGAAAATTTGGGAGAGTCTATAGGTGTTTGGGGATTCAACCTTTGATTTCTAGCCAAACTAGTTAATTTTTGTATCTAGCCCATCTTCCATCTTCCACTGTGTTTAAATTTTCAAATATTTGAGTTAGTGTGCCTCAGTTAGTTTGGGTACATTACAAAGAGAGTGTTTAATGATCAACTAATAACATTTTTGAATTTACATGTGTGATAGTAACATCATATAACTAGTATTTCTAGGTCCAATATCACCATAAGATAATACTAGCAAAATATTGTTGACATAAGCACACAACTAGTGAGGTGACAATTTTTAGCTTGTTGGGCCAATTATGTTTTTTTTAAGAAGGATAACAAGTTATCATAGTGTTTAGTTTCAAAATTTGGAATATTTATTAGTGACACTGCATAAGAACCATAGATGGAATGACTAAATGCTCTAAAATTTATAGATTGACAGTTGTTATCGTATCCATTGCAACTATCAACAAAATTTCTTAGATACTAACCTATGCTATTGAGCACACTAAACCCTATGTCATGGTCAAGTATCAATTTTGTAATGCGTTGTGTCCAAATTGTTGAGGAAGCTATCCAAGACAACCCAATACAAATGACCATGATTTCCAAAGCTCCTACACCTTCACTAGATAGAGAGATATCATATCATCATTAGGTAGTGTTGAAATTTGGTTGAGATTTGATATTTAATTCTTTTAGATGTATAAACTTGAAGCAATGAGACAATTCAATCACATGAAATTCATACAACCATAAAACAAGATATACCCTAGGGAACAATGGGAACAAAAACCCCAACAATTCTTCTTAGTATAATATAATGGATAGCAGAGAATCCTTTCTTTTACAACATAACAGATTTATTTTGGAAGATAAGAGACCACCAAACACTCATGGTGAAGATACAAAAGCAATAGAGAAGAGATATCGATCAAAGAAAATCTTTGCCTTCAATAATAATATCCTGCACACAAAGATAAGCGTCTTGCCTTCAAAGGAGAAGAGATTTCACTTCACATTGAATTCATCAATCTCGTATAACATATTTGTACATTCTTATATTCTATTTTTATCTTACTTCAGGATGAACTCTCCCTCAAACTGGATGTATCAATCTTGCATGAAGAAGTTCGCCCCCCTTCTCATGCAGTGATTTATCTTACTAAGATGTCACTTAGGATGAACTCGCCTCTTGACTGAAAGCTTGCCCACTTAGTTAGGTGGCTAAATTAAGTATTGACATGTAAGTGTCGCAACTCACATGCCATATTTTAGTTTAACATAAGTGTCATCATGCAATAACACTTAGTTAAGTAGATATTCTTTGTTGTCACTTAGTTAACTCTCGTTAATTGATTCTTTCTGAAGTGTCATCTTTTAGTTTAACTAAAGTGAAAAACACTTTAGTTAACTACTCCTTCTTATTTAACACTTAGTTAACTGAAATCATGTTGATTGATTTACTTGAAGTGACCACTGTGATTTCTTTAGTTATCTGAGGCATATCTTTAATTGATGCTTTAACTAAAGCATTGATTGAGTCATACATTGATACTTAACTGAAGATTTAACAATTCAAGTTCTCTTTAATTAGCTGAAGTGTCTACATGGGAAATTTCAAATTCTCTTGATTTATATGCTTTATATTTTATTTCTTTATATCTTACTGCATGTATGAGCTAACTTTAATTATCCATCACATTACATTATAGTAAGAAGAATTATCGGATGTCATGATCATATTATATTATTCTGGACCAAATGATCATATGCTAAAGTAATTCACTTTAGAGGTGATCAATATCTAAAGGAGATTTAATAGCAGCTGGTGATCATGGTTAATAATACATCACACAACATTAAATGCTTTTAGCTAGTAAAGCATGAGGTCCATCCCATGAGGTCCATCCCATGGATACAGAAGGTCCACCTCTATACGGGAGGTCCATCCCATGGATACCTTTATACAAAAGGTTCACATGAGAATCATGACTTGACACACAAGTCCATAGCATTGTCCAACAATAATTTACAACATCATTACTTTGATCAATAACCTCTATACAGGAGGAATAACATTTACATGGAAGGCAATCAAAGTGCTCACCTCTATACGGGAGGAATAACATTTACACGGAAGGCAATCAAAGTGTTCACCTCTATATGGGAGGATCAATCTTGGTTGCACAAGATTCGTTTGGAGAATGTCACCTGATGTTATACATTTAATAGGTAGATAACGCATGGAAATGACATAAAAATAGTCATATCTTGAACTCCATAGTGGGTATGTGTATATGAGTAAAAAAGGAAACATCCATACACTACACATAATTTCATAGTGATATCAAAAGTGCAAAATGCATACAATATACATAGTTTTGTAGTGATATTGAAAGTGAAAAATCCATACATTGCACATAGTTTTGTAGTGACATGAACTTTGTAAGATTGAGTTCTATCACATAAAATAACTTCAAATGCTAAGAAATTTGAATCTATGGTCACAAAATTGAATGGGAAAAATTCACAAGAGAAGCATGCAATTAAGACTTTTTACACAAATTCAAGTCAACCCAACAACAACAAAACTCACCAAAAATAAATGGAGGAGCCCATGCTTACAAAACGGGATGATACTTTGACTAGAAATATTAGAAATTCCCCAAGAAAATAATGTAGAAATTAGTAAGCCATCGCATGTTGAAAACTCATCATTGAAGTTCATAATTTATCAAAAGTTTACAACTAGTGGCTAAGGAGGTTTTATTTGTATAGCATCCCAATGCCATACAATTATATGGTGTAGTAATTTGCAATTCTATGGTCACATAAAGATAAAGCTATCATAATAAGCATGCAATCAATCATAGAACCATCCCATGATCCCGGGGAAATGGTATGGAGATATATAAATGTTTAGAATACATATATTGAAAGTTACAATGTTTGAAGAGTCACACACTAACACATTTGGGGAAATTTTCCACGGTTTTGCGTTGATACAGGAGAAGATGAGGTTTTGGGTACTACAGGGCCATTGGTATATTTGAGGCCTAGATAGGATTATATTTCTTTTTTATGAGTAGGAAACCTCAAAAATTTAGACAAAGGCCTTGGAATATTGATTTTACTCAACTTGTGCTTAATCTAAAAAGTAGGAGCAAGAAGAGGGCTTGTATCTGGCACCTCTGTAATCGGAGACTGCTTGTTGGAGCTTGAACTGGGCCCATATGTGCTTTTCTAGCTTCTGTACCCTTGACCTATGGATTAAATGGGATGACAATCTGTCTGACATCTATAACCTTTAGGATCGTATCTCCTATTGGTTGTTGTGAGTCCTTGAAATTATTCCTTTGGTTCTCATTATAGGGCATAGAGGGCTCTTCTCGCCCGAAATTTTGAGAATTAGGTCGTGACCTCAGGTCATAATCTCTCCTAACTTCCACCATAATGTTCTATGTAACCAACTATAGCTGGGAGGGATATAGGTATGGCATCCTATGATATTTTCACATTGCTTCCTCCTCAAGGATGTATTCTTCTTCATATACGATGCACATACTTTCATATACTAGCAAGTCTTCTTCACACCGCATATCCTCAGAATAGAAGAGCATGTTCAAATGCGACGAAGGGTTTGTTGGATCTTGATACTCGGGTTGATAGTACTCCTCAAATACCTCTTCTACTAGAGGGGAAACATCAGGAGGATGTCTTGGATATTGCTGAACATTAGGGCTTTCCCGCCATATTTCTTGCTATGGGGCCATCAAAGGAGTTCTTCTGTATTGCGGTTGGCCCTGAAACTGAGGATTTTGAGTTTGGAGTGGGGGATTTCCAAAAGGGTTTGATGTCTGACCCTATTTGACCTTAGTAATATCATTCTCCATTCTTTAGAAGCTAAACTAAGTGCATGTTGGCTTGGAAAACTTACAAGATCTTTTCCTCTTCTCCTATTAGGATACCTTTTATCTTCTAGACCCTCTATTCCAGTCTTCACACTAACCCCAACCGCCCTCATATTTCCCTCTAGGTATTCCACATTGCAAAAAAAATCCTCTAGGTCAACTGACTTTCTTTCCCTTAGGAGCAAAGAGAACTCATAATCGAAGGAAACTGAGTATGTGAGCATGGAGGTCATATCTTAGGGTTTAATGGCATCAGATATTCTTTGATATAACTAATAGAACCTAGTGGTGAAATCCTTGATAGTTTCACCATTGTTCCTCCTAAAGGTATTGAACTCCATTAGGATATGCATATTGTCTTTCTTTACATCCCATTTTTTCATAAACGTCTCGAAAAACTCCATCCAATGGATGATGGAGTTTTTAGGCAGGTTTTTTAACCACTTTGTGGATTCCCCCTCCAACAAATGTGCAAACATCTAGGAAAATACATCATCCTATTCTATAGAAAATTTGTCTATGCAATCCTGGAACATGGTGATGTGATATTCATTTGAAACTGCATTTTTTCCATTGAACTTAGGGAGAAACTTGAGATATCCCTCGGGTAAGTCAACCAGTTGGTGTGTAGGAGGTAGAAACGATGGCTTAAATCTGGCTACCAACCAGGGGTTGTTTGGGTTAGGGGTTTCCATATTAGGGTTTCAGACAGAGGATTGCATCTAACCAATGAGAGAGTACTGCAAAGTGAGAATATGGAGAACAACGAAGAGAGGATTAGGTTTAGTGAAATTATGAATGGAATGAAGGGTTTTAGTGGGTGTAGGAGACCCTAAGGGGGATTTCTCACTACGTGTTGGAGTATGATAGGTATGAGGGTTCAAAAGGGTGGATGTGAATGCTGAACTGGTGGGTTGTGTGCAATTCCTGGTGGCGGGTTAAAAATTCTGACAATGGACGAAGTTTCTGCAGGAATTTCTAAGCTAATGCACACAGCTTGAGGAGTCGTTTCTTTCCTCTTTTTCTAGACGGGACTGGTTTATTCTATGGGAGAAATGAGATTTCCCTTAGCTTTGGATCTTGTTATTATGGCTCTTGATTTTGGATTTTCAACAAACAAACTTGTTTCCCCAGTGGAGTCGATATAGGGGGTGGACTCGCCAGTCAGAGACTGCTTCTCAAACTTCCTTTTGGGAATAAGGATTTGATCTCAAGCACTGAGATTGCAACTTATACTTAAAATGAAGCGAATACAACTTTACAAATAACAATAAAATTCTACTTGAAAATAAAACGAAGGAGTATTGCTTCCTTTCCACCCTTTATTCTCTAACTTAGAAAGGGTATCGGCCATAGTTATTTTAGAACTGATATATCATTCCCCATAAACGATGCTAGTTCTCACTTTTGTCCCTCAGGTTGTACCCAACCATATTTGAGATTTTATTTAGTAGTATTCCTCGCTACAAATATGAATGTCACAAAATATGCTCTGGTTAAGATGCAAATGCCAACGAGGACTATGTAGATAACACCATCTCTGCAGCACTTTGAGGTTAGAAATCCAGTCCTCTAACCAAGGGAGAATACCCTCACCAATATGTAGGTATTATTCCTTGTTTGTCACCCTAGGTACCTTTTAGATATGAAAGAAAACTTAACTGGATTTAAGCTGAAATATGAGGTGCTCGAGGGAAAATGCCAGCCATGAAAATAAAAAGGAAATGAGTGATGTGATTTTTAAGAGGAGGAAAAAAGTATTCCAAATCAAAGTAAACTCAAAGAAAAGCCTACCTAGGCGCCTTAATCATAGATTAATCCTTGAAAAGAAGCACAACAACCATGAAAAATATTCCAATGGGAAAGCAGTTTCAACTATCCATTAAAATGCATCCAAGAAAACTGTTAGAACATCACACATGTGAAAATTAAGGTTTTGATCCATGTGAACAATGTATACAAATGGATACTTATCTACTACATTTGAAATATCATTACATAACAAATGAAAATGCTACTGATTCAGAAACCTAGTGGTATCATTGCCTCGGCCCTAGTACCAAAATACTCAACAATTGTATTTCATTTTATGACAGTGTACAATCAAAGGGGATTAGTTCAGTGCTACAGACCTTGTTCTTATCATCTATTTTAAAAAATTACAACAGATTTTCAATGATCTGATACAATGAAGAATGAGGGAAGAAAGAGAGGAACAAGTTATTGTTGTAGATCCAACGTCTTCTCTAAGATCTCAAAACTATGGAAAATGAACGAACCTCTCGTTTCTCCCTTTCAGGATGAGCTTTGATACGTCTACTGATGATGGATGCACCTTTGCAATTTTCCTTTAAGAAATGGACATGAAAATCATCACGTCTCTGGAAATCATATATTTTGCTACTACTGGCGTAACTAAATTTCGTGGGCAACTCATTCCATAGTACACTTCTCTAACGACATCAATTTCTTGTGCATTTTTCATTGTCTAGTGATTGAAAGGAAGGGTTGATTCTGGTATTGAATAATAGCGATGGGCGTGCTTTTCTCTGATCAACATTGTCACTGGAGAGAACTTGTCCCATGATGTGCTAGATTAAGGAAAACTACAAGGGAGTTTTCTTTTTCCTCATTTCATTTCTTTGGGGAATAAAATCGGCATAGGAATCTTGGTCCCCACAACCTTTATTGCTGAAGGATCCATCACAACAAGGGGGATATTAGTCGTAAACCTCATTTGATACTAGCTTTACTAGAGCAACCTTCATGTATCATAAATATACACAATTGAAAGATGGAGCATGAGTGAATATGCCTAAAAATTTCGTGGACTTGCCTCAGCTGGCATATATTACTCTCTCAAACTTCCCCATTACACGGAGGTGGTGTATGTGGATCTTGGGAAAGCATAGAGTGGGGAGAACAAATAGCCACTATTACTAATAAATCATTGGGATTTCTCGAAATTCTTATTTAACATGGGCTCTATTATCCCAATCAAGAGTGAAGCTTCAAAATGCTTATTTAATATGATCTACAAGTCCTAGGGTATTTTTTAAGGATTCTAATATTACACTTAAGTATAGTATCCTAGGCAATTATTTTGGATTGAAAAAAACATGTATATAGATAGGTAGGCGAATATTAAATATGAAACATACAATTTACTACTGAAATGTGTAAATTTTGGCGAATATTATGGCAAAAAAACATATTTTATGTAAATATAGGCGATATTAGAGACTAAAAATGACCAAATAGCAAATTTAGTTTTTGAAAAAAAGCCTGAAAAATAGCCAATTGGCGAAATTTTGCCCTTAAAAATTACCGTGGAGCCTATGACTTGGAGCAACCAATAGGATGCTTTTCCAAAAAGAAATTGATCCAAGCCTTTCAGGGCAATACTTCATTCGGTGGCAAAGGGAAAGCTATAGAGGTTAATGGGATTAGTTGAGCTTCCGTCACAAAATAGAGTATGGGAATATAACTAGGAATAAAAGCAAGCTATGAATTGTGGGGGACAAGTATTTTCATATATATATATGTCCAGATTAACAAGAAATGTATTTGGTCATGATTTAGATCAGACGCAGAGTAATCATGGCTCGAGATTTGGCCATTGGGAGTCAGGTTATTCATGATTTTAATCACATGGCTCTGAGAGTGAGTCAAAGCGATTTCATATGTGTAAGATAAGGAATGATTAGTAGTGAAGCATGTGGACAAGATGACTGAATCATGTAGGGTAAATTACAACACTGGGATGCCATACATTATTAAGGTTGACACTCCATGATTCCTAAGATGAATGCAACTTCACATGAGCGAGCATAATTTCAACCAACTCAGCAGTCATGCTGCTACATGGTTTGACAACTCGCGTCATAAAATTCTTGTCTTTGGCATGAGGAAAGATTTTCCTTTTTTGATAGGTCCCTCAATCATCGATTGTTGGGATTAGCCTTAATCATTCTACATGACTCTTACCTATCCATAGATGGGATGTTTATCATTACATTATTGCCCACTTGTCAGGCCATCAAATAGACTCAAATTTCTTTTGGCACGCTATTGAATACTGACCATTGATGGGGAAGTGATGTTTATGCATCCTGCTACATGCCCTAGTGGTTGTCAATGGCCATGATCGAACCCTAGTTTGCTGCATGATTTGATCTAGACCGTTCACATCATGTCCTTTTCTTCCTCTTAAGTAGGGATAATTTTAAGAACCACCCCCAAATTTATATGTATAATAAATGGACAAATCTCCTTGATATATAGGAAAATTTGAAGACTATTTTATCAATAATATAGTATATATATATATATATATATATAAATTTTTTTGGATGATATTTCATTCTATTATAGAATCTTGTAAAATCTTAGTGAATCTTTCACTAAATTATAATATATTGCAAAATCTTGGCAAATATTTCACTGAATTATAAAATATTGTAAAAACGTGGTGAATATTTCATCGAATTATAATATCTTGTAACGTCTTGGTGAATCTTTTTCCAGGAGGACTCAGATTTTGATTTTAAAGATTACTATGGTAATGCAATTTAAGAGCATATACCAAATCTCAACTCTAGACTCTCTCGACTCCTAGAATCTCGAATGAACAAATGCGTGAATGAGGAGAGGAGGGATTTATTTATACATTTCACAAGTAGTATTGGTCACTCACGACTAAAGGTGTCGGTGAAACAAAACCGCACTAACTAGATTCATGGAAAGTGGGGACTCCACTTGTTATCTCATCCCTTAATGGTCTAGCAGACATGTGGGGACCCAAATCTTGACAGACGAACAAACTGATATATTTGAACACTTTACACCGTGGAGTGATTATGGAACCCACAGACCATTATTACAACGTGGAGTCTTATCGAGACCCACAAGCTTAATATAGTATATGAATTCCCAATTAGATTTTTTCCAAACCTACGATTTTTAAGCTACCCTCGAAAAAATATAAGCTGCTTATCTTTTTATAAATACGAATACCACTTTTTCATTTCTTTTGTTGACAATCAAAATCTGAATTATGTCATTTGATTTAGATTTTTTAGATTTAGCTAGAAAATTGCAACTGTTATTAGAAATAAGAACATACATTAATAGGAATAGAAAGCACATTAATGCATCATCATGCATATCATTAGAAATACTCTGTTAAAGACTACTTTTTCTCAGATAAACTGAGGCGGTGTCTGTATCCATGTCCTTGAAATTTTCAAAAGCATGCAAAATGTTGTAAAACTAGTTTATCACCATCATTGAAAGCAAAAGACAAGATACCAAATAACATAATGTCTACATATCAGGTCAAACATGCCTTGCATATATTAAATATAATCATGATGGACATGAAGTATCATATTCCAACTAAATCATATATTCATCATACATAACTAGATCCATTTCCGGATGATGATATCAATTACACATAAAAAAAAATCACCAATTTTTTTTTTACTTCTAAATGACCCTTACAAAAAACAAAATACTGTAAAACAAATACGAAACCCAACAAATTTAGATTACAGATAAAATTAACAAACTTGGAAATACGAATAAAAAAATCTACCAATCACGAACTTCTCAATACAAATAAAATAATCTAATAGAACGCTTTGGACAACTCTACAGGAAGACAATGCCAAAATAATTACTATTCCACTATAGCCCCTCCATTATAATCAATGTGCATTCATTTATATTAAAAATGTCCCAAACTTCAACAATGTCAATAAAAAAATATGAACATACACACTCTCATGAATGCCTCAGGTCTAATAATAATTATAGAGCAAGATCTCGATAAAAACATATTTTAAACAAGTGGGTCAAATTTAGTTTGAATATATAAAAACCATGTGGCATCTCTCCACCAAGAGTAGCATCCAATGACAATGTATAAATGTTAGTCAATGGTTTAAACATGACAAGGAATAAAATAAATCATATCTTATGAGCTATATAATGCTTTCATGATATCAATACTGATAGGATAGATAAAAAACCTAACAACATCAAATAAGCCCTAAAAATAAAGAGCGCCTTGGAATTGAATAGGCCTTAAAAATAATCCATGATAAAAGGAAAATTTATAGTATAATAATATATTATAGTTGCAGATAAAAGGCATACAAAAGCATGATAAAAAACATACTATGTTAATTATTGCTTAAAAAGCATGATATGAGTATATATTCTCTGATAATTTGCATGTGTAGTATGCCCCTTCAAGACCCAACCTTTCAACAATGGAGATGTTGTGTGAAGATTAAAATGTTGAGAAAAATAAGAATGAAAAGTGGAATCACATAAATTGGAACCTTCACCTTGTAAGTGCAATCCGATGTGGGTGAACCATGAATCACTGCAACCATTATACAAGACAAAATTGCCCCTGATTTTCCCTCCAATACTGGAAATCGAGGGCTCAAAGAAGGTATCAACATGAAATTGACTAAAAATCCGGGTGAATGGAACCGTATGCCTGAATTATAGGGAAAATGGAGGGAAAAATAACTCTTGGGAGCCTCCATTACTGAAAATCAGGGGTGAAGAAATGATTCCACTAGAATCACCTTAGAAATTGGGGGCGAATGATAGATTGGAGGGAGATTTTTCTCATGCCAAAATAGTTTATTTCATTTTCCTCATTAATATATGGGAGGCTATTCATTTTGGATTTATTTATTTTCTAATAAATATTGGGTGAATATATTTCAACTAAAAAAACCTTTTCCACATAAGAAAATAGCCCACTGAATTTTTGTAACCCCCTTAATTTAGCCCCTTAAATTATCCAAGCTCTTAAGTACAAGCCTTGCTCCCTCTAATGGCTAGGATTTGCGTTGAAAAATTGCACGCACTAATATTGGTCATTAGAGGAGAGAAATTTCGCTTGGCTTCCTTGCTCATTCTTTTCCCTCCAATGGTCAATATTGATCTTTGAAAAGCTACTCCATGACATATGGACCATCGACGGGTGATTTACCTTTTAAATTTTCTGCACATCCTATTACCTCCAATGAACACAACCTATTTCAGCTAACTACATGATCCAAACTGGGCCATAGACGCAAAATACCCACTTTTAAGTCCTTTGCATATTTTGAGGCCTCGGAGGGTCAGGATCTACCCTGACAAGCTGCGTGTGCACGTCTAGGACATTGATGAGATAGGACGCCTTTTAATCCTCTCGATATTTACTATACTTGAATGGTTCATATTTCTTACATGTAAACTGACCCTTGATGATCGATGCCTGGTTTTCTCTTCCTTTCGGTAGTTTAATCTTCCGCTTGATTGGGGGGGAAGCAAACCACAACTGTAGGTACAAAAAGTAGGAAAGGGAGTATGAAGATGTCGATGCTGATGTGATTAGGAATTAATTGAGTTTATATGCCCAGGGATACTACATACTTGTGAATTCATTTTAGACCACAAAAATGCACGAATAGGGTGACCTGCTACATAGACTGGTAGGGTAATCAGACCTTGATGAAGAGTTATTTTGGGTAGACAACCATGAGATCCTACACATAGATGTCGAGGAAATATCATTTATGACTAGTTGATCTCATAGGGGGACACCACTTATCCTATAAGGGGAAGGCATAGGCCCTGGAATGATGATAAGCAATGATTATATCATCGCGTATTGAGATCATGACACTTAGAATAGAAATCACCAAGTGTCAATATGGAAAATATGAGACTCGGCTTGAAGACTTTATTATTCACTATCACTTAGATTTTAGGTTTGAACATGGAGCATCTATCTTTTCCATCATATATGTATTATTCTCTAGAGTTGTTAGTTTTTCAACATTTAATTCAATATGATCTAGGATCTTAACTGAGAGAACAACATGTACAACACATCAAACATAGGAGACAAGAGACACAAAGCATTTCATCAGGGAAAACCAAGAAGTTGAAAAACCCCACAACTTCCTCAGAGATAAAATGAGCACCAATACAAAGATCAAACCCCAAAACAAGAGATAGTCTCCAAGCAACTTCTCCTCCTCCACTTGTGTGCACTCCTCTCCTCTCTCACTAATGTGAAGTGACTGAGTGAATGAATGGATAAATAGAGAGGTGCTCCTCTGTATTTATACTTTACCTTTACTTGCCTTTTACTCTAATTGGGCCGACCTCCCTTAGGAGAGTCTAATAACCCATTACCACTTGTCACTGGGCTGACCCCACTAGGGTGGTCTAATAACCCTTTATCTCATATAGGGCTGATCCCACCAAGGTGGTCTAATAACCCATCAAGTATAAGTTACGACACTTACAATATAACTTGCGACACTTCGAATTGGAGGAATAATACATCTCCGTTGGGGATACAATAAAGTACAAATGTAATGCATACAATATACAAGTGAATATCTTCCAAAGTTACAAATACATCAACACTCCCTCTTAAATAGGAAGGTATTCTCTTGACACAAGAATCAATACATATAGGCACAAGTCTTCAACACTGGAGCTGGATCATCAATACTAGATCACTGGAGTATCATCGTCACTGTTGTTGTACTCGTCATCTCGATCATTGGTGCTAACTCTCAATTCTACTCGTCATAGGAATTTCTACAAAGCCATCCATTTTTCATGCTGGATGTAGGCCTAGCCTCCATGTAGGTCTTCATCATATCTGTGAGCGGTCTGACAGAGGTGGAATCTCAGGACTGATTATGTGCCTCTGCAAAATCTTGAAAGAGCATCTCAGGACTGATTACAATCTTACTGCTCAACCTATAAGATCTCCTAGGACTAAATTACAAGCAGACCTCACAAAACCTCAAAAGAGCATCCCAGGTCTGATTACGAGCTTACTACTCAACCTCTCGGATCTCCCAGGAATAAATTACATGCTACCAAGCAAAACCTCGAAAGAGCATCTTAGGACTAATTACGAACTTACTGCTCAACCTATAGGATCTCCCAGGAATAAATTACATGCTGACCTCGCAAAACCTTGAAAGAGAATCCCAGGACTGATGACGAGCTTACTGCTCAACCTATCGAATATCCCAGGAATACATTACATGATACCTGGAAAAACCTCAAAATAGCATCCCAACTTTGATTAAGAGCTTACTGCTCAACCTATCAGATCTCCCAGGAATACATTACATGCCACTGCACAACCTGACGCATATCCATGGCCTCAAAGTATCATGCTGATACTCATGATCAATCTGATCATCCTCGCACGGAGCATGATGTTGATGCTCATGATCATACTAATCATCATCATATAGAACATCATCCGGAGCATCGCTCTGATGCTCATCACATCGCACTTACATCCACAGCCATGGGAAGGATCCTCCTACCACCATGCTTGGAATGGCACCAGCTTCTGTGTCCCGTCACTTCCTCCTGGAAGTATCTTCAATCTGAAGAACACCAAGCCTCTCTCTGAAGTACTTGAACTTCACCTTGGATAGTGGTTTGGTCAACACATCTGCTATCTGCTCGTCCGTCGCAACATACATGAGCTTCATTGTTCCTCTTTGCACCATATCCCTGATTTAGTGATACTTGATATCGATGTGCTTCGACTTTTCATGGAACATCGGGTTCTCAGACAACTTCACACAACTTTGGTTATCACAGAAGATATAAGTAGCATCCAATTGGATATCAAACAAGTCAGACATTAGCTTCCTTACCAATACTGCCTCACAACTAGTCGAACAAGCTGCGACATACTCTGCTTCGGCTGTGCTCAGTGCTACACAAGATTGCTTCCTGCTAAACCAAGATATCATACTTGATCCCATACTGAAGCAACACCCCGAAGTGCTCTTCCTATCTGTAGCACTACCTACCCAATCGGAATCAACATAACCCTCCAGGTTAAACTTTTGATTCGCATCATACTTGAGCCCATAATCAACCGTACCCTTTAGGTACCTTAGAATATGCTTTACAACAATCAAGTGAACATGTCTAGGATCCGTCAGGAACTGGATCAAGGTGTTCACAGCAAAGCAAAAATCTGGTCTCGTGTTCATGAGGTACATCAAGGACCCAATCATCTGATGATACATCGTGGCATCAACTGACTTTGATGAAGCATCGCTCAATAGCTTCAGGTTCGATTCCATAGGTGTGGCCATGGACTTGCAGTCCATCATCCTGAACCTCTTCAGGATCTCTATTGCATACTTCTCTTATCCAAGGAAGATTCCATTTGCACTCTGCCACACCTCCATACCTATAAAGTAATGCATCATACCCAAGTCCTTCATCTCAAACTCCGCAGCAAGCTTCCTCTTTGTGTCGGCAATCAACCTATCCTCACCTATCACAAATAGGTTATCCACATGCAGTAGGAGTATCGCTGGATTGCCTTCCTCAACCTTGTAGTAAAGGTTGGAATCCGCTTTACTCTTGGTAAATCCCAAATTAGTCAGAAAGCTGTCAATCCTGCCGTACCATGTGTTGGGTGCTTGTTTCAAACCGTACAAGGATTTCTTTAATTTTCACACATGTGACTCCCTGTCACGTGTCTCAAATCCGAGTGGCTGCTCCACATACACTTGCTCTTCGACTACACCATTCAAGAAAGCTGTCTTGACATCCATTTGGTGTATCTTCCACTTCATCACTGTAGCCATAGCAAGTACTGTTCTGATGGAAGTGTATCTGGATACAGGTGCAAAGGTCTCTTCATAATCTATCCCTTCTTTCTGGGAGAAGCCACGAGTCACAAACCTTGCCTTGTATTTCTCTATGCTTCCATTTGCAACATGCTTGATCTTATAGATCCACTTGGAAGTCACAACAAAATTCCCTTCTGGTCTTGGGAGCACATCCCAAACATCATTCTTCATGATCGACTAGTACTCCTAGATCATGGCATCCTTCCATTACTACATCCCTAATCCTGGGAACTTCATATTCTTCAATATCTTCAATATCTTCAATAGGGAGTTTTCTTGAACTTCGTCGTTGGAACAAATTTCGTTGTCCTTCTTTTGTAGGTGATTGTATACGATCTTTCCTACAAGTCAAATTCAATTGCATGATTAGAAACTTCTCATAGTTTTCATAACAAAATCTTACACATAAGGACATATGTCATAGTCAGTCATGCAATTATCTTAGCCAATGCTTCACTACAACATTTATCCATATCCTGTAACTTTCTAGATGCCTTCCATCTCTACCAGAACATTGTTAAGAGTGTGCACAACTCCCAACATGTCAACAAAGAGGTTTCATTCTAGATAAGTAGAAATGGAATGTTGTACAGTACCATAGGCCACTTACCCATTACTTGTATATCAGTAGTATCTTGTTCATTAATGCAACTTTTCTAAAATGCATAATATATATCCTAAATCTAGGAACATAAGTATGTACATGACTGAACAACATTATTTAAGTAATCATATATACAAGAAATGACAATTCAAATACTTATCTTTGTTTGGTTGTTGGGTGGATTCCCTCTCAATCTTTGCTTCCTTGCAGGAACTACTGGAGTGTGCTCCCTCTTGATCTTTGATTCCTGGATTATCCGTCCTTGAACTTATATCCATCCTAGACCACTATGCATGCTTAAGTGTGCACTAGTGACATCATTGTGTCATCCTCGAGATCTCATACATAATCATACATTCATTAGCATAATCTCAATATGATCAAAACATTATGATTCTAAATAAACTTAAACATGTATGGTCATGGACATTTCATACACAGGTAATTTATCACAAGTGTTAGTATTTCAAGGTTTCAGGGAGGACTTCTTTTATTCATTCATATTCTTATTTGACCATAGGACTCTTCTATTTTTTCATATCATCAATCAAAGTAAGAAGCATAATATGCATAAACCCATGATTACTCAAACTTATAATTATCAATCATACAAAAGTATACTTATATAAGATCCTAACACAAGGTAGGATTCTAAATCGATATAGGAAAACATACTTGGATTATCATGCTTTCTAGTTATGTCTAACATACCCATATAATGTCTTCTTTGTTCTCTTCAATGATTTAGAGAGCTTGTACTAGTAACCTGCATATTTCATAAGTCAAGCATTGTAGAACCAAATTATACATACCTCGTAAGTAGAGCTTTTATGTGATCAGGCTATGGATGAGTCTTTGTCTTCATGTCACCATGGTCATATGTTCTTGATCTAGAACTTGATTTGTCTTTCTTGATGTACCTTTCATGTTAGCGGACAACATCATCCTCATACAACACCATAGTGCTTTAGTACAATCATAAGTGTGATAACCCTCATCAATGAATGTCTTCTATCATTCATACTTTTACTAAGGTGATAAGACAAGTCTAAAATTAATCAAGATTGTACTAACCTCAATAATATGAAGACAAACATATCATAAACTAATCATGAACAGATTTCAAAACATACCTGTATCTCCTCAAGTCATACTTGTCGAGATTGCTTGTAGTCTTCTTATGTAAAGCCTTAGCCTCATATCCCTCTGGAACTGGAATCTATTCACTTATGTAGGTGTCCAATTCATCCTCTTCTAGTATTAACCCAATCCAATTTGATTTGCTGAAACTGGATCTGGGGCTGGCTAGGGTTTGGAAGAGAAACCCTAAAAATCCAAACTTGGAATTTCAAACTTCTGTCTAGACACGGAGATGCAATTGACTGAGGTGAGCAAGCTGGTGTGATCAGATTTTGAAAACTCCAAAAATTGACCCTCCAAAAATGACCTACGAATTTCTGATCTGCAACTTTTGTCAAAATCTGGTTTTCTGGTTTTTCTTGTCCAAAAACCAAACTAGGGTTTGATAGATCCCGAGGTTCTACCCAACCAAAAAATTTGATCTTGGTCTCTAAATTTTGATTTTTCTGAGGAGAGCAATCCTGTGCTGAGAGCACTCCAAAATTCCACTTTTGTCAAAAGCCCTAATTTCCCGCAGCAGTGACAAGCCAAAAATGAAAATGCTCAGAATCCAATTATGTTTTGATAGAAATATATGCCATATTGTTTCTGGTGCATCTATGAAATTTCCGATCCTCAGGGTCTGAAAATTCGTCCTATTGTAGAATGACCTATCATCTTTCTAACCCCACATATATGAGATCTAATGGATTCTCCATGAGAGAGATATGCTAAGTGTTGCAACATGACCTATTTATGGGATGAAACAACATAACGAACTTGTACGGAGTGCCACGTGTCACTATTTCAACTTCAACCTCTAAAAATTGAACCTGTGAAATTAAAGTTTGTTCCCTAACTACCACTTTTTACGGAATTCCATTTGTATCTTCCTATCCTGAGATATGACCTTTGTTCCTAGGTCACCTGTTTAGGGTAGCATTCTGGAAGAGGCAGAAACCCTAACTTGTATGAATCATATCTCACAAAGTACAACGAATTTGGGGCTGAAATGTTTACATAGGGTACATCCGTGTCTGATATTTGGCCTATGAAAAATTCAGATCCTGAACCTTTGCAAAAACTGATTTATAGCGAAAGTTTCACGATGACTAGTTTTTACTATAGCAAGCCCTATCTTCCAATTTGTCGCAAGTGCAACAAGTGTCGTAAATTCCATACAATTCCTTCCTTCAGGTTAGATCTAATACCATGTTAGTTTTTCATCATTTGATTCAATATGATCTAGGATCTTAACTGAGAGAACAACATGTACAACATATCAAATATAGGAGACAAGAGACACAAAGCATTTCACTGGGGAAAACCAAGAAGGTGAAAAACCCTGCAACTTCCTCAGAGATAGAATGAGCACCAATACAAATATCATAAATATCAAAGCCCAAAACAAGAGATAGTATCCTACTAGCTTCTCCTCCTCCACTTGTGCACACTTCTCCTCTCTCTCACTAGTGCGAAGTGAGTGAGTGAATGAATGGATAAATAGAGAGGTGCTCCTCTATATTTATACTTTACCTTTACTTGCCTTTTACTCTAACTGGGCCGACCTCCCTTAGGAGAGTCTAATAACCCATTACCACTTGTCACTGGGCCGACCCCACTAGGGTGGTCTAATAACCCTTTATCTCATACAGGGCCAACCCCACCAAGGTGGTATAATAACCCATCACGTATACGTTACGACACTTACAATATAACTTGCGACACTTGCAAATACAAATGACGACACTTCCAATCGAAGGAATAATACATCTCCGTTGGGGATACAATAAAGTACAAATGTAATGCAAACAATATACAATTGAATATCTTCCGAAGTTACAAATACATCAACAAGAGTACCTCCATCTTATTGTCTTTGACTGGTGCTCATCACTTGTGGTCAACATGTTGGACCAATTTACATTGTGTAGGATGGGGAAATATAAGACATTTAGATATGTTTTTATTTTATGTTCTTTCTTCATGGATAAGGTGCCGACAAAGAACCTAGGGATATCTACTCCATGACTTGGGATGAGAGTTCCTATGATGTGTCAATGTAGTGATCTCATGATCTACCTAGGTGGTGGATTTCCTACGAATACCTATGGCTAGGATTTCTTTGATTCGTGGAGGGAATAAATTGTCATTATAGATGATTACCCCTATAACATCATAGACTTTAGGATTCTAATATAGTATTGACTATAAGATCCTAATGGAAAATTTGTGTTAAGAAGTACTTCTTCACCCTTTCTTTCAAAGTGTGATTTTGTTTTGTTTGCAAAAAATATTTAATTTTTGGGGATTCTTGATGTATAAAAATGTTAAAACAAAATAAATTTTGTTTTTGTAATATTCAATGTCACTAACTATATCCTATTTTATTGTAACATTTGTTGGTCTATTGCAGCCTACGTGTATTCCCCTCAATATCCGTAGAGCATGGGGTGAGGATCATCTACAACTAGACTCCAAGGAAGATGATGTTGCAAAGGCCTTACATAATGTTTGCAGGAACTTATAGGGACTTACTATGGGAGTCCTAGTGACTAGGATCAAGGAGGTGCCTAGGCATATCTACATACATGTTGGAGTTCCATTTAGGAAAATTATAATACCGTGATCAATATCCATTATAGTGATATGCTACCATGGTGTTCATGCTAATGCGTTTAAGGATTAGATCTTGTGTTTACTCCTTGTATTTTTGTGGTATCGAATTATGTATCTATGTGATGCTATCTGGTATGATGGTGTTTATAGGCAGTGAATATGGTGCTACACATATCATAGACACACACACACACACATGGTTTTGTGAGTTTTTCAACTTACAATTTCCAATTGATGTGGTTATTTAGTTATCATGATTGTATTGTTCATGTATGCATTTGGATTCTAGCTTAATGTAAAATATACAAATCAATTATATAATTAGGTAAAGAATCAACCAATGCATTAAATATTTTTGGAATTTATCTTGTCCCCAAATTCATCAAGGATTTGAAAAATATTTTCTATGGTTTTCTCTACGAAAACAATCTTCTTGGATTTCTCATCCATTCTCTGTAAACAACATTCTGGAAAATAAAAGCTTCATCTTCAAGCAAGGAATGAGCAGTCTTCAACTGATTCTTCATTCCTTCATTCTCTATTTGCAACAAGGAAACAATATTTTGCAAGGAAATAAATTCCTATTGAAATCAATCATGGGATTCCTGTAAAGCAACAAATTTATTCTCATGAACCTCCTTCAATCTAAACAAGATCAAGGGTTCATCTTTGTCAAAGACACATATCTTTAATATACTTTCAAAATTTGAGAGTCAAGGCACAACAATGCAACAACAACACTAACAAGGCCTCCTTCAGTCCCTTTTGAAACCAAATAAGTATATTTATGCCCAATGCACAAAAAGGATAAATATTCTATCATTCAATACTTAAACGACCAAATTCTAGAATAGTCGATGGCTCAGTAAGTTGATCACCCAAAAAAAACCAATTCATGGACAAGCCAAGTACTAGTCGATCAAACAAACTCTAATTGATGATCAATCGAAAAACTTTACAAATCATCAAGTTGTCAGCTCTGAGATGCAAATTGGCCATCCAGTCGAATCACCATCGGATCGAATGCTCGAGTTGATGGCTGCAGAAGTCAACCAAAATATTTTTCTAGCACAACACAAGATATATCAATGTGTTAAATATTTAGTTGGCCATGTCTCAAGGTATCAAGTCTATCATATACGAGGTCGTCTCCAGTCAAACAAACTGTATCCAATCGATACTCTATCGATTAATACAATTCAAACATGAGTTGATATGCCTTATAAGTCAAGCACCCATTCAAATAACAATGCTCCACCAAACAATCTAGGGCATCATAAATCTTGCAAAATAACACCTAACACATTTCTAGATCTCATCATCTAGGGCACACAATGGTTCACCATTCTTCTAAAAAATAAAAGGGCTCATAAAACCACCAGCTTCTAATGGAACTCAGTCACTTTGAAAAACCCTTAATAATGAACCAACTAGCTCTGATACTATGTTGGGATAGGTAATAAACTATAGAAGATAATAACAAAGATTCTAAAAGAGCATTAGTGGTGTCTAAATACATCGTTACAACACTTAAGCACAATAATCCATGATCCAATGTGTGGTGATAAACCACGATCTCATGATAGACCGATCCTCGAAGTATCATCTATAAATAGGTTTGGGTAGGATCCCAAACTAACAACAATGAGACCACATAGTGGTAACTATCCATAACTGTCCATATATTATGGATCTAAATACCCAAAGTGGACATAGTTAATTCATAATTTAGTTGGCATCCATATCCTTAGAACAATCAACTCCCTTCTTCTGACAAGGTGAGGTTACCAACGAACCATAGGTTCCAACATAACATAAGTTATACACTCAAATTGGCATTCAAGAAGACATACCCTTAAAAAACTTCCTAAAAAGGATTGGATCACAAACCTGATAATCTTTGGTTAACTAAGATATTACTAACTAGGATTCCAAATTGATTGTGACTTGTTGGATGCCAAGGATTATATCCTTTGTAATAATTTGGATAATGACACTACATTCAACAACATTGTTGGTTTCCTAATTGAGATAAACACTGCTTGAACTCACAAGTTGGTTAGTGGGGAAAAATCACCCATGAAGTGGAAGCAATGTTTAGAGTGTGGCAATTGGAATTTCCCATGAATGCCATGTTTAAAAGGTGTACTTGTTGTTATCTATAAAGGAAATATCAAGGCATGATAAGCATCAACCCTAACCAGGTAAGAGAAAAGAGAAAACTAAGTAAAATACAAATTTTATCTTACAACATGTTACATGGGAATTATGAAGCACAAGTGCTCACACATAGTATATATTAAGATAAAGTCCATTTCCAGGATCATCTAATGGGAAACCTTCATAATATACCGACTTATATGCCCGTTTAAGTGGCACACTACTCTCAATGTAAGGGTCATGCCACTTAAGTTCAAATTTCCCTACTCCTAATTTATCAACATCTAGGTCATACACCAAAATCAAGTAACCTTTAGAAAACATTTGAGGATGAACACTCTTGTCATATTATTCTTTGATGAATTTCTTATGAGTCTCATTGGCTATGGATGCATCTTGACATTTTTCTTCAATTTGTTCTAAGTATATGAGGTGTTCTTCTTTGGTTGAGGTATTAGGGAGGAATTCGAAAACTAGTTTCAATGAACATATTTCACATTCAATTAGTAAAAATGCCTGCACACCATGCACTAGGTGGAAAGTATAAATATGGAGGTAGTTTTTATTGATGTTTAGAAAGCCCATAGAGCAGATAAAATCATTAGATGCCAATTTTTTTTTTTGTTTTATTCATGGTCCTTTCTAACTTGGTTTTCAAAACTTTGTTAACAACCTCAACTTGGCAATTGGATTGAGGATAGTACGTGGAATATTTTTTTTTCCAAAAACCTAACTTGGCTTCTAGTTATTTAATCGTGTAGGTATATAAATGAGATACATGATTGGTGATGATTTCTTGAAGGATACCAAATCAAGTAATAATGTGATTGAACACAAAAAGTGTTGTTGTAGCTTGCCATTTTTTGAGGTTGTCATAGCTTTGTCTCACTTAGTAAAGTAGTTGACGACTACTATAATGTAATGGTGACAATTCATCAAAGCTAGTTTACATATCATGAAATCAATTTTCCACTTAGTGAAGGGGTTGAAAATAACTACAAGATGAAGCGGTGCAGGAGGGGCATACATTTTCTTTGTAAAAATATGACAAGGATGACATTTTTGGATGATGTGAATACAATAATTGAAGATGGAAGGATAAAAGTAACCTACATGTATGGTTGTCTACAATATTTCCATTCTAGAAAGATGACCACCACATTCTCCTACATGGTAATCATTTAACACTTTCCCAAATTCCTCATGAATTAAGCATCGATGCAAAATTGAATCAATTCCCTAATGATACAAAGTGTCACCGATAATCAAATAGTTTTTGGTTTGACAACAGGTCCACTAACAATTATCATGATATAAGTGACAATGACACTACTAGGTTTGAAGATACAATAAGAAGTAATGAAGAATATAATTTTGTCTATCAAGCCGCCATCAATAATGATATTCTCATTATCTCTAAGGAGATGATACAACAACTTAGCAAAATCTAAGGAATTCTTGGATTTAGATGTATAAAATATCTAAGTATTTGGATAGCATGCACTATTGCTAATTCCTATTTCATGACATGGGAATACTACAATTTAGGATTGAATGTAGCTCACTTGGTGAGCGATGAGGCCGGAAATTTCTGATAGTGCAGGGTGGGGCTCAAATCCCCCGCACTCTTGAGAGTGAAAAAAAAAAAGAATACTACGATTTAGGATTGACAAGTCCCTTGCTTAGGTGCTTAATTAAATGCTCTTGTTGTGATTTATCTTCTTGGGTAAAGACCATGCTAGTGGTTGACTTTCACATTGTGAAATATAATAAAGAAACCTTGTTTATAATATGGAGGTTGCAACAAAGGAATAGAAAAAAGAGCGGTTTTCAAGGCATTGAAGGATGATTAACACTATTACATTTGGTGTCCAAATATGACGCAACTAGTTTGACACTCTTTTGTGTTAAGTAAATGTTGAATGAAAAAAGTGACCAATGTCTATTGAACATTGATGCAAATGTGTCAACTATTTGACATTTTAATGTTTAAAAAACATCACTTAAACTGCATTTCTTGGACATTGGAAACTTCATTTAAGAAATGCATCTTGGACTTAAAAACATCACTTAATAGTTGTTCATTAAACGTTAAAATGTCTCTTAAGTGGCATTGTTTAGATGTTAAAATTTAAAAATACGTCTCTTAAATGACATACATTTGACAGTTATCTTACACTTGCGATGCTTGACAAGTTGATTAAGTGATGTGTGTTTAATTTTTTTTTAATGAGGTTTTTTTTGTTTTTCCCATAAATGTTGTGCCAACAATGTAACATTATGAGATGATGCAACATCATTTGAACATAAAATACTTTCAATTACATAATTATGAGTCCTTTCCGTTTTTTAGAAATGTTAATTGGTAATAGACATTGAGACTGCTCCCCATTACAATTAAATTGGGTTTTAGTCCTTCCAATTTCATGTAACAAAATAATTATAATGCATCATTATAATATTTTTATAATGGGATTAGAAATGTATAGCACATTTATGATGGGATTGGATAGGTGGGGTACAAATAAAAATAATCTACCAGGGTATTTCTTAAGGGCTAAATTTCTCCAATTGGCTATTGCTAATTAGCTTAAAAGTTCGCCTATTTTTACATAAGATATGATTAAATTGCTAAAATTTGCCAAAAATTTACAAATTTTAAGACTGTATTATATGTGTTTTATTGAATATTCGCATATATATATATATATATATATATATAAGTCTCCTAGAATACTAAAATAGGTATATTATTTGAATTCTTAAAAAATACCATGTTAAACCTACAAGGCTAGGCCAAAATGTAATCTACAATAATCCATAGGTTTATGCTCCATACTCAATTCAAATTACAATGTGTCCCTACTAGGTGATGAATAGTTTGAGTTCCATGAAACTTACCAAGGAAATAAGGATCTTGTGATCCACATTAACAATTGCACAAAGAAATGGCCTATAGAGGGGATTCTTGGAAACTCATAGGTGGACAACTTTTTTTACACCTTAGTTCCCAAGGTCACATGGTCTACCATGATGAGCACCAAATATACAAATAACACTATAATAGGGTCTAGGAGAACTTTTGTTTCCCATTCTCTTGTAGTGGTAGAGCATGTCATGAAACATCTATTTATAGATAAGTAGTAGAGCAGTTTTAGTGCTTGGGTGTGTCTATCTCACTAGTAGATTAAAAAATTTAGGGTACTATGGAAAAGACCACAAGATTTCGTATGTTTCCAAAAAATTGGATAGAATGGGAATAATAAATATGACCTAAAAGAGTTATGGCACATCCCTAAATAATCCCACCTAGACTATACATAAGATGCAAAATCGACATTGAATTCAAATACCGATATCCTCTCTTATTTTTTTATATGTATTAGAAAGGTTCTAAACTCTAATGGAATCCGTGGTGGTACGTATCCCAATATAATATAAAATTAGTATACATGAATGTGTTTAAATATTCTATAAAGCCCTTCATGAGAGGGAAATGCTTATTTATAAGTAGTTAGTCAATAACGTAAGTAGATTTACCCTTCTATCAACCTTTTGAATATCTAGATACTCAAAGCTTGGGGACCAATAGAGTAAGGTCTATGAAAGGATTTAAAATAATTTAAATAATAATGAAATGGTTAAATCAATGTCAACATGTGTGCACTAAGGATAAACGTTTAATCAAACCATATTCCAACCTTCAATGAGTCACCCCTTGATTAAAACATCATGAACACATGTGCCACTGAAGGTGGGGCACTCCATCAAGCATTGTTCCATGTGTATAATTTGTTCTCCCTAGTGAAACCCACATAATGAAAAATTATAAGATCCTTCTAGGTTTGAACCTAGGGTGCTCTGCCAAAGGACATATACATTATTAATATCACATCAAACCTTCAAAAATGGCTTGAACATAAAATATGTGTGTATTACCCCCCTTTTTCAAACTCAAACTTAGGAAATATTACATCACAAGGGTACTAACATCATCAGTTACACCTTCCACCAAGGTCATCCACCATAGAGAAATGAGTCTCCTCCACTAAAGGTCTTTATCAAACACCCATATTGAATAAGAGAAGAAGTTGTATAAAGATATAGATCCCCAAGTCCATTAATATGATCACAGGTACCAACTAAAAACTCCAATGTGAAACCTTATACACTATGAGGTGTAACATGTTGGTACTAATTCTCTAATGATAGAAATTCACCTATTGAAGAAGGATCCTATAGATTTTTGGAATAGATTCTGAGAGGTCTCATTGGTATTTGAAGATAAGTTGATCCAAAGGGATATATGTGGCCACCCACCTATTCCACTAGCTCAAAAAAGTTTTCCATTTTGGCAGTTTTATAGTAATTTTTCTACAGTTTTTCGGGTCACGAACTTCTGGGGCTGTTTTGAGGCCCTTAACGACGTTTGTTTGATATTTAGGGGGCCAATGGTTTCCAACAACATTCATTGGCCCCCAATCAGAAGTTGTAAATCTCAAATAGACCTTTCTAATGGACTATCGATCCCCCCAAATAGAGATCGTATGCAAAATTTATGACCCCGGGAATTTGACTCTTCAACTAACCACCTTGGGTCTACAAACTTTATGACGGTTCATATTCTAGGGTTATTTCCCTCATGCTTATGATAAATAGGATCTTTCGGCCTCTTCTTGTATTCATCTTGTCACGAATGACGGTATCTGCCACATCTCTTCTTAGAGATATAGCTACCACCATTCTAGCTGCTTTTATTTTACAGTTTGTTTTGTTTCATTCATTTTATAGAATCCGAGTTTACTATATCACTGTGTTTCCTGCCATATATATGTGTATGTGAATACATTTACGCTCTTTCATTTCGTTCTCACATAAATCCGGATCAGTGGTATCAGAGCGTTCTGATCATGTGGTTTCTTAGTGCATGTCCTCGACGAGATTTGAATATCAAGAGTTGGGTCTCGAACTAGTTGAACTTGGGGAAAACCCCCCTCGTCGGTCCAAGTAGACTCACATGGCAGGGGAAGAAAAGAGAGATGACGGAGCATTAGATCATATTAATCTATTTCTCGAGGAAGCCATCGCGTGACAAAGGAATGTGATGATGGATAATTTCACCCAGATCCTTCGAAGAATGCCGACAACGACAACTGCACCTTCAATGAGCAGCCGTTTAGGGGGTGTGACTTCGTTCAAGGTACAAGTTAACTTTGACATTCCCTTATTTGAAGGAAAGATAGATGTAGATGCTTTGGAGAAATGGTTAAATCTATTAGAAGGTTACTTCTTTGTTCAAAATTTTTCCGACAATGAAAAGATCACATTCGCGCTCCTTAAGTCCCTTCCCCATGTCAAAGACTGGTGGGATGGGTACTGCAAGAGGAAAGTAGGACAAGAGTCTGAACTATTCAGGATAGACATCACTTGGGTGGATTTTGTGGATTCTGTCAAGTAGGAGTTCTACCCAGTAGGAAACTATGATGACCAATACGCCAGGTGGACAACTTTGCGCCAAGAGAGAGACCAGACAGTGCTAGGGTTTACCGACATGTTCCATACCCTACGCTCTAAAATGGGTATTAGAGACTCTGAATGACACTTGGTCTTAAAGCACCGTAGAGGCATTCACAGGTACATTCAGATGAAGATGGATTTCCTGGACATATCCTCACTAGGAGAGGCTTATCGGTATGCTGTCAAGATTGAGAAAAAGTTTAAGCAAAAGAATAAGCAGGATTTTGGGTCTACAAATCAACAGCAGAATCCTGGAAAAGGTGGACCTAATTCATAAGGCAAAGGACAAAGCAAGGACGGCCAAAGCCCTGACAACCATCCCAAGTTGCAGGTAAAGAAGGGTAATGGGAAATCGAAGAAGGACACTGTGAAGTGGTGCAAATTCCACAAGAGCCCTTGGCACAACACTGATGAATGCCGCTCAAAACAATCCTTGTTGGCTGAGATGAAATCCTTGCATCCGGACTATGACTCTGACTCTGATGTAGAGAAAGAAATGGGAAAACAGATCATTGACGCGAAACCAAGTGCCACCATCGCATCCGCAAAGATCCAACTAGAAGAGTCAGAGGAGATAGAGGAAGGGGAGTGCATCTCCCATTCTCAACTATGGGTGCAGGGGAATCCACTACATTTCATTGTTGATAGTGGTATCCAGAAGAACCTCATCTCAGTCAAGGTCGTCAAAAGATTGAATCTTTCGACAGTTCCACATCCCCAACCATACAATATCGGTTGGCTAGGCTAGGGATGAGACATTCGCGCCAGTCAACGGTGCTGCCTCTCCTATGGTATCAAGCCCTTCAAAGATGAGGTAATGTGTGATGTTTCCCCGCTTGAATTTTGTGATGTTCTTTTAGGACAACCATATATGTGGAAACATCATGCTATGCATGAGTCTAGACCTCATAGTGTCATTATTACTTTGGGAAAGAAACTCTAAAGGATACTAGCGACACTTCCCACTACTGCAATGTCCCTCATCACAACTAAGCAGTGTAGGAAGGTAATCTCCCAAACAAGGAAATTCATCCTCTTCATCGTTCATTCTGAAGGAGAACGAAAGATCGCAACAACATCCGCCACCTCCACACAAAGCCCCTATACACAACAGAAACAGGTGGACAAGATCATGGAAGCATACAAGGACATCTTCACCACACCTTCCAGGGTGCCATTACATTGCAAGGTCAAGCATCCCATTGATTTGATACCTGGTGCGCCTTTACCTAACGGGCTAGTATACAGGCATTCCCTCATGGAAAATGAAGAAATCAAATGCAGATTCAATATTTAATCCAAAAGGGTTACATTCAACCCAACTCCTCACCTTGTGGGAGCCCAATTGTGTTGGTACAGAAGAAAGATGGGACATGGCGACTTTGTATTGACTACCGAGCTCTAAACAAGATCACAGTTCAGAATCGGTATCCCATTCCCCATATCGACGACCTTCTTGACCAGATTGACGACCTTATTGATCTGAAGTCTGGCTATCATCAAGTGCCAATTGAGAAGACTAATGTGTGGAAGACTTCCTTCAAATCTCAGGAAGGCATTTTTGAGTGGTTGGTCATGCCTTTCAGATTGAATAATGCTCCATCAACCTTCATGAGGATGATGGACGATATCCTACATCCATTCACCAATTCTTTTGTGGTCGTATATCTATATGACATCCTCATCTACATTAGAACATGGGAGAAACATTTGCAGCATATCCACCAAGTCCTCAGCACCCTGTGACAACACAAGCTATACATCAATCTAGAGAAGTGTTCATTTGGCATGAAAAGGGTTCAGTATCTTGGATACATCGTGGAAGAACATGGCATTCATGTGGATCCGACCAAGATCCAAGCCATTCACGATTGGCCAACCCCGACAACTCTCACAAAGCTTCGCAGCTTCCTAGGCCTTGCCAACTTCTATTGCAGATTTGTGTTGGGATTCTTTGATATTTCTTGGTCCCTTAGACAGGTGACAAAAGGGGGAAGGCGAGTTTCATTTGGTCCAAGACACAACAACAAGCATTTGAGGAGTTAAAGCAATGCTTATGTTCGACTCCTGTCCTTTCCTTACTAGATCTGCAACAACCCTTTGAGATTGAGACAGATGCTTCAGACTATGTTGTTGGTGCAATCCTCACCCAGCATGGCCATCCAGTGGCATATCACAGTGAGACACTTTCAGATGTAGTCCGTAAGTACCCCACCTATGAAAAGGAAATGTATTCCATTTTCCAAGCCTGCCACCAATGGAAGCATTACATCCTTGGAAAATAAACAGTCATCCACATTGACCACAAGCCCCTATAGTTCATGAAAACCCAAGGAAAGTTACAGAATGACTGCCACCAGAAGTGGTCCACTTACTTGCAGGAATTCCACTTGAACATTAAATATAAGAAGGGCAGCACTAATCGAGTCACTGATTTCCTCAGTCGACCTCCAGTAGCAGCACTAACCACGGTGCTCAACTCTTGTGGCCACGAGGCCTCCAGGTGGACTCAACTATATAGTAGTGATCCTGAGTTTTCTCCCATCTATCAAGCCCTATGTGTAGGCACACCCATGGCATACTTTCATCTCCAAGAAGGATTGCTATGCCACCTAGGCCATCTCTATGTTACTACAAGAGAGCGTGCAAAGACGATTTAGAAAGTGCATTACATTCGAGTGGCTGGGCACTTTGGCACAGAAAATATAGTGGCCATATTGCAGAAGTATTTTTATTGGCCCAAACTATGACAAGATGTCAGCCGATACATCAGATCCTGCACTCCTTGCGCCATAGTGAAACCTTCCATAAAAAATCAAGGGTTGTACACCCCTCTGCCCACTCCTGATGGGCCCTAGGAATCCATCTCCATGGATTACATGTCTAGACTACCTTCAACCAAGCATGGTAATGACTGTGTGTTTGTGGTCGTGGATCACTTCTCTAAGATGGCCATTCTGATAGCTTGCAAGAAGAACATCTCTGCTGAAGCCACTGCTAAGCTCTTCTTTGAGTGTGTTTGGGTTCATTTCGGGCTTCCACAAACTATCATATCAGATCAGGACAACGGGTTCCTAAGCACTTTCCAGTCCATCCTATGGTCATTGATGGATACCAATCTCACTAAATTGACTACCTTCCACCCCCAGACTGATGGAAAAATAGAGGTAGTCAACATGATGATTGTGCATATTCTGAGAATATACAATTCTAAACATCCCCGCACATGGGATGAGACCATTCCTTATGTTCAACATAGCTATAATAGAGCCCTTAATAGATCTACCAGCCACAGTCCTTTTCAAGTGTGCCTAGGGTTCAAACCACTGGCCCCAATTGATGTATCTTTGCCCACTATATCCACACAGGAGGAATCTACTCATGCTTAGACAGAGGCTGATAAGGCCACCATATTTGTTGAATGACTCCAACACATCCGCCAACAGGTCCATGACATTTTGGAAAAGGACAACACTAAGTACAAGCAACGACATGACCAACATCGGGTTCCACACAAGTTCCAGGTGGGTGATAAGGTTTGGTTGCATTTGCAGAAAGAGGGGCTCATAGGATCCCATCGCAAGCTTCGTCCACTTCGATATGGGCCATACACCATCACCAAGTAAGTTGGTGACAATGCCTTCGAATTAAGCATTCCTCCATTCCTTGGCCTGCACCCAGTATTCAATGTGGAGCTCCTTCTTCCATATTTTCCACCATTGTTGGACGCATCGGAGGTGGCAGAGCAATTGAAACCTACAGAGATTAATCCCGACTACATGGAACAGGAAACTATTGATCAGGTCATGGAAACACAGGTTAAGGGCACCTTCCAACAGAATATCCAACTATATCGGGTTGTCAAAGCAGGGCAACTACTCCACCAAGGCAAGTGGCTCACCAGAAGTCAAGTTCAGTAGAATTTTCCCCTGATGGGGGAACTCAATGCAATGGAGACCAATGCTTCCTAAGGGGCGAGGACTGATCCAGATGGATATAGGTGGCCACCCACCTATTCCACTGGCTCAAAACATTTTTCCATTTTGGCAGTTTTCTAGTAATTTTTCTACAGTTTTTCGAGTGCCGAACTTCCGGGGCCATTTTGAGGCCCTAAACGACGTTTTTTTGAGATTTGGGGGGCCAATGGTTTCCAACATCATGCATTGGGCCCCCGAATGGAAGTTGTAAATATCACATAGACCTTTCCAACGGACTACCGAGCACCCCAAACGGAGATCATATGAAAAATTTATGACCCCAGGAAGTTGATTGTTCAACTAACCACCTTGGGTCCGAAAACTTTATAACGGTTCATCTTCTAGGGTTCTTTCACTCATGCTTATGATAAATAGGCTCTTTCAGCCTCTTCTTGTATTCAAATTGTCACGAATGACCGTAGCTGCCACATCTCTTCTCAGGGATATATCTACCACCATTCTAGTTGCTTTTATTTTATAGTTTATTCTGTTTCATTCATTTAATAGAATCTGAGTTTACTGTATCACTGTGTTTCTTGCCATATATATGTGTATGTGAATATATTTATGCTCTTTCATTTCATTCTCACATAAATTTGGATCATAATTAGTTTGTTTCTCTTTGATGATGATGCAAATAGTGTATGGATAGTAAAATGCACATTTTGATTTCAAACTTTGAAATATCAAATATAAGGATTTTTTTCTTGGGGTAAAAGGAGAGTTTTGAGGGGATTTTAATGGATTTTATCAGCACCCTTTCTTATCTTGTTCAATTTAGTTAAAAAATTAGGTATGCATAACCAAATTTCCTTATCGACCCCTTGTATTTATTTATATATGTGGATATAAACTCTCGTGGCCAGTCCAAAGTTCAAAACACAACTCAAATTCAAAATCTAGCATTTATGATTTCACCGTAGACTAGATGAGGTGAAGTTAGTCTTTCCATAAGGACATTGAATCTATCTTGCTCCTTCTAGGAGGCCATTTCACTTTGTTCTTGGAGTATATTAGAGCTTGAGCATTTGACATCATCAAGCTCTATTTCAATAGTTTTCAACAAGACAAGGAGCCATCTACAATCGTTACACCATTCAAGCACGCAAATTGGGTATTCCTAAGTTCTCCTTTGCTAGATGGTTCTTTTATTCAACTAATTAATTTTTCTCCTACATAATGATTCTCAATGTTTTATGATTTATTTTTCCACCAAAATTTTCCATGAGTCATTTTTCACCCCTTGGGTTGGTTTTACATTCACCAATGGATTTTGCTAGAGATTTTATTTTCCCTCACTCATTAAACTATTGTCAAAACAACTAAATATGCACTATTTGATACAAACTTAAGCCGTTTGAGATGCCAGTGAAATAGATTGCACAATTAGTTGCAAAAATAAGGTAAATGTGAATGTTTGGGAATGCAACACTATGATTTTGTATGCTTGAATGATGTTTAAATATACTTACGTTCATTTGATTTCCTCTCCTTAAATTTCAAATGCTCCCACAAGTAAGTTCAATTAGGACTTCATTATTTATTATGAACACCCCTTGCATTTTATTGGATGAACCAAGTAAATTTGACAATATTCAATTGGTTCTAGTCATTGATATTATTGTGGTAGGAGCTGATATTTAATCATAATTTATTTCCCATTTAGGCTACAAAATGCAAGAGGTAATTAATAAAAAAAATATTTCGCATTCGAGTTACAAAAGCGGACATTGTATGAAATAGGAAAACTCCATAATCAAGTTACAACTAACTTAGTTGTTTCTATATGTCTATCCATTATGATAACTAAGAATAAAAATTCCCTCAAATCCATAGTATATGAAAAGAACAACCCCCCCCAAATAAATTTGTATTTCAAAATGAGAAGCTAATAGCTCGTTGACTAAAATTCACAAAGAAACATTAAACCTTGGATGTAAACTCAAAACGGTAGAATCTAATAACTTGAACTATGTTGATTGACAAGTGAAACATGAATTAGAAAGGCTTATCATATGATTTTATAGGCGAATAAAAGGGTTTGCAAATGAGGATGGAGTTAAACACAAATCCAAGATATAAAAATTTAGAGTGGATTGATGATAGTGATCCCCTTGAAATTGGAAATCAATGTTGCAACTCACAATTTGCATCAAATAGCTTACTCTAGTAAATGAAGAATGGATTGTGTACCCTAATAAGACAACAAAGGCATCATATGACACATAGGTAAACATCCTTGAGAATATAATGGCCTATATGAGAACATGCCAATTGACGTGTTAATGTAATTAACAAAAGAATAAATTCATGTGGAGACACTGATCAATAGTAGAAAAATTACAAAATGAAGTGCTATCAATGATGGCCACATTAATTTCCTTTTAAAGACATCTAAACTCTTAATCTGGCCACATATTACTCTATTCAATTATATTATAAGGTAAGTGTGTGGGAACTTCAACTATTTATAAAAAAAAAAAAAAAAAGTCCACTTGGAGAAACTTTATGGCTCATTACAATATAATCCCCCTTAATCAGGAAGTACTATTATAGATACCATAAAATTTAAGTAGATTTGGATGGAGGAGGTGAGGGATAACTAAAGTGAGTTACAATATAAGAATCCACTACAAAAGATACAACACAAATGGATTTCCATGGGATGGACTAACAACACAAATGGCTTTCCATGGAAAGGACTAACAACACAAATGGATTTCCATGGAATGGAATAACAACGCACGCAATATAAACACGTTGTATAGGATGTTGGTCAAGTTTTCAAATATTTGATGTTCTACATATAAATAGAATTGGAATGTTAACTTGGAGGGTTAAATCAATTTGTCATGATCCAAATGTGAAATCTCTCCCCGAAAATTGGGGAGGTTGCAAGTTTGACTCTCTTGTTCCCCTTAGGATTAGGTTAGGTAATTAGGGTCAATGTTTTACCTAGTTTACCATGCATGTATAATGGGGAAGTACTCCAAAACAAAAGGGAAGGAGAAGATAGAGATTGATAGTGTCATAGACCTACAATTTGCCCCTAAATTTTTTCTTTGAATTTAGGAATTTCCAACTTCATTTCGACACCTAAGGTCATGAAACATTGCCATTCCTCAGTCATAGGGGATTTTCTATCTTACTCCTATTACAACCATAATACACCTCTTCACCTAAGGATTTCATGCAACTTCATATTATTCTACAAACCATCAAATGCATCTAAGTTCAACTCAACCAAGCCCATTCAATAGTCCAACATGCATCCAACCACAACCTTTAAAACAACCCAACAATACTTATATTTAACAAGATTCAAAACTTATCCAATGTCAATAGTTAACCAACATAAAGCACATGTATAGGAAACATCCAAGGTAGATTCCTTAAACTTTATTTATGAGAATAATATTTACAGTATACAACAAGGGAGGAAAACCAACTACTTGCCACTCTTTTACATAAGTACAAATAATATAAGGGAAAATATCCTTTTTCCAATTCCCAACAGTATTGTACAAATAAACCCCAAAAGGTACCACATGCCTTCCTACTGTAATTCTTGTTCACCTCTTTGTTTTTCACTTAGCCAGTTCAAATTTTCCCTATTGTGAAAAACCATAACATAGAAAAATTATAGATCTCACTTTGAACTTGTGTGAATGAATCACTTCTAAGATGATTGAACTAATGTCTTAGTCACTTTGTGGCATACATTATACATATGAGTATTTCCAAACGCTTCCAAGACCCTCTCAATCTAAGTGGACTCAATTGTTTGCATCCAACTCCACTATTCCTTCATGACTTGTTTGCCGACATCCATATCCAATAGTGTTGTTCCTAATGTGACATGTGATTGCAAGCACATTCAAAACCCATGTTCCCACAAGTATTCCCATCGCATTTGTGTCTATCAAAAGTGTTCGTAGTAGGTGTGCCCATTGCATCTGTGTTTATCACGAGTGTTCCTAGTAGGTGTACCCATGACATCTGCATCCATCGCAGGATTGTTTGGTAACTGTGGCCATCACAAGTGTGCATGGAAGGTGCACCCATCACAAACATGCCCAAAGTGCATAAAAAAAACTCTACCGAGGAAGTGATTTAAAAAAGGTGCCTCCATGTGTGCTAAACTACCTTGTTCCCAAGTGTTCCCAAGAAGGTTCTCCCAACAAGTGCATTAATCCAACATCCATCCTTATGATGTGCATCGAGCTGCTCCTAGTGTACAAGCATCCAACCAAGTACATCTAGTTAGTTTTTGCAACCAATGTGCACTAAAATGCGTCTGCCCAAGTCATATGTAATCGAATCAATTCTTCTTTCCACTTTGTTTGTCATGCATCACCAAATGATTCCTACATATGAGGTTAACCACAACAACCTTCTCTACTTCAACAAGTTCCCTCCAATATTATCTTGTTCTATCCAATTAATGCGAGTTTCCAATGTCTATGGTGTGCCTTGCCTCATGCAAGGGCACTCAACATGATGTCTATTGTGTTCCTTACCGATGGTCCAATGCACATCATAACCGACTCTTCTAGCCATCAGCCTCATGTCATGTATGTTCTTGTCGACCAATGAGTACCAACGTGATCATGTGACATAGGTGCCCAAAGCCTCTCAAGGCTAGGGCCTTGCATCCTCCTCCTCAAAAATTTGTTGTTTTCCTTGAAAACATATATAATAACCCATTGTCCTCCAAGTATGCTGCCCAAAATCATGCATTCATTTTTGGTTGGTTTCTCCAACCACTCCACACTATAACTGATATAATACATGTGCAACTGCTCACTATCCAATGTTTCCTTTCAATGAAGCAACTTTGCCCAAATATATCCATGATGTATCCTATATGAATATGACATGGTTGCTGCATTTTGTTGTGATTGTGGCCTACTACTACTACAAATGCCTTATGCTATTGTGGCAACCCAACCTCCATTAAAAAGGTTGTGCAAATATCCAAGTGCTGCACACTTTTGAATTACTACTACTTATGTACTTAATCAATTCCTCCATGCATATGTGAATTGGTGTACCCCTCATGCCTTGAACTAGTTAGGTATATAATCCAACCATCTCATCCATGTCATGAGAATGCACATTCTCATGCTCAAACTAACCACTTCCTTCTGCAATTCAGTATTTTCTACACAAATTCTCCAGACTAAGGCAAGGTCACCACCTTTTCCTAAAAAATATCACAAATGTACTTCAGTCACATTTTCCATATGTTCCCTCTTCTTGAATTGCTTATATGTTGATTTAAAAAACCCCTTGGTTGGTGCATGAGTCTCAATGACCTCTTCTAATATATGAAATCCTTCTGAACCAACAAATGTGTAACCCTCAACTTGTGAGTCTTCATGAAGTATAACAGAACTTAACTCATGTATTAAGGCTCCATGATCCTATTCCTCAACCATGCCATTGTACTATAATTGAGAGTCTTACTGGGTAAGTTCCTTCGTACACTACCTAGACCCAACACTTAAATTGTTATTCTTCAAGAA
This sequence comes from Larix kaempferi, assembly GCA_027924585.1. NCBI lineage: Eukaryota > Viridiplantae > Streptophyta > Pinopsida > Pinales > Pinaceae > Larix > Larix kaempferi. Next base: position 317,922 of record BSBM01000464.1, on the reverse strand, counting down.
TGAGGCATGCATCCAACCTATCTTGTTTGTGCATGATTTTATGTGTAATGGATCACATCTTGGTGTGTGACCAATTCCTTGCTTCTAGTACATCATATTTCCCAAATTTCTCAACAGAAGGAAGGTATTCAACCATTCCTGAACTATCAAGTCACCTTTTACAGTCCAACACTTCCAACTTCCTCAATGACCTCAACACCTTTTATGCTATACTTAGACTCCATTTTTCAATCTTCCTAGGCAATAAACCACCCCAAGACAACTTTAAATGAGAACAAGGTGGCAGATGGCCATCGCAACCATTACCCTCAAATGCTCCAACAACTTAGCCAAATTCTGCTAAGTGTGATGAGCCAGCCAAAGAAATCCATATCTCTTGCTAAGATTAACATGTTCGCACTAATACTTTAGTCGCCTTCAATATACTAAGTTATCTTGAAAAAAATCCTCAAAGCTACCCAAGGAAGGCAATGCATACTTTTTCTTAGTTGACTTCTTTGTTTCCTTCATCGATTGACTTAGGAATCGACTATATTTCTCCTTCTAATAAAGTTCCCTTTTATTTGGAACTATCATCATTTATACCCAAGGAAAGGTATTCACCTATTCCTAAAGTCTATCAAATCACCTCTTGTACCTTAACAATTTCTTCAAGGCATTCATGCACTAGAGCCTCCTTTTCCCATTGTCCTACTACCTAGATAGTAAAGTGCCTAAAACAATATCAATGTGGAGAAGAGAATGGCCTCCTACCATCACAAATTTCATCCTTTTTATAAAATTACTCCTCCTTGTCCAATTATTCACAAAACCGGGCACCTCTTGTAATGTACCAACCAGGATTGGTGATACAAATCTCACTCCCTTGGAAGACTCAATGAAAAACAATGGATTCGGTGGGCTATTTTGATTGTAGGTAGGAAAAATAAAGTTCTCTGGATAGGAGGAGGATTATTCTATCTAATAATACCTTTGTACAAAGCACTAGGACCATTGATGTTTCAAAGTCATCCAAGTTGAAATCTACTCCAATGCTCTTGGGCACCCAAACATATGCAAACTAGTACTTCAACTATACATTGAATGGAAGATAAGGGTGAAGGATTTTGACTCAGGTAGGATAATTAAAATCAAACAGCAGTCAATATACAGTCAGGGTTCACTCCAGCAAGTTTTAGATGGTTTTGATAAATTCTCACAAAGATACAAGCAGAAATTTCCTTCTAGGATTGCACAACTAGACAATTTCAAGATCTCCCAAATAGTCAGGAAGGCTCATGAATTTATGATATCAGGAATGGATTAAGTCATTTAACATATTAAATAAAATCATAAACATAAATCATGTCATTTGGATCAATACTTATTCATTTATCAAATACAATCTCGAAACTAGCTCAAATCTATGCAAATCTAGCAGGGGTGTCAAAAACTCAGAATAATTCAGACTTATGCATTATAAAAATTTATGAACAATATAAAAGGATCAATATATCATCAAATACATAGTATGGTATCCAAGAGGATTCTCATAAAAATCCGAATATTCAATCCTCTACAATACAATAGACTAGCATTGGAAATCACTAGAAAACTAGAGAATTCGAACCATAGTCTTCATGAAACTTTCTATGAGCTTCAAAAAAATATTGAATCAGCTATAGGAACTGAAATAAAATCATTTAAAATGTATGGATTCCATCATTGTCGCACAGTAAGCAGGGGAACATCTCCCAGCTTGGACTAGGGGCACATCTCCCAAGTCTCTGAGGCACAATTGCACTCACTCCAATACTCAAACTGAAAAAATATGTGAAAGTGATGCACACTACTTATTTTTTAGATGGAGGATGACTTGAGGAGAAATAAATATAAGCTAATGCGCCCTCGTGAGTGGATAATGAAAAATTTCTTTCCTCCTTTTCCCTTTTCTGCTTTGCTTTCTGCTTTTACTTTTTCTGCTTTAGCTTATTACTTCTTTTTCTAGCTTTTATTACTTATCCTACTTTTATAAAATTTCCCGCTTTTATGATTTTATCCCACTTTCTGCTTTTGTGCTGCTTTCTTCTTTATGCTACTTTTCTTGAGTTTTTGCTGCTTTTATGATTTGCATCATCTTTCTTTCCATTTTCCTGATTTTCTAGATTTGGATGCTTTCTCCTAACTTCTTCTGCAAGTCATCTCTCAGGTCAACCTTATCCACTAAGGTGCACTTGTGGAGTATTATCCTCTTTTATTCAAGGTAAAATTATTTAATAGATGAAAAATAATTATTTTCAAGTGCATAATAAACTTTAGGGAAAAATAATTCACACTCCCTAATTAATTAAATGCCTAAATTTAAAAATTAACCCCAAGTAAATGAAGTTGTCTCCTCAACCCAAGGGATTGGTTGGGTTAGGAACTTGATCCAATAATCACTTTTTATGGGACATGACAGTCCTCCCCTCCCAAGATTGCTTGTCCTCAATCAATTTCAAACTGGGATGCCGTAAGATGTGTTCTCCTTCCAAAGTAACATCCTCACTAGGTAGTCCTTGCCATTGCACCAAAAATTCCTTAATGATTATGCTCCTTAGCTTCTTCTCTCAGACCTAGAAAATTTTCTCAGGAACTAGCACCAAATTCCCTTCATCATCAAGGGGTGACAAGTCTTTTGAAACTTTAACTTGCTTCCCTATGCCTTCTTCAAACTGGACACATGGAAAACATTGTGAATCCTGTTACCTGGAGGCAATTCTAGCTCATAAGCCACTTCCCCGATATTTCTCAAGACTTGGTAGGGACCATAAAACCTTGGTTGAAGCTTCTCACCCCCCTTAGAATTCAATGAGGACTGTCTATAGGACTGGAATCTCAAATAAACTAGATCCCCTACTTGGAAGGTTCGCTCAATTCTATGCTTGTCTGCATGCAACTTTTGCCTATTTTGTGCTACCCACAAGTTGTCTTTGAGAGTTCTGAGTATGTCTTGACTCTCTTCGAGCCAATAATTTTCCTTCTATGTCTTACAATCACCAAATATAGGTTCAGAAAAATTGAGTGCATCATATCCATATAGATCTTTGAATGGAGACATTCCAATCGAGAGATGAAAAGTAGTATTGTAACAGAACTCTCCCAAATGGATCCAAGTAGTCCATGACTTTTGCTGGACGATAACATAGTTTCTTAATTATCCTTCAGCCATTGGTTCACTCTTTATGTTTGAACATCATTCTTTGGATGGTAGCTGGTACTCATGTCCAAACTTGTCCCCACTAGCTTGAACAACTCTTGCCAAAAATTGCTAGTGAACTTGCTATCTCTATCACTGATGATGGACTTGGGTATGCCATGAAGTTTGAAGACTTCTTTGATGAAAATTTCATCCACTTGGATGGCTGAAATATTCATTGTGGAAGTAGATAAATTTTCATATTTATTCAATCTATCAACCACAACAAAAATATTGTCTTTATCTTGGATTTTGGGGTGCCTTGTGATGAAATCCATTGATACACTTTCCCATTTCTGTTCAAGAATAGGAAGTGGTTGTAAGAGACTTATGGATGAGTATGCTCTAATTTTTTTTGTTGGCATGCCACACATGATCTGACATACTCCATCACCTCCTTCTTCAATCCCTTCCAAGTGAACCTTCCTTCACTTTCCTGTAATTCTTCACAAACCCCGGATGTCCTGCTAGAGGCACATCATGAGCAGCCTCAAGGATCTTATTCTTTAATGAGGATTCTGGTACTAAAAAGATCCTATCCTTATGATAGATTATATCATTGATAATATTGTAAGTATAATCATGAATTAGTCCATCAAAAAAATCACAATCAAACTGATTCTTTGTATACTCTACTCCAAGCCGTGCTTTCCAATCATCATAAAAATTGATCAATGCAAAGGTTGGTTTTCTAGAAAGAGCATCATCCACAATGTTCATCTTACCATTATTGTATTCAATTTCAAATTCAAATGCTTGGACCTTTCTTACCCACTTTTGTTTCCTATCATTCAACTCCCTTTGGGTCAAGAAGTGTCTCAAACTGTTATGATCGGTCTTGATGATGAAATTACCACCTACTGGATATTGTCTGAACTTGACTAGTGCATACATGATGCCTAGCATCTCCTTATCATAGAATGAATATAGTATCTCATGGGGTTGCAAATTCCTATTTTCAAAGGTTATGGGATGCTTGTTTTGCATCAATACTGCTCCAATCCCATTCCCTAAAGCATCATATTCAAGGAAAAAAGGTTGAGAAAAATATGGAAGTTCAAGAGCAGGACAACTTCTCATTACCTCCTTCATGTTATTGAATGCTTGTTCAACTTAATCTGACCAATGGAAGGCTCCCTTCTTAGTAAGGTCTGTCAATGGAGATGTCAAATTTGAAAAAACTTTGACAAACTTCCGGTAATAAGTGCATATCACAATAAATACTCTCAATTCAGTGAGATTTTTAGTACTTGGCCAATCCAAAATGGTTTGGATATTCTCCATGTGAACCTTAACTCCTTATTTCCCAATCACATGACCAAGATACAAAATATCAGTCATGCCAAACACGCACTTGGATAGTTTTACATAGAAAGATTGATCTTCCAAGGTTGTTAGTACAACATCCAAATGGTGCAAATGCTCCCCCCAAGTTCTACTATAAATTAAAATATCATCAAAGAAAACAAGAACAAACTTACAGAGTTGCTTGCTAAACACTCTGTTCATGCAATATTGAAAAGTTGCAGGTGCATTAGTCAGGCCAAAAGGCATAACCAAGAACTCAAAGTGTCCATGATGACACCGAGAAGCTATCTTCTGGATGTCTTCTTACCGCATACTGATTTGATGGTAACCAGAGCGAAGATGTATCTTTGAAAAGTATTTGGTCCCATGGAGTTCATCCATGAGCTCATCAATCATTGGGATAGTATATCTGTTATTGATAGCCTTCTTGTTGAGATCTCTATAGTTTGTGCACATGCGCATGGTCCCATCTTTCTTCTTCACAAGGACTATAGATGATGTAAAAGGACTTGAGCTTGGTCTAATGAATCCCAATTCAAGAAGTTCCTTGATGGTTCGCTCTATCTTATCCTTGAATCTTTTTGGGTGCTTGTAAGGATGGAATTTGATAGGTGGGGTGCCTATCTCCAACTCAATCCTATGCTCCACTCCTATATCAGGTGGCCTACCATGAGGAACGTCCCCAAACACCTTCTTATGCTTTTGGATCAATTTCTGACTGTCTTCTGGATATTGTGCTACTTCCAAAGAGGTTCCCTTAGTGGTGATTAGGCATTCTGCATCCCACTCAATGTCTCCATGCCTTAGTAGGGATCTCATACTATGTGCACTCACCACTTGTTTTGGGTAGGTGTTGATCCCTCTCAACACTACCTCCTTTCCATCTTCCCCTTTGAAGATCATATTAGGAATTTGGTAGTCTATTGAGTGCTTCCCAATGGAATACAACCATTGTACTCCCAAAACTATGTTAGTATCACTAGGATTTTAGAACCCAAAATCCAACGGCATAGATGTTCGATTTTCAACAACATGCTATCGATCAAACGACAAGCATATTCTTTTTTAAACGTCGGTGGCACTTCAGCAGATATTTGATAGTAAAATGAATGCGTCGGATATCCGACAACTCCTCTTTAATATTACCGTCGAATATACGACAACTCTAACTTTATAGGAAGTCGAATATTCGACAACTCTGGTCAGTCATCCGACAAATCCTCTTTTAATATTCCCGTCAAATCTCTGACAACCCTTACTTGATAAGAGGTTGGATATTCGACATGATTGACATCAAATACTGACACCTTTAGCCGTCGGTGGTATGGAAACGACGTCAGATATACGACACGATTGAAATAAAAGGCCGGCGCCTTTAGCCGTCGGTGGTATGGAGACGACGTCGGATTCTTTGTAAGGGTCCATCGGTTATCTGACGATATTTTCATTGTAAGAAGTCAAATATCCAACATTTTTAGTCGTCGGTGGTATGGCGACGACGTCGGATATCTTGGAAGTGGCCGTCGGAATTCCGACGGATATGTGGAATTTAAAAAAAAAATACAGAGATCCCATGACATGAAAAAATTCACCTAAGCTATAGAAATCAATAATAAAGAGAAATATGACCACAACATTCCAATTTCTGAGTGTTGTTGATGAAACCGCCAATCACAAACATTACTTTGGCCCCATCTTGATGTGAGGAAATTGTTCATTAGTTGATTAACAATTATAATACTCCTTGATGGTTCTAAAGTTAGTTATGGATTTGAATTGTTCTGCTTGAAAAGGGTCAATCAAGATCTTCAGAGTGTTAGACATTGTATATGGATTCTACTAGAAACAACACATTCAAGCTACCTAGGGAAATGCCAAAGCAACACTATAGCAAATATCATCTCATGCATTTGAGGAAGATAGTATAAAGGAAATTGAGTAGCATGCTAGTATTTTCCTAAAGGTTGTAGTCTTGAGTGGTAGAGAAGGGGATGGTGAGGAATTGACATTATCCATTGCTTTGCTTGATTCCTCAATGTTGAAAATGCATGAACAACTTCATATTTTACATGATGCTCCTCTAGGTGGTAATCACATATCCAACATAACTATTATTAATGTAATTAAAAAACATCTTAACGAATTTGAAGTACATTTACTAGAAGTTGTAAAATATTAGCAGAAAAAGTGAAACTTTTAGAATAAAGACATTATATTCGGTTACTTTGGAAGAACTAGTATTGTCTATTGTCTACAAAAGATGTGTCAAAACACTTCCAAAAGTGGCATGGATGAATGTGCAAATAAACCTTTTCCAAGAATTTTGTGGGGGAATGATAAGAAATATCATTGCTCAGAGACAAATGATCTCACTCCGTTTGATATAGTTGAACATCTAAGGAAAGGATTGGGATCATCCCAATCCTCCACAAGGATATATGTGCTTAGCATGGTTTTTGGGGTCTATTTTTATTATCCAGACCAAGTTCAACATCCAACATATTTTTGGGATAAGTGATACAATCCATTACTACATTATAGAGGATGATCCAGCTACACTGGAGCCTTTTAGGGAATCACAATGAGATCCTAGGTAGGTCCGTTTTGGGATGTATGGAATAAAGCTTATTCTTGTAATTTTTTTTTCTTTGTGTGTATTTCTTATTGGAGTTCATTTTCTATAATAGTTGATTTGGTGCTTGGATACCCAAAGTGACTTGGTAAATTTGTTAGTAGTGAATTTCGCAGTATGAGTCACAAAACATGCATAACATATCTCTTAGAATGGAAATGATTTTAGCATGTTCATTCTATTTCAATTGTTTCTCATTATTGGATTATTGGTATTATAGTAAGGATGCGCTTCAATGAATTTCCCTCATTCTAGCCTGTTTAATTGGTTAATTTCATGGAAAGATAAGATGCATAGTATGCTATTGAATAGTCCCATAAATAGCAAGACTAATGCATGCATTGCATTGGTTGTCCAATGGTGATAATTTAGGTAGATATCAAGACTAATGCATGCAATGCAATGGTTGTCCAATGTTGATAATTTAGGTAATGCATGCAATATAAGCAAATATGCAAGAACAATAATGAGAGTTGATCATAAGTGAAATTGTCACTTATATTATTGAGAGAAAACTTAGATGCACGTGCATTCATGGTACATACACACAAAAGTGGATGGAATATATGTTAGTATATAAGAACCAACCACGATGGACTACTAGGGATCTCACTAAATGCTTAGAAGGGAAGAAAGTCACCGATATTAGGCTTTTTGCAATTGTTGTTTGCACAAGTAGCCATGGATACTTGGGAAAAATTTTAAATCATGGTTCTATCTCTCATCAAGGGATTACTACTATATTCCCCCATGCTATTGGCCTTGGATACTCATCTATGCGAGTTTTGATTCTTTTGGATTGCCTATTATTTAGTGATTCAAGGTTGGCTACAATAGCAAAGGGTTGTATGTTATTGGAGAAACTTGAATTATGCAAGTGCCCATGGATTGGAGACAAATGTTTGGAATCTATTGATATAAATTATGCAAACTTAGTGACCCTTAATCTAGAATAATGTACCCAAATAGGAAACAAATCCCTAAAATCAATTGGACGTAATCATGTCTGAATTCAATAGTTGAGTATCAATGATTGTTTCCTTGTGAGTGATGAATGAATATTATGGTTTTTTCAAATACCAAAATGTTGATGAAGTTAAAGCTATAAGCTCTAAGATTAGTGATATCAATCTTGCTACAGTTGGACATTATGGTGAGTCTTTAAATGATATGTGGCTTGGGAGCCTTCTTAGTGTCATAGATGAGGGATTCTTGACCATAGGGGATGTGTCGGGTTTACAAAAGTTCAAATGTATTTTAATTATTTCTTGTCAAATCAATGGTTTCTTGGCACTTAAAGTATGCGAAAACCTCCACGCATATATCATATCAAAACCTTCACAAGGGTGTATGGAACCAATATTACTCTGTTCTGGCAATGCATCACTCAATAAAACCTCAAATAGCTTCCATATTCAAATCTATATTTGTGAGTAATGAAATATAAGCTGACAAAATATGTTGGGTATCGAATTGATACAATTGCAAGTTAGTAAAGAGGGGAGGGTAAATGTGTTCTTCTTATCTATGTATCTGTATCCCCTGCAATCAGATCTTAATGGCCATCTCATAAAACTGAATTGAACTACTAAGGATACTAAAGAAATACTCTTGCAAAAAAGTCATTTTTCCATGTTCCTTAGGTTCTTCAACCATTGATTATCTCAAAACGAATTATTTAGGATCTTTAGATAAATAAAGTGAATTGTATTTTGCATCTTCCATGAAGCTTTTTTATTTTAAGTATTTCTCACTCCCCAAAATCCCTGGATGTTTCAGGCACTACGTTTCCATTGGTATAATCTGGACCAAATGTAATAGAATGTTGAGCCATGATTATTCAAGGACATAAAATATACAAGGAGCTAGATCTTCTAAGTTAAGAACCTACAAGTGAGGAAAATGGCATTGCAAAGTTGGGCATTTCTATAGAGGTGTTGGAAGATTTATCAATGAAAATTATTGATGACTTAGGCCATGGCTGCTCTTGAATGAAGATAAATTACAACAAAGGGAAGAGAGAACATGAATATCTTAGAGATGACATAGGTTATCAACTTGATAGTCCATTCAAGTGCCAAATTAGTGATTACTTGTAGAAAAATGACACATAGGAGGTTGAGAAAGATAAATATGAGGAAAGTACATCAGAAAATATATATGGAATATAAAAAAGGTGAGGTAAAGTGGATGAAAATGAAAGAACTTGAAAGGGTTATGGAGAACATAGAAGACAAAATTGATGATTGTTGGGAAGAACTGTAGTCAATTATAGATGTGAAAAAGGTGGCCAGACAAGGTGGAAAGGATGAGTTAAACTGTATGGTGGAAACTACAAAATATTTGTAAGATGCTACTAATTGCACATGATATTGTCTTCTCCTTGACCTAAGGATAGATTATTCATAACTTCTTTGTGTGCTTATAACAAGTTCGAGTTGCCAAAGTTCCATGTGGCCTTATAGAATGCACATAAAATACCATCCTATCTCAAAGACTTAGTCTTGACCATATCCATTAGAGTAGTTGTCAACTCATCCAAAGTGATTGCTTACACAACCTTGTATGGGATTCATATATTCTATGTAGGCCCACATTGAGGAAAGTCTACATGGCCATTCTACATCTCTAATATGTGAGAATTCAGGACTCATACGTTGACCTGTAGTGGAAGACAAACTTTTTCTCAATCTCCTGCTTCATTAGTCTCTCTTACGTGGTGTTTTCTTCATTGGTCACTATATATTGCATAACTAGTGGAGTTGATTTTTGAGTTGGGATCATGGGAGAACTGGGGGAAATGAAATTTGATTTGTGACCAAATGATAATACTGTTAAACATCAATCTCTCGTCTTAATCCCAAGGTTAAAGAACAATTGAAAAACGAGATTAAGGGAAAGATGGTTATAGGTATGATATTTCCTATAAAAGAGTCTATTTGGATTAATCACATTGTCATTTATAGCAAGAAAGATATGGATGGTATCACGGTCTGTTTGGATTTTAGAAGTTAGTTATTCATGTACGTGGGAAATGAAGCGTGCTCTTTTACATATTTATTCTTTGAATACCATTGAGTCATTATGGAAAAATAGGACAACCAAAATACCTCCTTTACCATTGAATGGAGTTTTTTTGCTTACAATTTTATGCATTTGGGACTCAATAATTCACTATTTGTCTTCTCTATAATTGTGTACAAAAAATGCCAATAGTTTTGAAAGAACTATGGATGGCTATAAATAAAAATGTTTTAAAGCAGCTACAATTTAAAAGTATTTCATATTGCATCATTTCTCTTACCCGTGTCCTATAAATACGCATTTGTTGCCGATACTTATCATTTCTTGGAACAACTTCCCTTGATTTGTGGAGCTTGACAATGTCTACATTTGCTTTACCTTTCAAAAAATCTTTCAACATACTACAAATATTTTCCTGTTGCAATAATTTCATGGTAGGACCCCTCAAATAAATATTTGCTTGTTTATGAAAATAACAAAATGAACCTAAAAAAATACAGTCTCAGTAGACTCAATGAAGAAAAACAACATTAATAATGAATATTTTACGTTTGATGAACATTTTAATTAATAATGTAAATTAAAATAATATTCAAGTAAAATAATGGGTAATAAGAGTTCACCCAAGGAAACATGGACAACACCAAATCAAATTATATAATACCACTGATCACATCAAAACGCCAATTTTTCTTCTGAAATTTCAAAATGTTTCCCAAGGCTATCCATAACAAGTTCCAAGGGATGAGTGAAATAACCATAGTAAGATTTCAACACTACAATTATACACCAGAAGAAATTTTATAAGTCATGGAATACATGCTATGACAATAATGATTCAAGGAAATAATTGTGGGAAATGGATAATTCCTTACCTCGTCGTAGGCTTGGAAAGTAGGATAAGATGCTTTAGTTTCATAACAAGCCCCAAGAAATTGTCAAAATTTAGATGACACACAAGTGGGTTGTAGAAATGCAGCACCGACGTAGCCATTCATTGAGCTCCTCTCTGTCTCAAGAAAAAATTAATATTCTCTACTGAACAGGGCCTACCACGTCAAGGTGGAATCTCTTATGGCCACTCCCCCCCTCACATCACTCTCAATTCCCCATACCCAATGCATGTACTTGAAAAAAAATACATGCAAATTCATGCAGATTTCATCATAAACAAACATTTACCATTCATTCAATAAAAACTAACATTCATTAAACCATTCATTCATTCAGTTGTCACATTCATTCAATAAAATCTAACATTCATTAAACCATTCATTCATTCATTAGGAAAAAAATCATGCAGGACATAATATTATCAAAATGAATTACACAATATTTTTTTCAGTCACTTCTTTCTAATTTTTCTTCTCTTTACAAAATCAACATGAAGCTCATCTCCTGGAACTTGTCCTTCAGTTCTTGGTGCTTCATCAACTTGCCGTGATGTCTTCCTCATAGAGTGCTCGCGATGTGGATTTTGCAAAAAGGGGTTCGGATTTGCTGCAATAATGTGAAAATGTTACATCGATATATTGTGTTATTATAATGACAAGTATTTCATTGAAAAAAACATTACAAAGGTGTTTTTTTACCTATTTTGGCCACATCATGTTCTTCATATTCTTGTCTAGGCGCAACCTGTATAGTGTGACCCTCTACATGCTCTGTAATTGAAATATGGAGAAGTACAATTAATGTTCACCATTTGCAATGCTATATATAAAATTGTAGCATATGAATAAATTCTTTACCAAGATTCGAAGCATGATCTTCGATTTGTTGTTGTCCCTCCTCGACATTAAGGGTATCATTGCTTTCCTGCTCAAAACAGAGTCAATATTTTATGTCAATTATTTATAACAAATATATTAATGCACAAGTAATAAATCTTCATTAAACTATATAGATTTTATATACCTGTGCACCAGATGGATCACCAGAAGACTTTGTTTTCCCAGACAAGATTTTTTGGCATTCATCAACAGCTCCAAAGTCGTGCTGGAAGCCAAGCTTCAACTCTTCCTCAGTGGGCACTTCTTTGAATTAGTCATCCTGCATATTTGCATAACGTCATTAATTTACATTTTGTGGTGCAATAAAACGAAAATAATTTGCAATTTATTATTTGGATTCATTATTGGTTTTTCAATACTTACAATTCGTGCCGCCAAATTCGAATAACCACCAGGCCCAAGTTTGTGCTGACCGAATTTTTGTAGTCTTGCCTTTGTGGCCTTTGATGTGTCTGACATCGTATGCAAGTGTTGAAATACGTTATATGTTCCAAATTCAATATAAAAATCAATAATAATAAGGTTTAGAATTACATTGTGGAAAGTATTGCATACCTCCCCGTGCCTGGTGGTAGCTTTCCTTCTTTTCTCAGAGCCCTCTCCTTTCCATCTTCCACTAGAGATTTTCACTCTCTTTCCAGAATCATCGGAGGGCGTTCATACCTAGGGTTCCTTTCTAGGTGAACCCTATCTTGGTCTTCGAAAAACTTCATATGTTGTCCATCCTTCTTTAGGACCATGGCGCGATCGAAGGTCTCGTTGCCGAACATGCCAACCAACCAATTAGTGAGCTCATATTTTAAATTTTTTGTTTGTTTATACCACCTTGTGTGGATGGTGGGCCCAAATATCTCCAAGGAAAAATCATTCATATGTTTATAAAAAACATCATTTCCTGCAAAACGATCATGCCATGATTATAATTAGTTGAAAAAAATGTTTTATCAGTATATTACAATAAAATTATAAACACTAACTTGATCAACGTATAATACTTGGGATCTTCTCTATCTTTATTGGAATGAGATCTTCGTCCACCAAAAATGTTCTATCTATTGTACCTATTCTAGTGACATGGGAAGGTCTAGGAAATGTTGCTTCAACAATATCAATACTAGTAGGCTCGGTGTCGACCCCTTCTTCTGCATGATCTGGTGTGCATTGGTCACTAGCGGTCGGTGCACTCTATTAAATTTTCAGAATTTACTTCAATCTGATCTAGGATATTAACTGAGAGAACAACATGTACAGCAAATCTACAGCATATCAATCATGGACACAATAATGCAAGCACACAAGAGACACAGAGTTTACTTGGGGAAAACCATAAAGGTGAAAAACCCCAATAAATTCCTCAGAGATAGATAGAGCAATGATACAACCAGAATACAAGAGATAGTCTTCTCCTAGTAGTAGAACCTCCTCCTCCACAAGTGCGCCACTCTCCAAAGTGTGAGTGAGAGAATAGAATGTGTAAAATGAGAGAGACACACTCTCTATTTATACACTAACTTGACTTGACCTTTACTCAACTAGGTCGGCCGCAACTTAACCACTTAACATAATGTTGACTGGGTCGACCCCCACTAGGGTGGTCTAATAACCCTTTGACCCACATGGCCGACCCCCAATAGGGTGGTCTAATAACCCTTTGACACACATGACTTATATGGGGCCGACCCCAACGAGGTGGTCTAATTACCCATCAAGTATAAGTTACGACACTTACAATATAAATGACGACACTTCCGTATAGAGAAATAATAACATCTCTATAGGAATACAACCACTTCCGTATAGAGGAATAATAACATCTCTATAGGAATACAATATACATATATGTGAAATACATTCCAAAGTTACATATACATCAACACACTCACAACTGGCATCGGGGGTGTCATGAACGTGTTTTCGACTATTCAGTCGACACAAATGGCGAATGAGTCGATGCACGTGGATTCATTTGCTCATGTGACGTCTCTCCACGAGCATCACTACGGCCAACACCGCCTTGACCAATAATGTGTGGTAATAGAAAATCCTGTAAATATAAACCACCTTTTATAAGTTCACTATCATATAAAATTATAAATTATAAATTTCTAAATGAATTTATTTTATGATTCAATATTTCGCAACTTACTTGCAAGGCATGAGATCTCTTTACCAAAACATCAACCTTGGCTTTAATCTTATCTGTCTACGGAATAATGAATAACAAATGAAGGATATCCACATTAATTTTTTTCAAGGTATTCTCTATCATATTAACCGGTTCTAGAGAAGAACCAATGTCAGCATCACCCAACAACTCATCCACTTCAAAAGCTATTGATTGTTGTGATGTTGTTTCATACACCAAATCATTGGTCTGCAACAAAAATATATAAAACATTACTGACGTGAAAGCAATAGACTGAGGAAAAAAGTATATTAACAAAACATATCTATCATGATAGATTCCTAAAATTACAACTAGGTTTACTTGATTCCTAGATGATGGTGTCATCTGATCCACAGCTGGGGACTTTCCCCAATCATCCCCTTGCAATAAAGAAGTAGAAAACATTATCATAATGAAACCAGTATACACGAAAAATACATAACAAAAAAACATTATGCTACATATTTTATTGGTACAATTCCAATGAATTATATATGTTTCCTCGAGGATCGTGATCTACTCATCGGATCAATGGTTATAGATGACCTGCCCCGATCTACTAATAGGGAGGTGCCCCTTACAGAACTATGAATCAAAAACATCGAAAAAATTACCTAAACAAAACCAAAATACTCAGTGAAACAATATAATAACAAAACATTTTGATGTATTTAAATTGTACAATTACAATCAGGTTTACTTGTTGCCCCAAGGCTTCTATCGTCTGATCAACAGCGGGGTGGATTCCCCTATCAACACTCTGCATCAAATATAGATAAAATTATATCAACCAAACAAATATACTCATGAAAAAACACATAAAAAAACTCTTTTTTCATATTATATTTTTACTATTACAAAGATGTATACCTCCTTCCTCGAAGCAGGTCTGGTATGATATATTTCCAGGGAGGTGCCCCTTACATAAAATTGCATAAAAAACATAGAAAAAATTACCTAGACAAAACCAAAATACTCACTGAAACAATATAATAAGAAAACATTTTGACGTATTTAAATTGTACAAATACAATAAGGTTTACCTATTGCCCCGAGGTTGTTGTCGTCTGATCAACAGCCGTGTGGCTTCCCCCATAAATTTTTTGCATCAAATATAGATAACATTATATAAACCAAACGAATATACTAATGAAAAAACACAACAAAAAAAACTATTTTTTCTTATTATATTTTTACTATTACAAAGATGTATACCTGCTGCCTCAAGGAAGTTGTACTCCTCTGACCATCTGCTTACCGGGATTTTCCCCGATCACTACCCTACGAAGTAAATATAGAAAATTTAAACAAAATAAACTAACAAAAAATCCTTAATATGTTAAATTCATTAATAAAAGGTTGGGTAAATTGTTAGATGTACCACTCCCATAATAACAGTGTTTGTATCTACTCGATTCAAATTGTAATTAATAAGCAACTCTTCCCCTGTAGCTATTGATTTAATGGTGCATACAAAAACACAGTTTCCTTCACGCCCCTCAAATTTGTTGTTGGGTTTCTTAATTGCAGACCCTGGTTGTGTACTGTTTATAAACCCTGCATTATTCCCTATGGCCTTTGGCCTTCCGTCAATGTACAATGTTGGTCCTTTATTTTGATCTTTGTCTTTCAACTGTAAATAGTTTGTTGAAAATCCATATCTACGCATACTTCGTGTATATTGGACCAGGCACATTCAATATTTGTAGTTGTAACAGGGTCCAACATACTCCATCAATTTTGTACATCTACCATAACCGACCTTTATGCGATCCATGCAAAGCAACCCCAAACTATGTAATGACAACGGTGCAATTCGATATATCCTCTCATTCATACAAAAATCTATGTTCAGCTGAGGAAGATCCTTGGGTACCCATTGTTTCACTATATGTATGTACCTCAAGGGCACCTCGATGTCGCCTATTGTCTCATCATCATAGGAACATGACTCCCCTTCAGCGAGAACAAATTCCATGCGTTTATGGAATTTTATTCTAATCTTTTGACATCTAGTTGATAAAAATCTTGTATGCCTACTGGATGTCTCACTTTCCTCTAGCACTCCTAAACCCCCCTCAGTCGAGGTAGACATCTCTGAAAAATACCTGTTTGATTCTACCTGCACCATGGGAAAAAAGTTCAATTAGGACCTCAACGCATAGAGCCTTTTATAAGGTGGCATGTAGTGCCTTTTATAAGGTGACGTGTAGCACCTAGGTGCAGGTGTCAGTTAAGGGCTGCGCGTTAAGTTTAGGGGCTATCTGTTTAGCCTCAGGTCTTGGGATTTTAGCTGTAGTTTTTGGCAGTGAATATTAGTTTCAAGTTCATTTTTTTGTTTCAGTTTCAATTTCATTTTTAGTCTCATTTTTAGTTTCATTTTTAGTCTCATTTTCATTTTCTGTTTCAGTTTCAGTTTCAATTTCATTTCTAGTCTCATTTTATGTTTCTGCTGTTGTGGTTGAAGAGAGTGAGTCAGGGAAATGTTGGTCTTACAACCTTCTGCAATTGATAATAGTATGGCTCCAGAGTTGCTTCACGCCTCCTACGCTACATGCCACCTTATAAAAGGCTCTACAAGGAATATGCATAGTTCATATTAGAAAATTACAATGCATTAAGGCATGTATTTTCCATTATCATCATATGTAGTTAGCATGCCTCCACCAAATGTAAACTCCTTTCTTTTATTACATCTAATAAACAAGTACCACTTAAACTAAATAAAACAATAGTAACAAAACATAATTTTCCTCTCTTTCGACTTTTCCACATTAACACTACCAATTGGCTCATTGTGTTAAAGTAATCTTCAGTAACATGTAATTTCTAGCAATACTTAATCAACATTAACATGAGTAAAGAAGATATGTTTAGGGCACTTACACCGTAATGCGGAACCTTTTTGTTGGATACTCACAATTATTTCTTTCAGTGAAAACTGTACCTCTCAGAGGTCAGCCAACACTAGGAACCCACTGACCCTACTAAAGGGTAAGTACAAACCAGAGGGAGAGAGAGAGAGAGAAAGGTTGTATGCAACATTAGTTATAAGACAAAGACAGTTACTTTTGTAACATAAGTTAAATAAAGCACAAAGAATGATTACAACACAAGTCTTAGTGCAAGTAAAAGATTAACAGAAAAAACACATAAATCATAAGTGGGGTACTAGGGTCATTTAGGGGACAAACAACCATAGTACCCAAAGGACCAAAAACATGAAAGGGTGGTACGGACAACTCAAGATGGGAGAAATGACCCTATCAACCACACGCCAAGGACAGGATACCACAAGACCAATACACAACATGGTGTAAGGACCAAAAGTAAATCAACCATTTTGGGGAAGGTACAAATAAGGTCAAATATATATTGCAATAGCTCCTTATAACTACCTCTTGTATGCAATAGCTCCTTGTAACTACCTCTTGTATGCAATAGATCCTTGTAACTACTTGTTATTTAACATGCCAAAGAGATAGAAGTTCAAATAATGTCAAATATATGCAATAGCTCCTTGTAACTACCTGTTGTAACTACAATGTATGAGTGCTTCCCAATAAACAACATGGTGTAAGGACCAAAAGTAAATCAACCATTGTGGGGAAGGTACAAATAAGGTCAAATATATATTGCAATAGCTCCTTGTAACTAGCTCTTGTATGCAATAGCTCCTTGTAACTACCTCTTGTATGCAATAGATCCTTGTAACTACGTGTTATTTGAAATGCCAAAGAGATAGAAGTTCAAATAATGTCAAATATATGGAATAGCTCCTTGTAACTACTTGTTGTAACTACAATGTATGAGTGCTTTCCAATAAACAACAGGGTGTAAGGACCAAAAGTAAATCAACCATTGTGGGGAAGGTACAAATAAGGTCAAATATATATTGCAATAGCTCCTTGTAACTAGCTCTTGTATGCAATAGCTCCTTGTAACTACCTGTTATTTGACATGCCAAAGAGATAGAAGGTCGAATAATGTCAAATATATACAATAGCTCCTTGTAACTACCTCTTATATGCAATAGCTCCTTGTAACTACATCTTGTAACTACAATGTATGAGTGCTTTCCAATAAACAACAGGGTGTAAGGACCAAAAGTAAATCAACCATTCTGAGGAAGGTACAAATAAGGTCAAATATATATTGCAATAGCTCCTTGTAACTAGATCGTGTATGCAATAGCTCCTTGTAACTACCTGTTATTTGACATTCCAAAGAGATAGAAGGTCAAATAATGTCAAATATATGCAATAGCTCCTTGTAACTACCTCTTGTAACTACAATGTATGAATTCTTTCCAATACAAAGTAGTAGAATTAAAATCGTGTATGATAGTGTGTGGGGACTATGCCTTTCACAATATGAAACAGAGCATTAAGTATCTTAGAAAAGGAATTTATGATGCAAGTTTTAAGTCACTATTTGACACTAGAGAAGACTTGATTTTGACAACCAAATCTGCAAAACTATTGGCACAAATGGTAAACGATTTCATTTTAAAAGGATGCAATAGGACTTGCAAAATATACAAAGTAAAGCGCAAAGAATGATTGCAACAAAAGTCTTAATGCAAGTAAAATATTAACAGAAAAACACATATATGAACACCAACAATTTTGTCTGACAGGACAAGTCTTAACTACTTAATACAAAAAATAAAAATAAAAATAAAAATTCAACTTCTCACCTTTAACACTACCACATGGTCATTGTGATAAAGTAATCTTCAGTAACATGTAATAATAAACTTGTTTAATTTACATGAAAATAAATACGTGAAGATACTTACCTGGGTGTAGATGTTTCCTGTAATATACTTAGAAGAGTTACTTTTAGAAATGATTGTGCCTCTTAGAGGCTAGTCAACTCTAGGAACCAAGTGACCCTATTAGCGGGTTAGTACAAACCTGAGAGAGAGAGATGATTGGGATATGGTACAGCCAATCAAAGAAATTCAGTGACAGTCAAAAGGCTAAGTACAATCACAATAAAGATCAACCCTTAATAAGTATTAGCATCACAAATAAAACTCAACAAATATATATAACCAAAGATCAAGAACTACACACAAAATATGAGCATATAAAAAAAGGTTAGTAAAAAACACAAAATAACTTAAAAACTCAGTCCAATCTGCCCATACAAAATTTTGTCCCTCATAGATGAGCTGATAGCCAGCAGACTGAGGCCAAAGATACTCATGACCTCCACATATGAGTACATAGAAGGGTAAAGCAAACCCTTAACACCTCACAACCCTTTCTAAAACAACCAGTAGATAAAAACTAGGGCTCACAATTGAGTCTGAGTGTCACAACCTCCACAACAGGAAGAAGGAGAGCAGATCGAAAAACACAGTAGGCAGAAAGGTTACCAATCAAATCTCAATAACCTTCAAACTTCAAAAACAGATTTGAAAAATAAAAGATAAAAAAAAAATTTAAAAATAAAAGAAAAAATGTAAAGTAGAATGTCTTAGGTGGGTACCAGGGTTACATAATTAAATAGGTGAGGTTACAAAGACCAAACAATAAGGTACAAGTCAAAAATACAAGAGTGGGTATAAAGACTCACAACCCTTAGGACTAAGGGGGTGTACCTCAAATGTGGAAAAACTACCATAGTACCCATAAGAACAAAAACATAAAAGGTGGTACAAATCAAAAGATAACTCAAGATGAGTAAAAGACCCAAAAGGTTAAAGGAAAGGTACCACAAAAAAATTATCAACAAAATGAAAGGACCCAAAGTCAATAAACCAAGGTGGGGTACAACCAATCATATCTCTCTCAAATGCACCAGTGTTCCATATAAACTGAAATTTCATCATCAATGTAAAAGGAAAAGTCCACACGGATGATGTGATCATGTAGTCCTCTAGACTGCTCCTAAGGTCAAGCGTTAGTGGCTCCATTAAGGGGTGGCCAGTCCCTTGAGAATACCATCTAACTCAACCATCTCAAAGACCTAGGAGATGAGGACATCACACATCATCTTATTGGTAACTGGTCGTGTAAGAACTCAAAAAACCTAAATCAATAGAGCATGCAGAAGGGGAGCCAGAAAAAGAAGAGGCGTGTAGGCCAAAAGAAAGCTCTAAAACTATACCGAGACCGATGTCACAGCAAGCGAGATACAACAAAAAGTCCAGAATACCAACAAGCAACACTATAAAATAAAAGACCATCTAAAATGTATGATAGCAAGCAATATTCCTAACTAAGGTTTGGATACCTCAACAGATCGTATCCTCCGCAAGGTGATGAAATCCAAGTCAAACAATACGAAGTTAGAGACCAAAGTGGAAGGATATCCCTCTACCGAAAGGGATCCTAGGTAAAAGAGCCCTAGAAGAAAATCCACTAAGCTACCTCGTTCATGACACATCTGATAAGGTTAACCAAAGGTTCTTCCTTTCATCCCCTGTACAACCAATATGAAAAATACAAGGAAGACAATGGATAGGTGTCCTTAGGCACTAAGTGGAGTGCGACATTCCACAAAGTCCGTCCGGAACTAGTCCTCGCTGCTTACTCTCGTGGAACGGGGGGTCCTCTCAACAAACTGGTCGATGACCATGTCAACAAATACAAGAGGATTTTAGTACCCTAAAGGACAACAACTAAGTTTTAGATGTGAAGCGACAAGGGGGAATTATTTGGATTCATATCCCCGGTGTCCTACCTAACTAGCAGATTATTTTGTATCCTCAAGTGAGGTTAAAATGTGTTGAGTTAGGGAGATAAATTTTAATGGTTTGTTGTATTACCCAATCGAGTAGCAGAAGTGCAACTCAATGGTTTTATGACTGGACTCATACCATGCATAAGTGAATGAATCAATGCACTTTTCTTTTCGATGAAAAACTAACTATAAGAAGGAGAGAGTTCTTCGATCCAAAAAGCAAAATAAACACAAGCACAAACTTTTCAAAGAGAAAAACTACACATTTTTGTATTTTTTCCTTTTATGCCAAACTAGAGCTACTCTTTCAAAGTAAATGAATCCAACAATAACTTTCTTCTACTTCTATTGAGTAAAATGCATGACAAGTAAATGGAAATATGGATTCTATTTGCAATGAAACTTGTGATTTTTAAACGAAGGAGAGGATAAGGTTTGAAAAAAAATTATAAGCCAATTGTATCAATTGAAATGGAAAGAAATTTTTCCAAGTAATAAAAATTTCCAATACTTCTTTCAAGGATTCGAAATGGATGTAACAGATCTGCCTTGAATTTTCAGTAAAAATCACTCTTGCAATATGAGATCTAGAAGGAAAATAACCTAAGTGTCTTGTCACCTTAACTCACAAAACCAAACCAATGAGAAATCAATCAAACAAATCGAATTAATCTTCAAAAAAATTTCTTGTAAAGATCAGAGTGGGTATGCAAATCAAATGCAGAAGTGAAAGAAGGTCATGAGGGTGTACTGGATGGATAAAATAGTGCCCTAACTTCAGAATGCGCTTAAACTTCTACAAAATCACTCAAGAATCCAAGTAAAGGCCTAGAAGGGGTTCAACAAGCAAATGCAAGATGATGCAAGGGTTAACCTGAGGTCACACAGGTCTGATCAGTGTCAGGGAAGTGGATCCAAGCCAGAAGACCATAAATCAAATCAAACAAGCAACAAATCAAATAAATATGTAGATAAATGCAACGAAAGGTGAATGTATCCTACATGTGCAATATTTCCTCCAAATTTGTGAATACCCCTTAGCATGTGAAACAAAAGGAAAACATGGATCTTCATCACCACTTTGAAATGATTCATAGCATGCTCCAAATTTCATATATGCAAGTGCAATTCTTGTTGAAAGAATGCCTTTAAAAATGCAACTTGGACTTGTTTTTTTAGGTGGTAACACATCACATGGTGTACGTCAACTAAACTTGTAATCTTAGGTAGGTTGTCAAAAATATATATTCAACTATACCAATTTCTGTAATTTTGACTATCAAACAAAATTTAGAACTAGATCTCTATTTTTTTCTAATTTTATTTTGTAAGCAATGTTTATGGTTGGTTATTGGGATAGTATCAACCACAAACAATTCTATTCCATGATCAATCATTATTACTACATAAATTTATCCTAGTGGAAGAGTCTTTCTTGTTTTCATTTGTTAATGTAACATTCTATATTTGATTTCATTTCCAAACATTATAAATCATACCAACCATGCTACAATGATTTATAATTGGCATTTCCCATCAAGTAACAAGCTAGCAATTAACAAAGCACATTATCCATACACATGCATATGCACACTCAAAGTGTACATAATCTAAATAATTCTATGGACTAGTAATTATACGGTGCTTATTATCCTATATGAGTTTGTTTATGCATTTATGCCAATATTCACATATGGCTAATACTATTGATAAAATAAAAATGATCACAAACATAAATATAGATTTATGCTCACTTGCAAATTAAGACATCATTTCAAAGTCAATCAATACTACCATGACCCTTTTGTATTTTAGAAATCCTTATCCCTAATTATGAAACTAACTAAGTAGGATTATATCCAAATACCTAGACAACTTCGCATCATAAAAAGCAATTTTATCCCTGATTCAAACAATCAATCATAAAAAATAGTCCTTGAAGAAGTCAAGTCTTGTAACATCATACAAGTTGAAGAAGGGTAATGCAATAGGCCAAAGTCATGACAACTTAGATCCAAAAATGGATGGCACAAGCCAACGGGGCATTGATTTACTATAGGTCAATGGAGTATCCAACTGTCCACCAAGGTTTTGTTCCTTTTGGTTTGATACAACCAGATGGCACCTTTGATCCAAAATGGATGGCAAAAGCCACCAGAGTATTGGTTTAATGGGAATTTGATGGAGTATCAAGTTATTCAACAGGGTTTTTTTATTGCTGAGGTGTGCCACACTCAAATGACACGAGTTTCAAAGGATGAGAGTAGATTCCTTCTTTGAGAAATTTTACTAACAGCTACCCCTCAGACGTGGCATTTAAGCCTGAAACATATGTTTTATGTGATACAGCCCTGTTGGGTCCAGGAAGTGCCCCTTTTTGGCCATCCTCATTACATCATTTTGCCCTGATTACATCCTATTTTCATAAGCCATACCTATGCCTTTTCTCCAGATCAACCAATAATATCGACAGGTATAATTTGTTATTGCTTTATTTGTTTTATGCCTAAGATTGTTAAGGTTCTGAATCCTAGTCCTTGATTTATGCTAATCTGTGTGATTTCATTTAGTCAAGGTCTAAAACGCAGGTGTATCAGCCAAATGGCACCAGCTTCTACTCTTCAAAGCCCGATTCCTCATAACTCCAAGGGACGGCGCATTCCTCCACGAGAATCTGTAACAAGCCTCCACTGAAACAGAAACCAGCTGCAACAGATAGGTTGCATTCCAGCTTGCCAAATTTGTTGATCCATTTATTACTGGATTGATAGCTCCTTCATGAGTAGCAACCTTGTTTAATATGGTTGTAACAGTTAGCTATAACTCCGCAGCATGAAGATCAAAGATCTTTATTGCTGCACAATTTTAGTGGATCATGATCTGTACTTTCAATGTATAAATATGAGAAGGCTCTTGTAGCCTAGGGTTGTACAATTACCATTTTGCATAAGTTGTAACAGAGCACTGAGACTGTCAATTTCCATCATTAATATAAGAGCATAGTTCTTCATTTCCGTGTCTTAATTTATTGTGATTCTCGGCGTCTCTGTTAGAAGGCCAGGGCCCGCCTTCTCACAGAGATAGCCAGTTTAAGTAGGTAGGTTAATCTAGCTTTCTTTCTGTTGTGTGGTGTGGAATCATTGTAGATGTTACTATTAGCTGCAACAGAGGTTAGCATTCCTTTTGGTAGTTCACGATTGCATCTTGAATATCTGTAATAGAGTGGTGTGACAGTTGAATGTGTAGGTTAGTTTAGTTTAATGCATGTGTGTTCGAATCAGCTGTAATAGCCAAGTTCAATCCCAATATCTTTCAGTTGTTTATGCTTTCTAGGATTTCCAGTAATTATCAGTTAGAGTTCAATATTATGTTTAGATTTTGGTTGTCGTTCTATCTTCAATTGGTCTATTAGAATAGGCAGATTGTCATTGAGTAACAGTAGCTACTAGATGGATTATTTTGGTAAAGATTGAATATTGTAGCTTGATAATTATAGGATTTAACTTCTTGCAAAAGTAGTCTAGTTTATTTTCATTCTTAATTTTATAACTGCTAGGTTGATTTCTGTAGGAAGGTAACTGCAATTGAATTCCTAGATGTATGAGTTAGATTAGTTTTCTTTACAGAATGAGTTTGGCTGGATAGACTGGTAGGATCATTATCTTCATTTAGTTAATCAACTGCTTGACATGTTTATGCATAGATTGTGCTTATTTCCATTGAAATAAAAGACCTCCCTGGGTTTGACAATTTATATTGAGAATCCTGTGTGTTAGTTTTAATTAATTGACATAAAGGGTGACCAACATTTTGGTGCCGTTGTCGGGATGGTAATAGATAGAGAGAGTTAGTAGTTGGTTTCATTTGATTTCATTTTGGTTTAATCATTTACAGCATGCATGAATACAAGAAAAACAAATCGGGAACCCCCTTTGAATACTAACATTGCAGGTGGAAGAGATCGAGGTCGTAATACAGGTCAGGGAAGACATACATACATTGATGAAATAATTGCTAGAGATAATTCTTCCACTAGACCACCGCGAACATCTACAGGCAGGGGAAATTCTGTTCCTCCCAATCTTGAGAATTCATCATCAATGATGGAGAATACAACAGGGCCTTCAACTCTTGTTGCAGAAAATAAACCTCCTGAAGATAAGGGAAGTGCTGTGGATGTACCAGATAGAGAGGAGATATATCATATCAACGAAACCAAATTTAATAAAGAAGTGTGGTTGGAGACTCACCGAGTAGTAGAGGAAGAGAGGATGTGAGAAGAAGAGAGGATAAGAGAAGAAGAATCCAAAGCAGAGGAAGAACGCATAAAGGAAGCTGTTGAATTTTGAACTAGAACCATGGCTGGTAGAGAACAGGAAGGGGAGAACGAACATGGGGAGAATCGAGAAGAAGAAGGGGAAAATAATCAGCCTGGTAATACTGTGGCTACATTAGAATTCCCTATCCTCCAGACACCTAGAGCAGCTCCCATGAAAAATATCTCACCACCAGTTCTCCCGAATTTTCATGGTAAGTCTTCTTAGGATCCTGATGAGTTTATTTTTGAGTTCGATATCCTCTGTTGTAGTTATGATTACACCTCTAGTGCTCAAAAGCTCAAGTTATTCCCAGCCACCTTGAAAGGAAATGCTTTGCGCTAGTTCATGAGTCTGGGTCGTGAGGCCATTACTACTTGGGACCAAATGAAAAACACCTTCCTTTCCAAGTACCAGGAATATTGTAGAACTAGGGATAGAAAGGAGGAGTTGTTTAAAATGGTTCAGAAGTATGAAGAAATCTTGGAAGACTTTGTGGAAAGATTGCTATACAATTTACAAATATCTAGTCACGCTGAGATTGGAAAGGATGTGCTCAAGATCATTTTACTATGAGGAATTAGAGAAGATTGCCTTGATATGTTGAATTTGTTGGGAAAAGGGGACATCTTGAAGGAACCTTTCGAGAAGATTGTTGAATTATGTCGAAGGTACTCAAGGGGATCCTCTATAACCAACAAACGAGACAAAGATCGAGACCAGGATGTCTTCACTAGGACTCAGAAGTCAGCTAGTGGAGGGGCCACTCAAGCATAAATAGTAAACTTACTAGAGAATTTTAAAACAGACATGATGAGCTCCATTTCCTCAGAGTTAGATGTCATGAGAGCAAAGCAGAAGCAAGTAGTAGAAGACCTTATGCTTGGTGTATTCTGTCCTAGATGTAGGAAAAAGCACCCATTGAAAGAATGCCCGCTGGACAAGGCCGAGATATGTAGGATATGTGAATTGGAGCATGATACCAAGGAATGTCCTTCATTACCTAAGGTCAAAGAAGTCCTGCAGGCATCCATTTCGGATGTGGAGCCAACTTACTTCATGGCACAGAAGAAACCATGGAAGCCTCGCAATCAAGGCATGAATCCAAACCCATCATTTTTTCTGAATAATATGAATGGAATGAACAATATGCATAATATGAATACACAATTCCCTTCACATTATTCTAACAATCATTGGCATCCATCTCATAACCAAATGAAAAATCCTAACTCATGGACACCATGGTCACAACAGTCAAACAATCAAGCTCCTTGGAATTCCAACTGGAGAAATCCTTGCCAAGGAAATAACTTTCCCCATCACCAAACTCAGTATCAACAATATCCTCCTCAACAGTATCAACACCAACATTATCAGCAACCGCAGGTCCCATTCCAAAACAATGTCTCACCTATGAATGCACCACTTCGACCACAGCTACCTGCACAACCTAACCCAAACCGAAACAATAAAGCAGTCCGTCAATTTGAGACTGCCAACATGCCTGCGTATTCCATCACCCAAATTCCCTGCAATGATATACAATTACGATCAGGGAGGGTAGTGGAACTTATTATCACTGAGGATGTTTCATCCCCAGTGATTGAAACTGGAGTGAATCAGCACTATGAGAATATGGTTAATTCAACAAGCCCCATTATTGAGGATGTTGATACTCCTACCGAAACAGTAGTTGAAACTCAGAGAGTAACACATGATGTATCACAGCCTACACAATTGATGAGAGAACCACCATACCTTGAACGATTGGCCCCGCAGAAAACAATGGAACAGCCTATATTCGATCTCTTAGGAGAATTGAAAAGTTTGTATGTTAAAATTCCGCTATTACAGGCCCTCCATGATGTGCCCTTTTATGCTAAGACTGATAGAGATTTATGTGTCAAGAAACCAGTAAGAAGACCTAGGGACCATCCCACTGTCCATGTATTGGGAAAATTTTCCGAATTAATAGTGGGGAAGGCCCCTATGGAAAAATACGATGACCCTGGAAACCCGACTGTTATAGTTTACATAGGGAACACACAAATCCCCAATGTCTTGGTAGATTTAGACGCAGCTATTAATGTTATGACCATAGAGACTATGAAGAAATTGGGACTCACTAACCTTCGGCTGACCCCTACTGTTTTGAAACTTGCTAGCAAATCAGTGATCAATCCTGAAGGGATCTTAGATGACCTCGTGATCTTAGTTGACTCCTGGGAATACCCTACGGATTTATTGGTGTTATAACTGAAATCCCAGTTGGGGGGACACCCACTGATCCTGGGAAGACCGTGGTTGACCATAGCAAATGCCTGTATCAACTGTCGGTCAAGATCTATGACCATTTCAGACGGGACTGAGATCAAGAGCTTAACCTTGTACCCTCCTGGTTGACCAAGCACAGAAGCTGAAACTCCATTGTGGGCAGATTTGGAGGAGGAAGAAGGTGTGCAACCGTTATTAACAATAGGGAGAGCCTTAACATTTAAAGATGAAACAGAGGATGATGCCATTAATAGTTTCATCAGTGAGCCCACGTCAATCAATAAAAATGTCTATCAAATCTTGGACATTACTTTAGTTGCAACAGAACAAGAAAATCTTATAGAAGAAACTCTAGTCAGTGATGCCAGTATAATTCCAGTACTTAAAAATTCGAAGAGTGTTCCAGTAGAAATTGGGCCAGGGAAAACATTGAATATCAATCCAAATATTGCGCCCAGCGAGCTGGAACAGCTAGTCACTCTGCTGAAACAACATAGGGGAGCTTTCTCTTGGGAGTACACAGACATGAAAGGGATTCCTTCCAATCTGTGCACCCATCACATTTATATTAAGAGCGACTCCAGGCCTGTGTGTCAACCACAACGAAGGATGAACCCGAACCTAAGAGACATAGTGAAAGAGGAGATCCAAAAACTTTTGGAAGCAGGATTTATCTACCTGATTTCAGACAGTGAGTGGGTTTCTCCACTCGTGATTGTACCAAAGAAGAATGGGAAATGGAGGGTCTGCGTGGATTACAGAGAATTGAACAAAGCAATGCAGAAAGACCACTTTCACTTACCTTTCATCAATCAGGTCCTTGATACCTTGTCTGGAAAGAAGTATTTTTCCTTTCTGGATGGATTTAGTGGCTACAACCAAATCTAGATTGCTCTAGAAGACCAGGACAAAACCACTTTCACCTGTCCCTGGGGAACTTTTGCATACCGAGTACTTCCTTTTGGGTTGTGCAACGCACCAGCCACATTTCAGAGAGCAATGATTGGAATCTTTTCAAAAATGGTAAATGATTGCATGGAGATTTTTATGGATGACTTTACTCCATATGGTGATAGTTATGAAGAAGCACTGAAAAATTTAGAAAAGGTATTGAAACGTTGTGAACAAAGCCAACTCTCTTTAAGCACTGTGTAAAGTGCCATATGATGATGAGTGAGGGCATTGTGCTGGGGCACTTCATCTCTTCTGAGGGTATCCAGTTATATCCATCCAAAATTAAGGTAATTGAAAATATACCATCTCCTGGAACACAGAAGGATGTACGTAGCTTCTTGGGGCATGCTGGCTATTACAGAAGGTTCATAGAAATTATTTCCAAACTAGCTTCTCCTTTGTTCACTCTGTTGATGAAGGATGCACAGTTTGTCTGGAATTATGCATGTCAAACAGTGTTTACAGAGCCAAAGAAAAGGATATCTACAGCACCCATCTTACGAGGGCCCAACTGGGCTCTGCCTTTTCATATTTCTTCAGATGCTTCAGACACTGCCATTTGAGCAGTTTTGGGACAGCAGGAAGGTAATGCTCCTTATGCAATTTATTACATTAGTAAGAACTTATCCTGCTGAACTAAAATATACTGTCACATAAAAGGAATTCCTTGCCGTTGTTTATGCCATCAAAAAATTTAGACATTATATTACTGGATATTCTACTTTTGTGCACACTGATCATTCCACTATCAAGTATTTAATGAATAAACCAATCACGAATGCTAGAGTTACTAGATGGTTGTTACTGTTACAGGAATTTGATATCACAATTATTGATAGACCAGGGAAGGAAAATGTTGTTGCAGATTTTTTTATCTTGACATACTAACAATGATGACAATTTACCAGTCGAATATTCCTTCCGTGATGAACATTTGTTTGCAGTATCATCTCATTCCCCATGGTATGCAGATATTGCTAACTTTTTGGCTGCAGGTAAGCTCCCAACACATCTGTCGAAGAGAGAAAAAAAGAAAATCATACAACAAAGTGCTAGGTACTACTAGATTAATGGCCATCTTTTCTACACAGGGCTTGATTTAGAGATCAGAAGATGTGTTAGAGAGAATGAGATCTTTAGCATTCTTAAAGCTTGCCATGATGAGCCCTATGGGGGACATTTTGTTGACAAAAGGACAGGTCATAAAGTTTTGAGAATGAGCTATTTCTGGCCCACATTGTTCATGGACGCAAAGAAGTATGTTCAGGCATGTGATAGCTGCCAAAGGATGGGCCAACCCAACAGATTAGATGAAATGCCTTTGCAGCCACAGCTTGTGGTTGAACCATATGATAGGTGGGCTCTAGATTTTTTAGGGCCTATCAACCCTCCCTCAAAATAGAAAGCTCACATCTTGGTTTGCACAGATTACATGACCAAATGGGTAGAAGTCGTAGCCTTGGTTAAGGCCAATGATCAGGCTATGATTGATTTCCTATATGAAGAAATTTTTACTCGGTTCGGAGTACCTAAGGAAATCGTTACAGAAGGTGGACCACAGTTTGTGTCTCACAAGCTAGAAGCACTGTTACAGAAATTCCATATTCAGCACAGAATAACCTTGCCATATAATCCACAGGCCAATGGCCAAGTGGAGAGTAAAACCAAGGTCATCGAGGCTATTTTGACAAAAACAGTGAAGAGCCATCGTAAAGATTGGGCTGAAAGACTTCCAGAGGCACTATGGGCCTATCGTACTACATGGCGTAACACCACTGGTTTTTCCCCATATGAGTTAGTGTACGGTAAGAATGTTGTTTTTCCAATTGAATTTGAAATTGAGACTTTGAAAACAGCTGTGGAAGCAAACCTTGATTTATCAGAGGCACAGAGGGACCGAATGAATCATCTCAATGAATTGGATGAGAAGCGCACAGCTGCAGTACATCATACAGCTCTAATCCAACAACAACGCTCTAAGTGGCATGATCGATTTATAGAGAAGAAAGTCTTCCAAGAAGGAGACTGGGCTCTGTTGTATGATTCATGGTTTAAGAGGGACTTTAAAGGCAAGTTGCGTACCCATTGGTTGGGCCCCTATCAGATAGATCA
Source organism: Larix kaempferi (assembly GCA_027924585.1). Lineage (NCBI taxonomy): Eukaryota > Viridiplantae > Streptophyta > Pinopsida > Pinales > Pinaceae > Larix > Larix kaempferi. The sequence goes on along the minus strand of BSBM01000464.1, from coordinate 287,426 downwards.
GGTATTTGATAATGGAACAGTTCGGTTGATCACCATTGATGAAAACAAAACACCATTATTTGCAAATGGTCATCAACTGCGATTGTATCACAAGCCGATCTCAAGGGAAGCTTTCGTTTCACGTGTTGTAGATGATCCAGATTATCAGTTAACGCTAGGACAGGGATTTTTCTCAACCCCTGTCAATTTTTAAGAACTGCAATATCCACATGATTTGTACATAAATAAACACCATTATTCGCAAATGGTCATCGACTACGACTGTATCACAAGTTGATCTCAAGGGAAGCTTTCGTTTCACGTGTTGCAGATGATCTAGATTATCAGTTAACGCTGGGATAGGGCTTTTTCTCAACCCCTATCAATTTTTGAGAACTGCAATATCCACATGATTTGTACATAAATAATTTATTTTCTTTTTCATTATGTATTTTATCTTTTTTTTTTTCATTTTGAATTTGATCGGGTTTGTTTTGAAGAATTATGTGCATGAATTAATTGGAGGAACAACGGTCGTGACTGGGCCAGACGATTGCAGGAACCTTGCATTGTTCCTGATCTAATAAAGCTCTTTTTAAGAAGATGGATGATTTGTTAGCCTTCGGCATCCAGTTGAAAATTTGCCTGGTACTTCATTATTGCGTAGCTGCGACTCCTTACCTTGCTCATTCTTCCTATTTCAGCAGCTGCGACTCTACTATTCTTGACCATTCTGCCAAGTCCAACAGCTGTGATTCCTCTATTTCCACTTCATTTTCGCTCTTTTCCAGCAGCTGTGAATCCGCTATTCTTGACCATTTTGCCAAGTCCAACAGCTGCGAATCTGCTATTTCCACTTCATTTTCGCTCTTTTCCAGTAGCTGCAACTCCGCTATTCTTTACTACTCTGCCAAATCTAGCAGCTATGACTCCGCTATTTTTCATTTCCATTTCACTTTTTCCGTACAGCTGCGACTCCACCATTCTCGCCTATTTCGCTAAATCTAGCAGCTGTGACTCCGCTATTTTCATTTCCATTTCGCTCTGCGACTCTGCCATTCTTTCCTATTTCGCTAAATCCTAGCAGCTGTGACTCCGCCATTTTCATTTCTATTTTGCTTTTCCCGTACAGTGGTGACCCCGCCAGCCTGCCTGCTCTCCCGGCACCTTACCCGATTTACATCCAATATTCCAATTATGCCAACTTTCCATAACTATCTCATCTTACCTGGACTTCACAACTGTGCCGAATTACCTAAAATACCCTATTTTCGAACTCCAACTATCCCTTGCATGTTCGTATGTTGCAACTCCCATGTCTAGACTGGTAATTGTTGTATTCGTTCTGAATTTTGAGGGGAGATTGATATGGGTAACCCAGTGGCATGAAACTGTGACACGGAAGGCTTGCGCGTCAATGCAGAAGTTCTTAAAATTTTCATAGCAGCAGGTTGGATGGACTACTTTGAATGGTTGAACGGTTTTCATGTAGAAACCGCATTACAATTTGCCCTTAATCTGACTGATACTCACTCTGAGGTCAGGGGACTACACGTGGATGTTACAGAAGAGATCATAGCAAAGGTTACTGGCTTACCCCAGGTTGGGAAGAAGTCATTTGGATGGAAGGCACATAATGCAAATGCCGTGAGAGAAGTTTTGGTAGTCGGAGAGCATGTTAGTCCAAAGTGTCGTGGGTTGGCACTGGCATCTTTACCACAACCATGGATTCAAGTGGCGGTCTTCATGAAGAGGTACATCTCTTGTGAAGGTAGGTATCAAATTGTTTCCTTCTTTGAACTTCCCTTATTGTCTCATTTACGCCATGGCAATTTGGTAAATATACCATTTTAGCTTCTTAAAGCCCTACCAACCATGGTTGGTTATGCAAAAACTACCCAACACCCAGTTTCCTCCCTGACTAATCATGGCCTAGTTAAATTATTAGTCTTGGGAGCCATTGCAAATCGTAATTTAACCTGGGAGCAATTTCTTGCTGGAGATGGGCCAATCATAGAACCTGTATTAGAAATGGAGGGTGTTGGCGAAGGTAATGAGGACCGGTGTTCCTCAAATCCAGTTGGGGGGGAGGTTGGAGCATTAGGGAACCAGACTGAGGATGAAGAGGAGTTAAATATGGGAGAAGCAACACCAGTAGAAAACCCTGTTGCTGAGGAAATTGTGATGGAATCCATGGCGCAGGAGGCAGTGACATCAAAAGTTGTAACTGCAGAAGCAGATACTCAGGTGGAAGAAGCTGAAACTGGAGCAGCTATTAAAGCTGTGACAGTAGAAGCTGCAACTGCAGAAGCAGGAATTCAGGAGGAAGGATATCAGGCAGGGACAGAAGGAGAAGGGACTGTGGAAATTTTGGAGGTTGTGTCCTCTCCTGAGATAAGGGGGACCATTATTGAAGAAGAGAAGACCAAGGAAAAGACCCCTGTGTCAAAAAAACAAAGAGGAAGGTCAGGGAACAAGGGTCAGATATCCACTGGAGCAAGGAAAAGAAAAACCAGAACTGTCACAGCACTAGTAGTAATAAGTAGTCAAGAAAACCCAGTGGGAATGGTGAGGAAAAGAATGACTCGATCGACTGTAGCAGCAGAAGCAGCTGTAACAGTAACAACAACAGAGGCAACAGAGATAGCAGAATAAGCAGTGATAGTGGATGCAATTGGAGTTAATAATGAAGCACCCTCAGCAGAGACAGCAGGAGCAATCAGAGCAAATATCGAGTCACCTATGGCAGAAATAGCACCTGGAACAGGGGGTAGATATAGAAATTCTCATTTTGAACCCCAAGTCATCTGCTGTTATGTAGGAACCTTCCATAGAAGAACCTCAAATCGAAAATCTCCTGCGTGAAAATGAATTATTAAAGGAGGAGGTGTAGACATTGCGAAATGAGTTGGAAACATGGAAGGGAGTAGTTGGAAAACAAGCAGAGAAGAATTTGAACACATTATTATATGCTCCAAACTTATTAGAAAATTCATCTCTTGCATTAGAAAATGAGGAGCAAGGAGAGACTGTTTTCCCAGAGTGTGGAGACATATTATTTGCAATAGGACACATAGTTATTGTGTTGGGAGTTGTATCACAAAAGCATGCACAGATAGAGCAGGAGGAAGAAAAAATGCCAGAAATAGAATTGGTGGGGGAAAATGAGCCAAAAATTGAAGTGATTTCTGATTCGAATATAGGAGATGAAACAGTGCAGTCCCAGCCATCAGGGGATACTGAACTTCTTCAGGACCATTCTCATCAGTTAGAGGGATTTGATATAACCCAGAAACAATCTTAGCAGTTCAAAGAAAATGAAGGACAGGGGGCTGTTACACAAGAACCAACACCCTTGAAAATATATAGTGAGGCTGTAACTCAGACAACAACATTTGACATCAAGGATCAAGAAGAGAACACTATTACAAAAGAACCAGTGTTTTCAAAATCATTTGTTGAAGTTGCAACACAAACTGAGATGGCTGAGGTTGAAATGGAAAGAAAGGATGCTGTCACACAAGAACCAGCAGTCCTCAGAACATTTGTTGAGACTATAACACAAACTGAGAGGGTTGAGGTTGAAATGGAAAGAAAGGATGCTGTTACACAAGAACCAACATCCCCAAAATCAATGGCTGAGACTGCATTATAGGCACATAACATTGCAACACCAATGGAGGATGAAACTGTTACACTGCCAAAGCAAAATGAGGAAGTCATTTATCTGGACTCTGATGATGAAAAGGATGTGGAGAACAGAAGATTTCAACGGCTAGAGAAAAATATTCTCTGGCTAAATCTTGAGTTGGATAAATGGCACAAATATATTGATCATTTCAGGACAGCTATGATTTCTCTCCAAGAACATAGAAATGTCATTAGGGAGTTGAGAGAAAAGTGGGTTGAGGAGTTATTCTTCTAGAAACTCCGGTGGGAGAAAATTCAAGAAAAATTGGAAGGATTGAAGAAACTTAAGTCCCCGCAACACGAAAAAGAAAAAATGTATACTCTTTCCCTAGAATTATTGAGTTGCAGGGCTCCATCCCCCTCTTACCCTTTCTTTCTCCATGAACAGACAACTTTATTTCAATTAAGGGCTCTAAAGAAAGGGAGATCATTTGATTTGGCAACAACGACCCAGTTTTTAGAAACTTTTCTGAAAAGTGATTTTGAGGATCAACATTTGTTATGTGAATTGTATTTACATGATAGGGCTTGTTATATTGACTCTCCATCCAATCCATTGCCTTGTTTGGGGGATGTTCAGCTGAGGGAATTTTCCTCTTTTGTCATTAACCATGTAAAATGGCGAGATGCTTTCCAAACCATCCTCAAGAATGAGGAGAACTCTACTCTCTAGATTAGGGGTGAACCTCAAGATCCAAAAGAACTCATAAAAAACCATGCTGGATCTCTCAGGGTTCCTACAATTTCCTAATACTTTGAAATTTTGCGAGATAAAATCCTCACCACATGTGTCCCGATGATTATTAATATGCAACAGAGTGCTCTGGAAGGTAGTGAATACATATGGCTATATTCTTCTTCATCTCTAAAGGAAGGGGACCCCTACTTCTTTGAGAATTTCAGGCAAGCCTTGACAAGAGTTCCTAAATATGTGCACAGTATGGAAAAATGTGGACCTTGGTGGATTGGATTGAGATTCATATTCCCTCTCATATGGCTGCCTATGAGTCCTTATAGAAACAACTATACTTTGACTGAAGAAGAAGAGAAGCTGTGTTGGGAGAAATGGACAGCCTGCTATGGGTTTGTGCCTCGAGGGGAAACACCGAAATTTGCCTACAATCTCACAAATCTTCACAGGTTCAACTCAGACTCAGATTCGAACTAGTGGAGGTTGTTGCATGAGGACATGCAATCGAATAGTTGGGGGGAGATGTTGGGTCCAGGAAATGCCCCTTTTTGACCATCCTCATTACATCATTTTTCCCTGATTACATCCTATTTTCATAAGCCATACCTATGCCTTTTCTCAAAATCAACAAATAGTATTGACAGGTATAATTTGTTATTGCTTTATTTGTTTTATGCCTAAGATTGTTAAAGTTTTGGATCCTAGTCCTTGATTTATGCTAATCTGTGTGATTTCATTTAGTCAAGGTCTAAAGCGCAAGCGTATCAGCCAAATGGTACCAACTGTTACTCTTCAAAGCCCGATTCCTCATAACTCCAAGGGACAACGCATTCCTCCACGAGAATCTGTAATAGGCCTCCACTGAAACATAACCCAGCTGCAATAGACAAGTCACATTCTAGCTTTCCAAATCCGTTGATCCATTGATTACTAGAGTAACAACTCCTTCATGAGTAACAACCTTGTTTAATACGAATGTAACAGTTAGCTGTAACTCCGCATCATGAAGATTAGAGATCTTCATTGCTGCACGATTTTAGTGGATCGTGATCTGTACTTTCAATGTATAAATATGAGAAGGCTCTTGTAGCCTGGGGTTGGACAATTACCATTTTGCATAAGTTGTAACAGAGCACTGAGACTGTCAATTTCCATCATTAATATAAGAGCAGAGTTCTTCATTTCTGTGTCTTAATTTGTTGTAATTCTCAGTGTCTCTGTTAGAAGGCCAAGGCCCGCCTTCTCACAGAGATAGCCGGCTTAAGTAGTTAGGTTAATCTAGCTTTCTTTCTGTTGTGTGGTGTGGAATCATTGTAGATGTTACTATTAGCTACAACAGAGGTTAGCATTCCTTTTGGTAGTTCACGATTGCATATTGAATATCTGTAACAGAGTGGTGTGACAGTCGACTGTGTAGGTTAGTTCAGTTTAATGCATGTGTATTCGAATCAGCTGTAACAACCAAGCTCAATCCCAATATCTTTCAGTTGTTTATGCTTTCTAGGATTTCCAGTAATTATCAGTTAGAGTTCAAGCTTATGTTTAGATTTTGGTTGTTGTTGTATCTTTAAGTGGTTTATTAGAATAGGTAGATTGTGATTGAGTAACAGTAGCTATTAGATGGATCATTTTGGCAAAGATTGAATATTGTAGTTTGATAATTATAGGATTTAACTTCTTGCAAAAGTAATCTAGTTTATTTTCATTCTTAATTTTATACCTACTAGGTTGATTTCTGTAGGAAGGTAACTGCAATTGAATTCTTAGATGTATGAGTTAGATTAGTTTTCTTTATGGAATGAGTTTAGCTGGACAGACTGGTAGGATCATTATCTTCATTTAGTTAATCAACTGCTTGACATGTTTATGCATAGATTGTGCTTATTACCATTGAAATAAAAGACTTCCCTGGGTTTGACAATTTATATTGAGCATCCTGTGTGTTAGTTTTAATTAATTGACATAAAGGGTGACCAAAAAGCCCCATCGTGGTATTTCTCAAAGCATTTACAACCAAAAAAAAATACAAGGATAGCACAAAAATAGACCAGCCTATAGCGATCATCAATATTGTGTTGGTTTCTCCGTCATCAATATGCCTCTAAAACATATAATGCTTACAATGCAAATGTAGTTGCTTACAACGCAAATGTAGTTGTTGAATCTCCTCTATCCAAGATTAAACCTCCCGCCAAGAGTGGGTTGGAGAAGATGAGGTTAGAATGCAACCCTTATTATGTGATCATGTATTGGAAACTATCCCATTGGGATGGTTCCTCCTCGGAAATGTGAGTGAACATGAGTTTATCTTCCATAAAAAGATTATTTCTTGTGTTACCCTACCTAAAGGGTTTTTCTATTTAATCATGTATTGATCATTTCTAATTTGTTTTTTGTGATTCAATCTTAATGGCTAAGGATCATATCAGTATGAGGGGACTAAGCCTTTGGATATTCCCTAGGGTAAAAAAAAACCTACATGGTTGAAGCCAAACTAATAGAAAGTTATCCCTATTGAGGTGTTAGATAAGACAAGTACAAGTAGCCTAAGGGCCTTGAAAGTAAACTAGGAAGCTAGATCAATGTTTGATGTCAATTCAAGTTTGTACTTACAAGAAATGTTGTATAAAGATGCAATATTTGAAGAGTTATTGAATGGGAATTAAACAATATGAATAGAGAAGGAAATGACCTAAAGGCACAGGCTAACATTATACTAACCAATTAGAGAGAACAACCTAAAAACAGTAAAACTATATAGTTTTACCACATACTATGAGTGTTTAAGCCCATATGTGGAATTTTTCAAAAGTATAGATTCTTTATTCCATGATACATGAGACATTTTGTGGTATATTTAGTAAATTCATGGTTAACTTAACGCCTTGAGAACCAAAAATGTTAAGGCATATCTGACTGTTGAATAGTCTATTGATCATTAGTTGTATGCCAACCATTGAACATAATGCTACCTATTAAGGTCAGCATTTGTAAGTATGTATTTGAACGCAAGGAGAGGATGAAGACAAATTAAAATGGAGCCACATATGGAACATTTTGAGTTGGGTTCTACTAGACTACTTTGCTTTGATTAGTAATTTGCATACTCGTATCATAAGTCTACTCACTGAGTTCTTTCAGTAAACTATAGTGTGTTCTCTTGACCAAATTGATCCATATAAAATTTGTAATGAAAGGATACCATGTAATGTAGCGTGAAAGTTTTATTTTGACTGTCGATCTATAAAAAACCCTGGGTGGATTTGATCTTAATTATTCTAGCCCCGGATCTGAACAGGGAAGAGATCTGTCTCTTCGACAAGATTAAAACAATTTCATAATAAAATCCCAACTCTCTAATCTCAATCAAATCTGCGCAATACAACTGAAACTCTTCTACAATTCTTCAGAAATCGACAGTTACAGATAGTTTATCATTATAGTTTTCAGGAAATAGAAAACAACTGATTCAAAACTCAATTTCACCCTTTCTTAAAATTATAGTTTATCATTAGCAATGTAATATGTTTGTAGATGAGCATTCCAGTTAACTTTCATTTAAAAATCAATTGAATTGAGATAAACTATTTTAATATTCTGTTAAATTTCAATCACATCCATGCAGAAAACTAAAGATTACAAAGAATTTGTAAAAAAAAAATAAAAAATTACAAAGAATTTGTAAAAAAAAACTAAAAAATTATAAAGAATTTGTAAAAAAAACTAAAAGATTACAAAGAATTTTGTAAAAAAAACTTAAAGATTACAAATAATTTTGTAAAAAAAAACTAAAAGATTATAAAGAATTTTGTAAAAAAAACAAAAAATTTAGAGGAAGAAGACTCCATCAATTTTGTTTAAAACCTGAAACAGAGAGCACAAATGATAATGAATGAACCATATTAAATTGAAATAATAAAACTCCAACATATCATTGAAATCATTTTAACATTAGCACTTCCTTCTATTGATGAAGATCACATTAACTTCCCTAAGCAAATAAACAAGAGATTTGAAAATAAGATTTAGCATCTTCTAAAAAGAGAAATTTGAGGATAAGAGAAAACATTCAGTAAATAAATAAACAAGAGATTTGACAGTAAGATTAAGCATTTCAATATTTTGCCTAATTTTGAATTATATGCATACAAAGAATTTCTATAAGGGAAACAAAAAATTTAGGGGAAGCCAAAAATTTAGAGAAAACTAAATAGACAAAATGACAATACAACATACACAACGTTTGTGTCTTCTTGGCAATGTTTCACCTCTAAGTACTCTCCATAACAACAAAAGCATAAAGCAAATCAGGGAAAATAAAAAATAATCCATAGAAACTCAATCACATAATTTCTTATAATTATTTATTTTCACTAGTACTCCATTCTGTTGATAAACCTCACATTTAACTTCTATATAGATATTCAACAACAAGGAGTACACACAGAAACATCCAAACAAACAGGAAAATATAGTAGATGACTTGTAAATGCAAAGGAAATGAAGATGACTTGTAAATGCAAGAGAGATGAACTGAATTTTTTAAGTTCATGAATTTGTCCCCTATTCTGTTGATGAGGGTATTGCATAAAGAGGAAAATAATTGAATCACGGGACATAGAAGACCACCAATACAAAACTGAATCTTTTAAGTTCATGAATTTGTCCCCTATTCTGTTAATGAGCATGACATATGAAACACTTTAACAACAGCTATAAGATTAAAACAATCCAATATTCCACTAAATTTCTAATATGGTGTTACAAAGGATAATTAAAAAAAACCAGAAAATCAGAGTAAGCTGTCTAGATTAATGTTGTTCAAACATACAAACTGATCGTTAATCATACAGAGACATGGGCATAATATCATGCAGAGTAGATTCAACAAAGAGGAATGCACAGACACCGATAACAAAAATTAGCGTAAAAAATAGACTAATAAACACGAACCACTCTTAAATAAAAGGGAAATAAATAACTTTGCCAGTATTCCTCCTAGAGATTCCACCTCTAAGAGTTTTGGTTAATAAACGCTAAACAATAAAAGGGTAAAACAAATCACAAAGAAATATTAAAGTTACAAGCAAGCCATGCAATTTTCTCAATCAATCAGATCTTGAAATGCATTTAATTTCAATCAACAAATTATAATAGCTCTGAAAGTAAACATTAGAATATTTCTATATATTTCTGATCATTTGCAGCCTGGAAATTAAAAGTTACAGAGATAAAGAATTTGTACAACAAAACCAAAAAATTAGTAAAATAGCCTTCATTATCATTGTTAAAGCATAGCACGTTGATCATGAACAGTGGACATTGACATGGAAAGAAGAAAGAACAAAGAAAATATTAAACAACTTATAGCTAAAAGAAAGCACATAATAGACCATCAACAGAAGAGCTAGGATAAAAAACAAAATAGAGATCCCATAACCAATGGTAGCAATTTGTATTAATGTTATCCATACATAGAATAGACAAGCAACAGAAAAACGAGAAGACAAAACAAAATAGTGATCCCAATTTGTATTAATGTTAATCATACACATTGGATACATAACTAAAGAAAACACAGAATAGGTGTTCAAAAATAGGGAATACTGACAAAGATAAAAGGGAGTAGAAAATACAACAAAATAGGTTGTAAATGAAAACCAGAAGATAACAGGGAATACATACAGAGATAACAGGGAGTAAAATGAAGAAGAAGAAAAAAAAAAAAAGGGATTCACCGCATAACTCAAAATAAGTAAATATAAGTCAGATGCATAGCGAAAAAGGACTCAATACAATTCATGGGAAATAGGAATAACTGATGCAAAAACCAGCACACAATTTCCTAAATTTGCTGCAGGTTGATTACATATCTCCTTGAACAAATTAACAACAAAAACGAGCACACAATTTCCTAAACTTGCTGCATGTTGATTGCATGACCTCCATGAACAAATTAACAACAGTTCATTGAGTAAACATACATTCCAATATTCTGCTAAATTTCTTACCGGTAAATTAAAAGTTACAGGAAAATAAATGTTAAGGAAGCAGAAAACCGGCGGAAACTTCTCCGTTAAAAGAAGCAGAAAACCGGCGGAAACCTCTCCATTAAAGGAAGCAGAAAACGCGGAAACCTCTCCATTGACGTTGTGGAAATAGAATACCGAAGAAATTAATAGAGAACAGGGACTGCGTTTGATGAGTTCAAGTCATCAGATGAAAAAAGAAGCAAATGACAAAAAGAAAAAAAAGCACTGCATCACCGACATCCAAGCAAAAAGGGCAACTTCTACATCGATCCAAGCAGGCTCAGACTTCAAATGCCCTCTATGACTTCAAGCCATGAGATGAAGAAAAAAGCGAATGAAAAAAGTACATCACTGACATCTAAGCAGGCACAAGCTCTCAATCAATACCAGAGAGAACTTATAAATACATCTAAACAGGAACAAGCTCAATCAATCAATACCAGAGAGAACTTATAAATACTGTAGATTGCCTTACATGATTGCCGGTTGCCTACCTTTTGCTTTTGCGTTTGTTTTCTTCAAAAGAAAAACGTTGCTTTCTTTTTGCTTTCCTTTTGCTTTTCTTTTCTTTACCGGAAAAGCATGCACGGCACAAACAGTTTCATATTAGCTTCATTTATACTTAAAGTTCCTCCATATTTTGCTAAAGCTGTCATAGTATTTGGCAGATATGGCAGATATCTATGACGTCAAAAGTTTAGCTAGAAAATTTTGATGATGTCAATTTGTGTTCTAACAAGGCAAAGGGTAATAAAGAAGATGTTTTTTTGTTTATAATTAAATAGAACATCTGAAAATCATAACATCAATAATTTTATTTATTTATTTAAGAAATATATTTTATAGATTTTTTTTGTTTAAGTTATCATACTATGAAATATATTTTATAGATTTTTTTGTTTAAGTTATCATACTATGAGGGCATATGTGTGGGGTATATATACATTTAAAGTCTGGAATTGTATCTTATCTCATCTACACCCACTCATAGAGTTTTTAACTCTTGTGTCCAAGTAAACTAGATCGTCTTGCTACTTGTTGCTAAACGGTGTTCCCATGACCCACACAACTATATTACATTAAAAACCTCTAAACTCAATTTACAACATAAAAGACCTCTTGAGTCCTTAACCATTACTCCTCACTAGACTTAGCCTTATGTTTAAGGCACAATAAAGAAACTTTGAAACCTCACAAACCATGATGTCTACATTGACACATTTTGGGCTACAAATCAAAGCTCAAATATGCATGACCATGCCTGCTTACATGGCATCTATTGTATCAAATCAATTAGAAAATAACATTTAAAGAACAATTCTTTGTTGATCTCTCAAACTCAAAAGGTAGAGTGGACTCCAATGATGTTAGCGACTTCAAATTCTAGCATGTACAAAAGCTCCACCAACCCAAAAAATCGTATCATCCACTTAGAAGCTTTCAATGTTCTTGGGACTTTGGCGATGTGCTAGATTTCGAAGACTTTGAACAAAATCTCTATATAAACAACATTCCAAGATCTGAAAAGCACAATTACTTATTGGTTCTGAAATTCTTGTTTTTTCATTATCACAACTTTTGTTTGATGGAAGTCTATTGTGTGTTCCTTCCTTATACAAGATGGTGCAAAAAGAGGAAGGGAAAGGGAAAACACACTACTCAAGCCTCCATTGATTTGAAGACACTCAGTGCTAATATGTTTTGACAATCAGTCACATTAACAATAAGTAGTGTGATTAATACTACTGGTAGGTTTTGACAATTTGGCATCATTATTCTATGAATGGACCAATCCATTCCTAAACATACATCTCCTACAATGTGTTACCAACACTTCCAAACGAGGTATCGAATGAAAAGAAACTCTAATTCTAGAACTAGATGTCTCATTCTGTATTAGAGATGGGATCAAAATATGTTTGAAGTTGTTACTCCTCCTATAAGGCTCCATGTCTAACATGGAGATCCCAATATAGATCCATCTAAACTTTTGTGCAAAACTTGAGGAGATGTTTGTACCTCCAAGGACTTGATCCCTCTTGGTGCATGGTAGATCCAAAGCTTAGATGGATCTATGTTGGTTTTATGTGATTTAGGTATGACATGAAAATAATTGTGATTGTTCTCCTCTTGTGCGGTGGACTAATATGATGCAACTTTTTTCATTCTTGTTCAGTTTATCATGCAGAGTTCCTTCTCCTTAGTAATCACTTAATAATGGTTCGATCTACATACATGATATTCCAAATCATATTAGAGGAAATTTGGGGTCTAAAATAGGCCTTATAAGAAAACGAGTCATCATATAAGGAAACGAGCCAACCATAATTTATTCATGATTTGGAATTCAAGAACCAATAGTATTTCAATAAAATGAGTCAACCATAATAGTTGACTTGAGATATTTGTCATAAAAAAACTACTTTTTTGTTCGTATTTTCAACATATCTCCTTGTTTTTTAAGTCAAATTTTGAGCGGGAGAACTCATTGGATGTGGAATTAAATTTCGCATTCAACGAGCACCCACACTGCATACTTCTGACGGACCCCGCTGCCCCAAAAACAAGAAATACCTGAAAAAATGTGTCTCGCTGCCCAATATCTCATCATCACGTTTTTCAAGTATTTATTGTTTTTGGGGTAGCGGGGCCCGTCAAAAGTATGCAATGTGGGTATTCGTTGGATGTGGAATTTAATTCCGCATCCAACGAGTGCCCCCGCTCGAAATTTGAGTAAAAACACATGGAGATATGTTGAAAATACGAACCAAAAAAGTAGTTTTTTTCTTTCTTCCTCCAAAATTAATAAATATTATTTTCCTTAAGAAACCCATTTTAGACTTCAAATTTCCTCTAATGTACTTTCTATGTCAACAATATTGTCTCCATATTTTACTTTTATTAATTTACTTCATTTATTTTCTTATCCAAAGCCACCAAAATATGAACTTTATTTTTTTAAATATATATTATATAAATGAAATATTTAAAACAAAACTTTTTGAAGCCTAAAACATGTTGTGGACAAGAAGAATTTAAATCACAATTCCAAATTGGAGTTATTTATCTCCTTAAATGATTAGTAAGCTTCCCTCCATGTAAATGTTTTTAGAGGAAGAGAGACACATCTCATGAATTTTTATTAAAAAATATAAAAAATAAGATACCTAAAAAATAGTAAAATATAAAAACATTAAAGTAAAACATAGAAACATTGAAGCAAATCATTTCTACCTGTAAGCATACCATGCCCACCCAAGGAAAATAAAAATACCTGTAGAGAAAATGGAAAATAAAAAAGTATTAAAAAATAAAATAATAAATAGAAAAAAGGAAAACTAAAATATATTAAAAAATTTAAATTTGTAAGTGATGGTACTCAGTCATGAGGCATTGTAATTTTTTTAAAACAACGTAGTTATTTGAATATGAAATTATGTCCACTATCTATTCTCTCTGTTCTGTTGTGGACCTGGTGAGTCATCATCTGGTGTCCTTGGTGAGGTGGGTGTGTATTGAGGCTAAAGGTTAAAGGATGGATGATTCCTTCTTCTATTGTCCTTGTTGGAATGGGCTAAAGATAGACTCCTTCCTGGTTAAAGGCTCTTGGCTCTTGGCTGAAGGGTAAATGCATCTGTTTCCCTTTTTATTGGACCTGTTTAGGCAGTATCTGTTGGGCTTGGCAAAAGAGAGGCTCATGATGAAAGGCTATTGTCTTAAGGCTCATGGTCCATTTAGCCCCTCCCTGCTTGTGTGTATGTGGCTCTTGTGGAAAGACTAATCATCAACCTCCTTCCTCCTCCTCATCCTCTTCATCGCTCGGTTGGCTCTTTGGGGAAGACTAATCAAGCTCCTTCCTCCTACTCCTCATCCAACTCTTCGAACTTATAATCCAACTTCTCCTAAAATCTCAATAGCATATGGTTTTTTGAATATTCCAATAATGAGAAGATATTTTCATTGCTCGATAATGAATCCTTTCTCGAACGACCATCTGCATAGATCTACATAGGTCACCTACATCCTCTTGGAATTTTTAGTCAATGAGCATTCAACATTTATTTACCACGTTGAACTTATTTCTAGTGCTAATTTTTATCTTAATCTCCATAGTTATTATTACTCCTCTTCAATACTCAGAAATTGAACTCTGAGACCTAAATTAGAACACTCTCATATTCAAGCCATTGTGTGGATTACAATAGAAAATTTTAGTAAAAGGAGTGAACAAATGAGGCTAACGATAAATCTTGATACTAGAGGACTAAGGACACTAATTAAAGAGAATATTTTATTTATTTGAGGGTTGAAGTTGCGAAAAGGAAGGGAGATTATTATAATTGAGAGGCAAGGGAAAGTGTAATGTTCACTGTGGCCATAATGATTTCTCTAAATGAAAGTCAATGAAGGAAGGAACACACAATGGCCATGATGTGTTAGGTCAAAATTAGTGCAATTAATTGACATGGCTTTAAATATATACAAATGCAAATGGGATTGAATTGGGACAAGGATATATATTGTTAATAATACTGTTGAGTTGTTTGTGGTTTAAGAAAAGTAATATGGATCTAGAATTTAGAAAACACTTACTCATGAAAAGAATTCTACCATGACTATCCAAGTTTTATGTATGGTGGAATGGTGTTTTTAGAGGTTTTGTTCAATTCCATATCAACTCAAACAGTCAAAATTCAATGAGATTTTTTGGATGGAAGGGAGCTCTATCTTTGTATATTGTTAGATTTCAACAATGGGAGGTAAGTTTGTTACAAGATTGAATAACTATGTAGGAATTGTTGATGTTCTTTCCCAGATAGCTATCAATTGTATAGTTTTCATAGTTGTAAGCCAACTCTTGGAAGCTATAAGCTTGTGTAGATCATCTTTATCTGCCCAATTGTAATAGTTATCCATTGGATCTGCTCATGTTGTTATAAACATAGAGCTTTCTCTTGTATTTGTACAACATATCTAATAAATGTTGCTCTATGTCTTGTAGAAGGTTTTGGTGTTGTAGAAGAGTCCATGATCTGCGATATTATTTTAGCATCTACATGGTATTAAAGCTAACCTCTACAAACCCCTTCTCATTTTTTTTGAGAGATATTGGTAAGGTTCTATTGTTTGTGAGATTTTTAAAGTGTTGCAATGTTCTTGGGGAGGTTGTATATTATGTATGTTCATGGTTCTATGGATCTAGATCGTTGTTTCTTGTTAGAGTGTGGATTGTGTTCTTAGATTAGCACTAATTTAGATCACATCAACAAAGAGAATCTATCTTTAGAAGATTTTAATTTAGATCTAAACACTCGAGTATAAAAAATTGTATAATTTCTCTAAATTTATTTTCTGATAAGTTGTTTCAGCATAAATTGTCCTTCAATGCCCTTGTTTTGTGCATGGGGATTGCATTTTTTCACTATCAATTATTTGCAGATTGCAAGACACATTTTTGTGTATTATTTTATTTGCTCTCTATGATTGTTATTAAAACGGTTGAGTCCATGGTTGTTGATCTCCTAAATCCCCATAATTATCATACTTGGAAACTCAAATTGAAACAACTTCTACAATCAAAAGGTCTATGGAAAATTTTGGTTGAAGCACGACCAATATTTACAAAGGAAATTGAGAGATTTGCTTATAGGAACAAACTTGATGAATACATTGGTTTGATTGGGCTGCATGTTTTTTATGGTCAATCATTTCATATTGTTGAATGTAAATCACCAAAACAAAGCTGGGACAAGTTGAATTCACTATTTGGCAAAACCAATGAATTTCAAGCATTGAATTTGGAAGTTGAATTGCCATCCCTTGTACCTAATGAGCATTCTTTCATTGAATTTTTTCTTACCAAATCCAAGTTGTTGCTATCACAGTTGAGAGGTTGTGGAAAAACCAAAATAGATGAAGAATGCATTTTTTAATTTTGCCAAAGTTGAATGGTCCTTTTAAGGGATTTTCCTCTACCTTTTATTTTGCTATGGAAGCACTTAGATTAGAGTTTAAAATGCTCTCATTTGAGATTTTCTATGAGCGTGTTACCAAAGAACAATCTAATATTGTGCAATTAGATGTTCTTTATGGATCTAGGAATCAAGCTCTTGTGGCTCAAGCCTCCAAAGGTAAGCACAAAACTTGGTGCAAACAAAATATTGATCCTACTTAAGCTAGTAAGTCTACCTCCAAGCCTATACATAATTCAAAATCCTCTGCTTCTCCATCTTTAGTATTTGTTGAGACTTCCTCCAAGAAAAAGAAGAAATCATGTGTAAGTTGCAGTTTTGTGGCATGCTTGGGCATGATGAATTCAAATGTTGAATCAATCTAGAACCAATGAATGAAGCCATGTAGTAGCACAAAATTTAAGTTCCCAAACCTTCTTCTAGTAAATTACATGCACTGTCTACTCAAGCCTTATAAGCATATTCAAACATCTGAATACTTGATTCTAGCACCTCACACCATATGATTCACTCTCACGACATCCATCCTTCTACATCTAATAGTAACATTTTGTAGAGTGTAGTTGGAGATTCTATAGAACTTGAGTTTTTGGAAGAGACACTATGCAGTTCGTTGATGGTTGCATCAATGATGTTTTCCTTGTTATTGAAATATTTGCTAATCTACTATCTATTTATCATAATTTTCACTTTGGTGATGGGAAGACGATGAAATTTACACCTCATTATGTTGTCATTAGAGAACTACATAATCCATAAATTGTTGTTGCTTTTGGTAGGACTGATCATAGTTCTCGATTGTATAAGTTTGATGGTTTTGAGCCTTTTTCAAGTTCCTCTTTCATAGCACACGCTCATTCTTTGAGAAGGCTATGGAATGAAATATTTGGACATATTAACCATATGTATTTTCAACAGCTGAGCAAATTGAATTTGGTGATTGGTCTAGGTTGTGTTCTTGGCATTGATGCAGTTTTGTCTAGTTTGTGTTCTTGGAAAACAACATCAAAATCCTTTTCCTAAATGTAAATCCTTGAATGCTACCAAACATCTTGAGTTGGTACATAGTGATCTCTAATGCCATTTTCAACTCATTCTTTTTCCAAGGCTAAGTTTGCACTTACCTTTATTGATAACTTCTCATGTCACTCTTGGGTTTACTTTAATAAGTACAAGACTGAGGTCTTTGCTACTTTTAAGGCTTTCAAATATTTTTGTTGAGAACTAATCCTCTCTTATTATAAATAAAATATGGATAGATAATGGGATGGAGTGTGTCAATCAAGCATTCAAATAATTTTTTAGAGAACTTGCATTGAACATTAGCACTTTGTTCCTTAGACCCCTCAACAAAAGGATGTTGTTGAAAGAAAAAAAAGCAACAATGAAAGAGATGGACAACTGCATGATTTAGTCCAAGAACATGGCACCTTGTTTTTGGGTTGAAGCAATGAATTGTCAAATGACATTCACAACCGCATGCCTCATAGGGCAGTGTTGAATATGACTCTAGAGGAGTCTTGGGCCTATGTCAATCCCGATGTTTCTTATTTCAGGGTGTTTTGTGTTGATGTATATGTAAATTCGAATTGTATTTTACCCATGTGTATTGTATTCCTATAGAGGTGTTATTATTCCTCTATACGGAAGTGTTTGTATTCCTATAGAGATGTTATTATTCCTCTATACGGAAATGTCGTCATTTATATTTTAAGTGTTGTAACTTATACTTGATGGGTTATTAGACCACCTTGATGGGGTCAGCCCTGTATGAGTCATGTGGGTAAATGGGTTATTAGACCACCAAGTGTGGGGTCGGCCCGGATTAAGTTAACCATGGGTTATTAGGCTAAGCTAGACAAGTCAACCCCATTAGTTTATTGGGTAGGACAGGACAAGTATAAATGGAGATCGAGAGATCTCTATTTGATCACTCATTACTTACTTCTATCTCTCTCAGAAAGTGGCGCACTTGTGAGGAGGAGGATCATCTTCTAGGAGAAGACTATCTCTTGTACTTTGGTTGTATCATTGCTCTATCTATCTCCACGGGGGGTTCACTAGTGAGGCAATATCATAT
Source organism: Larix kaempferi (assembly GCA_027924585.1). Taxonomy (NCBI): domain Eukaryota; kingdom Viridiplantae; phylum Streptophyta; class Pinopsida; order Pinales; family Pinaceae; genus Larix; species Larix kaempferi. Next base: position 268,982 of record BSBM01000464.1, on the reverse strand, counting down.
CACGTCCATTCATATTGGGGGGTTGAATACTCTTAAAAACCTCAAAAATATATTGCCCCGTATTAAGGGGTCAAGGGGTTTTTTTTATTTGACATAGTAATATAAATATTGGGGGTTATTTTAATTGGGAGTGTTGAGGAATAAACTCCAAATCGTGGGATGGATTCATACGTCCAAATCACGGGCTCAATTCATACCCACCTAAGACTTAAGGACCTTCCATTTTTATTTGATATTGCTTATGATCCTAAGTTTTGAATAAATTTGATAATAGTGTACCAATGATAATATTGATGGAAGTCTCTTTGGATTATTGTCCTTGAGCAATGTAACATCCTGATAATTTCATAAAATTTATAAAAAAAAATTATACCAGCATTAAATGAAAATTGTGATTGCGGAAGTAATAAATGCTTGTTAAGGAAGTATTAAATAATAAAATCATTAATGTATATAACAATTTAACTACTATTTCATTTTAACTAATGATGCTTTAAGACAGTGATGTGTCTTACCTCCATAAAAATGATTACGACACTAATTTGTTTGTAGTTTTAATTTCGGGATGGTGATGAAAGGGTTCCTGCGAGGTGCCCCGAGACTTACTTAGCTAATAAGCTAAAGCATTTGTACCTGTCCTTCTTGCGAATATTCGCAGGTAAGGATAACAATGACAAAACAATGTTTAAGAGTATTTATATTTTCCAATTAGTCGTCTTATTTGGTTAAAGAAATTATAAGTACCTCCTTGTTTCAGGTATGGAATTCTATCCAAGTTCTAAATGTATTATTTCGAAAAAAAATACAAGTTGCAGAAGTTAATAATATTTAAACAGGGTTCAAAAGTACATTATCTTGGTAGAAATATCTATGCTTAAAAATCTTAAGATTAATTACTAGATTTGAAGAATGAATTGCTAATATGATTTTGCCAATATTTTCCAATTCATGAAACCTTTTACTACCAGGTGAAATGATTGATGGACAAATTCAATTTGAACTTTATTCCTTTATTATAACATCAAGTTTCACTTACTATTTCAATGCTTGGTATTTTATTTAAGATAACTATGGTAGCTTCTACTTTCTCCATTTATGATTTATATATATATGGATATAGTCTTGATATTTATAAAGTCAAAATCTTATTTTATTTAAGAACATAATACAATATAAGTGTGGACCCTTTTTAACTATAGGGTGAACCATTCTAATGTGATATTGGTGCATTATTATAATAAACAACTTTTATATGGTTTATTGTAATAATATTACAATGTACCGATACTATTTTCTAACCTAAGTTCTAACTATCTAAATCTTATATGCATGCGATTATTACCAATACAAACTTTTGATTTATGTAATCATGCATTCGATGGTTAATACCATAGCGATGAAGCGATATACAATGCAATCCTGACCTTACTCTATGTATTAATAATGAACGACATTACACCAAGCATTAAATACAACACTGGTAAGGAAGTGACGGTTATTAATGTCGTTGTTGCATCGATCTGACAGGTTGATGGTGTCTCGTCCAAACATTAATGGTTCTGAACCAACTCTTTAGTGGAGTGTAATGTTGTCTATCCACGTTGTCAAACCACGTGAAGCCTGGTTAAAATGTGACTCACAAAATCGAACTATGCGTAGTGAACAAGCAGCTCTCCTCCGAACTGTACATGGGATTGACTCCTTGGCATGCAGCGTTGGCATTGTCGTAGCTGTTACAATAAATGAGGTATTTATGTTATGGTTTCCCGATTCTCAAAGCATCAGGCTGTCACCTTCTCGCTCGTCGATCACAATAGATCTAGGTCGTTGAATGATAAACCCTAAATTCTCGTTGTGAGTTAGGTCACCACATAGTAAACCTACAATAATTTGGCACCAACACCACTAAACATTACAACTGGAGCATTGATTAACTAGTGTAGGGTTTAGGTGGACTGACAAAGGTTTTTTAATGGAATTCTTGGTATTTTATCCCACACAAGTTCCATAGTTCGCCATCTGTAACTATAGTACCTAAACCATAAAGGCCTCGACCTCGATGTTCAAAAAATATTGTAAATTTCTTGCTCTTCTTTTACAAATGCGCCAATTGATTATTGGGTTTCTTCCTCTGCGAGGACTCAACACAGAAGGAATACCATCTCTGGTATGGAATACAATGCCAACTCTAGCATACACATAGTTCACTTCCTCTGCATGGATTTTAGGATGGAGGAGGACGGAGGTTCATGTTTTTAATTTACGAAATTATTTGTGAACTGATGATTTTAACTTGCAAAATACAGAAAAGAACACTCTCTCGCAGGTAATAGTTTTGCAATAAGTTTTTCATCTCCAGATATATTATTCACGTATGGTTCACATGATACCTCGTCAAGCTAACTCATTTGTATTTATTTGTTACATAGGTTTGGCTGGAGTTTGAAGCCAACCATGGTCATATCCTTCCATATCCATATCTCCCTTCGGCAGCCTTTGTAGATACAACACAACTCGCGTCCAGTCATATTCACGGGTTCTATTGGCAGGTCAACTTGAATCCAACGCAAATACTTCTTAATTCATAATATAAAACCTAATCTTTTTTTTGTAAAGAATTTGTGTCCATGATAATATTTGGATATGACAGTGTTAACGTCTTCACTATTTATTGAAAACGCAGATTCAACTTGGGCGCTCTTGGGTTCTCCGCATACAAAAGGAGCAACTTCCCGGGTAAGTGAATTCTTTTTTTCTCTGTGTTCTATATGAAAAATTGTAGTCTGCTCTTAAAAATTCAGCTGTAGGGTTGTTATATAGTTCCACTAGGATTTATATAATGTATAATAGGGTCTTTAGGTTTCCTTTCTTGTTTTCGGTTTTAGACCTTTGTTAAAACCACTTGTAAAAAAATAGGCTATTGTTTTGGATTTTATTTAAGCCCTACATTGCTTTCAACAGTTATTATTGTTCTTTATCCTTGACTTGTATAATAAATATATGAGAACTTATTGTAAAAGAAGCATGTCTTCTAGTTAGCCAATATTTTGCAACCAATACTTTCCTTTCTGACTATCTGAAATGGTTAGCATTTACCCATATTTAATCTGGTTATTCGTTCCATCGAATAATAGTGTTGTATGCGGGAAGATACTATTTGGAGAACACATGTAGTTAAGTTCGTAGTTTAAAAGTTCCTTTTCCCACAATCTAGATATGAGAAGAGCACACAAAGAGAGTTTAGGAAGTCGAGATATTGCCAGATCAGGAGGTCCCGGTTTCCCAGTTCCTCAAAGGCGAAACCCAGTTCCTTAAAGGCTACAAGGCTAAGATCCCATTTTTCCTATACCTCTCCTAAAATGGACAGATGCCTTTACAACCCAATAAAAAAAGTGGGTCAATATATCTTCTAAATAAACCTTGTGATAGTCTAGATATATTTCTCGATCCATTGGAAATGATACCATACCTTATAGGGGGCGGATATAAACCCGAATTCACTTCCAACTATTCTTTATAGAGGGAGAGCTACTTCTTTCCGGCTAAAAATAGTTCCTTCTTACCGGCTAAAAATAGTTCGTTGGAAATGCTAAGTGCCCCTGCGGAGAAGTTTTCAGGTATATAATGTAAATTGGGGAAATTTGTCTGAAATATTGTGCCCCGTAGGAGTTGGAATTTCTTTTACATATGAAAATAGTTTGGGATACACAGCATTTTTCTACTATTTATGGAGAGGTTTGTAAACATAATGGCCGAGGAGGATCATTAGCAGCAGGATAAGGCCCAGGAGGATCATTGGCATTTCCATGAGTTGTACGCATTGGGTGATCGCTCTGCCATCCAACCATATGCCTCTTGCAGGCATGGGATTGTCATAAAATAGCCATAAAATTAAGGATACCCACGATATTGTCATTGAATCGATAGTTCAGACTTCAAATATCTCGTATCAGGCTTGTAAATGGAAATTAAAATGTGAATTTAATAGAGACAGAGAGAGAACTCGAAAAAAGTAGAACTACATCTATGCTCCAATTTTCGAGTCTAATTGTTATCCTTCCTACGTTCTCATCGAGTTCATTGCTATCCTTCCCTACATTACAGGCTTTTTCATTTTCAGCATAATACTTTGTTTGAAGTTTGAATAAGTTAGTTTTGGAGAAAAAATAATTTTTTTCGTCATAATAGTATGTATTAAATTTTAGGGATGAGCACAGTTTTTTAATGATTCAAATTTCATTTATAATATTACTATGCTTATAGGATTTTAAATAATATTAAGATCTTAACTGTATTATTTTGTTTAAATTTGAATTTATTTCGTTTGTTTAAAATTTGATAAGGAATTTTGTTTAATTTTAAATATATCAAAATTATCTAAAACTCAATTAAAGTTTTAAATTCGGATGCAACATTGAATTCCACAATAATATAAAATTAAATAAAATCTTAAATATAAACAAAAATTTTAATTATAAACAATAAAATTAAATAAAACAATTTTAAAATTAATATATGTTAATTATAATTAATAAATGTTTATTATAAAATAAAATTGATGGTTTTAACATTATAGTTATTTGTTTGCTAGAATTTCTCTAATTTGGCCTTTGGCTTAAGAAACCATGATGAGACCCACACCTTAACCAAACGAGCTACCGAAAATTGACAACATCATAATTATAATTATTTCTTAATATTACACTTTATTAATCCTCGTTCCAACTTGTGTTTAATGTGCCATGAAGTGATGGAGCTTACCTTTACATTTAACTCTGAATGATTCCCAAAGGTGTGGTGAATAATATGGACTAACATTATTACCTTTAGATCAAGAATTTAGGCTTCAGGACTCCTACTTATGCTAAATATATTGTGCTCTTCCTCTTATCCATTTGTACATGTCAATTTGATTGTTGTATGTTTTATTCAAAGAAGGATCACGGTATATGGCTTAATGAGATGGTCTCATTTATTTTGAGATACCCTTCATTACTTCGAGTGGCATTGTTTTCCCTTTCATCACCTTTCTGGTTTTGATGATGAAGAACATGGAAGAAATTGAGGGTGTTGAGGTTCTCGATCTCATAATTTATTATGTCAATCCATCTAGTGAGAGTGATGTATTTGAGAGAGGTGACACCATGAACCAAATTGATTATAATTTATGAGTCTCCAAACACTTCGAGGCATTATAATACTAGAAGACAAGCTTGTAAGAGGCCTTGATAAAGAGCAGTAGCTTCTGTTTGATTGTTTGTGTTTTTTCCCAGTTCTCATTTGTAGTGTAGTTCTTATTTCCCACTGGGATCCAAAAGTATCCCTCTTGCACCTATATGTTGATGTATATGTAACTTCGGAATGTATTTCACATGTATATGTATATTGTATTCCTATAGAGATGGTATTATTCCTCTATAAGGAAGTGTCGTCATTTATATTGTAAGTGTCGTAACTTATACTTGATGGGTTATTAGACCACCTTATTTGGAGTCGGCCCTGTATAAGTCATGTGGGTCAAAGGGTTATTAGACCACCCTATTGGGGGTCGGCCCACTCAGCATTATGTTATGTGGTTAAGTTCGAGCCGACAAGAGTTAGGTAAAAAGGCAAGTCAAGTCAAGTATAAATAGAGTGTGGGAGGCACTCTATTTACTCACTCACTTCTCACACATGCTCTCAAGGAGGAGAGGCGCACTTATGGAGGAGGAGGATTGCTGCTAGGTTATGGCTATCTCTATTGGTTGGTTGTATCATTGCTCTATCTATCTCTGAGGAAGTTATTGGGGTTTTTCACCTTTATGGTTTTCCCCAAGTAAATCTTTGTGTCTCTTGTGTGCTTGCATTATTGTCTCCATGATTGATATGCTGTAGATATGCTGTAAATGTTGTTCTCTCAGTTAAGATCCTAGATCATATTGAAGTAAATTCTGAAAATTTAACATGGTATCAGAGCTAGCCTGAAAGAAGGCATGATATGGCATGTATGACACTTGTTGCACTTACGATGCTAGGGCTTGATATAGCAAAAACCAGTCATCGTAGCACTTTCGCTATAAATCCTTTTTGGAGAAGTTTTCGGATCTGAAATTGTTATAGGACGAAGCTAAGATCTCCAGGTATCTTGTGTCCAAAGGACAACCTCTAATTCGTTGTACTTTGTGATTTATGATCTGTACAATATAGGGTTTCTGCCTCTTCCAGATCTGAGTCAAAATCAGGTGACCTTGGGAAAAAGGTCATATCTTGGGATAGGAAGCTCCAAATGAAATTTCGTAAAAAGTGACAGGTAGTACACAGTCTGTAATATCTCAGAAAACGTTTTCAGAGGCCGAAGTTGAACCAGTGACACGTGGCACGCCGTACAAGTGCGCTCTCTTGTATTATCCCATAAACAGGTCACGTTGCGACATTTGGCATAACTATCTCTCAGAGAGTCCAATTGAGGTCAGACCTGTCAGGATGGAAAGGTAACAGACCGAGCTATCTCAGAAAACTTTTTCATAGGCCGAAGTTAAATCAGTGACACGTGGCACGCCGTACAAGTTCTCTCTCCTGTTTTATCCCAAAACAGGTCACGTTGCGACATTTGGCATAACTCTCTCTCAGAGAATCCAATTGAGGTCAGACCTGTCAGGATGGAAAGATAACAGGTCAGGCTATCTCAAGAAAACTTTTTCAGACCCTGTGGATCAAAAATTTCGGAGTTACACCAGAAACAATCAGGTACATATTTCTGTCAAAACAGAATTATTTTTTGGTACCTTCATTCATGGCTTCCGGAATTTAGGGCTTTGAAGAAAGTTGGAATTTTTGTAATCGGAGACCACGGCTGGATGCTACTCATCAAAATAGAAATTTAGAGACCAAGATCAGAATTTTTGGTTGGGAAGAAGGCCGGGCTTGATTAGACCCTAGTTCGGGACTTTGATCAGAAAAGTGGAAAATTAGGGCTTCTGTAAAAATGGGAATTTTTGAAATCTGTGACCACGGCTGGAAGCTCCTCGGAAAAATAGAAGCCTGGAGATTTGGATCAAACATTTTGATTGGGCAGAAGAGTGGGCTTCATCAAACCCCAGTTCAGGGTCACGTCCAGTGAATCCGGAAGTTTCAAAGGCAAAATTGAGGAGTGAAACTTTGCAGTTTTCAAATTCTGAATATACCGGTTTGATCAGCTCATCAAGGCGCATATTTCTATCCTTTTGAAAGTTTGAAATTCAAAGTTTGAATTTTTGGGGTTTCTCTGACAAACCCATATCCAGCTCCAAGTCCAGTTCTTACAAATCAAGTGGATTGGGTTAATCCTAGAAGAAGATGGATTGATCATCTACATGAGTGAAGAAGTTCCTGTTTCAGAGGGAGATGAGGCTAAGGCCTTACATTAGAAGATTACAAGCGATCTCGACAGGTATGACTCATCAAGGTATATTTCGATATTTGTCCATGATTAAGTTTATGGTATGTTTGTCTTCATGTTATTACGGTTAGTACAATTTTGATTTTAGATTTGTCGTATCACCTTAACAAAATTATGAATGCATGATAGAAGATATTCATTGGTTAGGGTGTTGACACTTATGATTGTACTAATGCATTATGGTGTTGTATGAGATTTATGTTGTCTACTAACATGAAAGGTACACCAAGAAAGACAAATCATGTTCTGGTCCAAGAACATATGATCATGATAACATGAGGACAAAGATTCATCCATTATCATGGATCTCATAGAAGATCCATTTACGAGGTATGTATAACTTGGTTTTATAATGGCTAACCTATGAGATATACAGGTTACTAGCACAAGTCATTGAAGAAGAACAAGAAGACATCATGTGAGTATGTTAAGACATAACTAGCTAGCATGCTAATCCAGGTATGTTTTTCCTATATCAAGTTACAATCTCATCTTGTGATAAGATCCTTTATATAAGTATACTTGGCATGATTGATTATGATTATTCATTGAAGTTAGTAATCATGGGTTTATGCATATTATGTTTCTTACCATAATTGATAATATGACTAACCAGAAGAATCATGAAGGTATAGGTTTGAATAATCATGGTTGTATGCATATTATGTTTCTTACCATAATTGATAATATGACTAACCAGAAGAATCATGAAGGTATAGGTTTGAATAATCACAGGTTTTATGCATATTATATCTCTTATCTTGATTGATGATTCAACTAACCTGAAAAGTCATAGGTTTGAGTATTTACAGGTTTAGACATGTTATGTTTCTTATGATTTGACTAACCTTAAGAATCCTACATAAACCTTGAATGCTAATGCTTATTATTTTCTGTTTGAAATGATCATGACTATACATGCTTGAGATTATTGTGTTTTAATAGTATATTAATGAATGTATGACTTTATATGAGATCACAAGGATAACACAATCATGATACTAATAAGCATGCATAGGAACCAAGGATGAATATGAGTTCAAGAACAGGTAATCCAGGAAGCAAAGATCAAGAGGGAGCACACTCCAATTGTTCCTGCAAAGAAAGCAAAGGAGCACACTTCAGTAGCTTCTGCAAGGATGCATATATTCAGAGGGAGTTGAACATCTTTCTACAAAGGTGTAGAAGAAGCTACTTCAGATTATGACTCCAGTATCTCCCGCAAAGAAGCAAAGACTCAGAGGGAGTCCACCCAATGAACAAACAAAGATAAGTATTTTAATTATCATTTCTTACATATGTGTTTGTTTAATTAAAATTGTTCAATGATGTATATTCTCATGTTCCTAGACTTAGGATATGTATTGTGCATATTAGAATAGTTGCATTAATGAACAGTATACTACTAATATACATGGGTAAGTGGCCTATGGCACTGTACAACATTCCATTGCTACTTATCTAGAATGAAACCTCTTTGCTGACATGTTGGGAGTTGTGCACACTCTTAACAATGTTCTGGTAGAGATTGGAAGGCATCTAGAAAGTTACGAAATATGGATAAATGTTGTATTGAAGCACTGGCTAAGATAATTGCATGACTGTATGACATATTTATTTAAGTGTAAGAATTTGTTCTGAAAACTATGAGATGTTTTCTAATCATGCAATTTAACTTGTTGTGTAGGAAAGATCGTATGCCATCTCCTACAAAAAAAAGAACTACAACATTTGTTCAGCAACAAATTATCTATTGAAGATATTGAAGTTCCCAGGATCTGGGATGAAGAAATGGAATGCCATGATCCGTCGATCATGAAGAATGATGTTTGGGTTGCAGTCCCAAGACGTAAAGGGAAGTTTGTTATGACTTCCAAATAGAACTATCAAATCAAGCATGTTGCAGATGGCAGCATTGAGAAATACAAAAGTGATGAAATAGAAGATACACAAGATGGATTTCAAGACAGCATTGTATAGTCATATATGTATGCAGAACTTGATATGGTAGGATAGACAGCTTTCTATCCAGTTTGGGCTTTACCAAGAGTAAATCGGATTCCAACCCTTACTACAAGGTTGAGGAAGGAAATCTAGTGATACTTTTGTATGCAGATAACCTGGTTGTTACAGGTGAAAATAGATTGATTGCCGACACGCAGCGGAAGCTTACTACCGAGTTCGAGATGAAGAACTTGAGGATGATGCACTATTTGTTTTTGGCATGGAGGTGTGGCAGAGTGCAGATGGAATCTTCCTTGGACAAGGGAAGTATGCAGTACGGATCCCGAAGAGGTTCGGGATGATGGATTGCAAGGCCATGGCCACACCTATGGCATCGAATCTGAAGCTTCTTTGAGATGCTTCATCTGAGCCAGTTGATGTTTCTATGTATCGTCAGATGATTGGGTCCTTGATGTACCTGACGAACACGAGACCAGACATTTGCTGTGCTGTGAACACATTGAGCCAGTTCCTGACGGATCCGAGGAGTGTTCACCTGGTTGTTGTAAAGCATGTTCTGAGGTACCTGAAGGGTACAGTGGATTATGGGCTCAGGTATGAGGCGAATCAAAAGTTTAACCTGCAGGGTTATGTTGATTTAGATTGGGCTGGCAGTGCTGCAGATAGGAAGAGCACATCTGGGTGTTGCTTCAGTATGGGATCAGGTGTGATCTCTTGGTTTAGCAGGAAGCAATCCTGCGTAGCACTGAGTACAGCTGAGGCAGAGTATGTTGCAGCCTGTTCAGCTAGTTGTGAGGCAGTATGGCTACGGAAGCTACTGTCTGAGTTATTTGATCTCCCGTTGGAAGCTACTGGTATCTTCTGTGATAACTAGAGTTGTGTGAAGCTGTCCGAGAACCCAGTGTTTCATGACAGGTCGAAACACATAGAGATCAAATACCACTATATCAGGGATATGGTGCAGAGAGGAGCTGTGAAGCTCCTGTATGTTGCGACGGACGAGCAGATTGCAGATGTGCTAACGAAGCCACTAGCCAGGGTGAAGTTCGAGTACTTCAGAGAGAGGCTTGGCGTTATTCAGATCGAGGACACTTCGAGGAAGAAGTGATGGACACATTTGCTGAAGCCATTCCAAGCATGTTGGAAGGAGGATCCTTCACATGGCTGTGGATGTAAGCGCTGGATGATGAACATCAGGATGAGGTTCTAGTTTCTGCTGGATATGATTAGTTGGATCATTTTATGTATGAATGTACGCATCATGTTGGATGCTGGATATGATCAGTTGGATCATTTTATGTATGTATGTATGCATCATGTTGGATGCTTGGACCATGTATCTGTATATGTATCAGGTGGATACATTGTATGATCAGGTGGATCATGTATGGTGATATATATCATATGTTCTGTATATGTATCAGGTGGATACATTGTATGATCAGGTGGATCATGTATGATCATAGATGACATGCAGCAGGATGTTGCATTGATGATCAGGATGATCATAGATGACGAGCTTCAGGATGTTGCTCCAGATGACATACAGCAGGATGTTGCATTGATGATCAGGATGATCATAGATGATGAGCTTCAGGATGTTGCTCCAGATGACATGCAGCAGGATGTTGCATTGATGATCAGGATGATCATAGATGACGAGCTTCAGGATGTTGCTCCAGATGACATGCAGCAGGATGTTGCAGTGATGATCAGGACGATCATAGATGACGAGCTTCAGGATGTTGCTCCAGATGACATGCAACAGGACGTTGCAGTAATGATGATCAGGATGATCATGGATACATCAGGATGATGTATGGTGAGTATCAGGTTGATACTCTGTGGCCGTGGATCAGGTTGTGCAGATGAGCATGTAATTCGTTGCCCTGGGAGATTTGCAGATGGTCTTGCGAGGTTTTGCCTATGGCATGTAATTCGTTGCCCTGGGACATCTGGCAAATGCTCTTTCGAGGTTTTGCTCTGGGAGGACATGTAATTCGTTGCCCTGGGAGATCTGCAGATAGTCTTTCGAGGTTTTGCCTATGGCATGTAATTCGTTGCCCTGGGATATCTGGCAGATGCTCTTGCGAGGTTTTGTCCTATGGCATGTAATTCGTTTCCCTAGGAGATCCGATAGGTTGGGCTGTGTGCCCGTAATCAGTCCTGGGATGATCTTGCGAGGTTTTGCCATGACCACATGTAATTCGTTTCCCTGGGAGATCCTATCGGTAGAGCTGTGTGCTCGTAACAGCCTGGGATGCTCTTGCGAGGTTTTGTGGTGAGGTCACATGTAATTCGTTGCCCTGGGAGATCCTATAGGTAGAGCTGTGTGCTCGTAACATCCTGGGATGCTCTTGCGAGGTTTTATGACGCACGTAATAAGTCCTGAGGATTCCACAGTATGGCCAGTGATGATGAAGACCTGCAGGTGGTGGGCCTACATCCAGTATGAAAAAGGACTGGCTCTGTAGAACTTCCTATGACGAGTAGATTCAGAGATTGATTGAGATAGCAGCAGCAGTGACGATGATGATGATGACTCGATGACGATTATCCAGTGACGATGATCCAGAGAAGATGACTTGTGCTAGAATAACTGTGCTGAGAAATACCTTCCTAGTTAAGAGGGAGTGTTGATGTATATGTAACTTCGGAATGTATTTCACATGTATATGTATATTGTATTCCTATAGAGATGGTATTATTCCTCTATAAGGAAGTGTCGTCATTTATATTGTAAGTGTCGTAACTTATACTTGATGGGTTATTAGACCACCTTATTTGGAGTCGGCCCTGTATAAGTCATGTGGGTCAAAGGGTTATTAGACCACCCTATTGGGGGTCGGCCCACTCAGCATTATGTTATGTGGTTAAGTTCGAGCCGACATGAGTTAGGTAAAAAGGCAAGTCAAGTAAAGTATAAATAGAGTGTGGGAGGCACTCTATTTACTCACTCACTTCTCACACATGCTCTCAAGGAGGAGAGGCGCACTTATGGAGGAGGAGGATTGCTGCTAGGTTATGGCTATCTCTATTGGTTGGTTGTATCATTGCTCTATCTATCTCTGAGGAAGTTATTGGGGTTTTTCACCTTTATGGTTTTCCCCAAGTAAATCTTTGTGTCTCTTGTGTGCTTGCATTATTGTCTCCATGATTGATATGCTGTAGATATGCTGTAAATGTTGTTCTCTCAGTTAAGATCCTAGATCAGATTGAAGTAAATTCTGAAAATTTAACACTATAGACCCCGGGTATCCCTTTGAGGCTCCATCAAAGAACATGATGCTTTTTATTTACATAATTTTCCCATTTTGGAACTCATCATTGAACAGCTTCAATTTCCATTTCTTGTCTACTTGAGAGATGATGACTTTTTTTTGCAAAGAGGTTGGTTCCAACATATCCCTTAACTAGTCCCTTTCATTTTTATCTAACTGTTGCATATTCTGATTTAAAGCCTTCTTAGTTTGAAGGTAATCTTTTAATAGCCTGCGAGCTTTTATGGCTATTCTTCGAGGGTTGTCACACTGGTCTTGAAAAATAGTGTCATTCCTAGATAACCACACATTGAAGCAAAGATACTTGGGGAGAATATTCCAAACTCTTTTAAGAAGAGGTTTTATTTGAAAATTTCCTTTGTGTTCGATATTCTAGAAGGGCTCGAAAGTCCTCTCCGCTATAAATATTAGTAGTTAATAGTTTGTCATGCACTAGAATATGGAATTGATTATATTAACTTTGGAAATGCCATTTGGATTCCACACATACTTCCACATCCTGGAATTCCGAGGAAGAGGAAGATTTTGTAGTTCTGAATTGTATCCTTCTTTTACGGAGTACCCTTGCTTACTGCAGCCCCTTGAATCCTCTCTTTTGTTACTTGGAGCACAACCGTCCAAGGCTATGCGTAGCTCATTCAAAAGAGGCATCAATTTTTAATGAGTGTTAAGAACTTTCTAGCCTATCCATTTATCATTACTCTCATTCCAATTTGAATTATCACACGAGCTTTTCATTCCTTGCTCATCCATCCACTGTTTCAGATGTATAAGATTTTGTTTTTGCTTCAGAGGAGGCCTCCCCATTATGTTGTTTGCTTATACTAAGATGCGTAAGGGCTCCTTTTTGTTACAACTTGATAATAACATATAAAGGGGATATTAAAAATGGGTTGATAAAAATAGATACGTGCAATATTTGGTGAAAGTTGGGGTTTTCTTAATTGGAAAGGTATATTAGGAGGGGGGTTCAACAATACAATTTTAGGAGGAGTTTTCCAATATTTAGTGAAATTAGGGATATTCTTTAATATCCTATGAACGGTCGTGCTATGTAACAAGTTCATTGAGTGAACCCACCGTGTCTATCTCTGAGGAAGTTACGGTGTTTTTCACCTTCTTGGTTTTCCCCGGTGAAACTCTGTGTCTCTTGTGTGCTTGCATTATTGTATCCATGATTGATATGCTGTAGATATGCTGTACATGTTATTCTCTCAGTTAAGATCCTATATCAGATTGAAATTTCTGAAAAAATAACATGGTATCAGAGCTATCCTGAAAGAAGGCATGGTATGACATGTATGACGCTTGTTGCACTTGCGATGCTGGGGCTTGATATAGCAAAAACCAGTCATCGTAGAACTTTCGCTATAAATCCATTTCAGCAAGGTTTCAGGATCTGAAACTCTTACAGGTCGAAGATAAGATCCCCATGTACCTTGTGTCCAAAGCAAAACTTTTAATTCGTTGTACTTTGTGTTTTATGATCGGTACAATCTAGGGTTTCTGCCTCTTCCAGATATGAGTCATAAACAGGTGACCTAGAAAAAAAGGTCATAACTTGGGCTAGGAAGCTCCAAATGAAATTTAGTGAAACATGACAGGTAGGGAATGGACTTTACTTTCACAAGCCGAAGGTTCAGAGGCCGAAAGTGAACCAGTGACACGTGGAACTCCGTACAAGTTCGCTCTCCTGTTTTATCCCATAAACAGGTCTTGTTGCGAAACTTGGTATAACTCTCTCTCAGAGAATCTAATTGAGGTCAGACCTGTGGGGTTGGAAACATGGAAGGTTGGGCTACCACAGGTAGAAGTTTTAGACCCTTTGGATTTGTATTTTTGGAGTTACACTAGAAACAATAAGGTGCATATTTCTGTCAAAACAGAATTGGATTTTGAGCACCTTCATTCATGGCTCCAGGAGTTAGGGTTTCGGAGAAAGTTGGAATTTTTGTAATCGGAGACCATGGCTAAATGATACTCATCAAAATCGAAATTTAGAGACCAAGATAAAAAAAAATTGGTTGGGCAGAAGGCCGGGCTTGATCAAACCCTAGTTCGGGACTTTGATCGGAAAAGTGGAAAATTAGGGCTTCTGCAAAAGTTGGAATTTTTGAAGTCTGTGACCACGGCTGGAAGCTCCTCAGAAAAATAGAAGTTTAGAGCTTTGGATCGAACCTTTTGTTTGGGCAGAAGGGTGGGCTTTATCAAACCCTAGTTTGGGATCCTGTCTAGAAAATACAGAAGTTTCAAAGGCAATTTTGAGGGGTGAAACTTTGCAATTTTCAAATTTTGAGTATACCAGCTTGATCAGCTCATCAAGGCGCATCCTTCTATCCTTTCAGTAGTTTGAAATTCAAAGTTTGAATTTTTAGGGTTTCTCTGACAAACCCTAATCCAGCTCCAGATCCAGTTTCTGAAGAGAATCGTTTGGTCACTTGCATAAGTGAAGAAGTTCCTGTTTCAGAGGGAGATGAGGCTAAGACCTTACATAAGAAGATTACAAGCAATCTCGACAAGTATGACTTATCCAGGTATGTTTCGAGATCTGTTCATGATTAAGCTTATGGTATGTTTGTATTCATTAAGTTTAGTACAATCTTGATTAACTTTAGACTTGTCATATCACCTTAATAAAATTATGAATGCAGATATTCATTGATTAGGGTTTTGGCACTTATGATTGTACTAATGCATTGTGGTGTTGTATGAGGTTGATGTTGTCTGCTAACATGAAAGGTACATCAAGAAAGACAAATCATGTTCTAGTTCAAGAACATATGACCATGGTGACATGAAGACAAAGATTCATCCATTGTCATGGATCACATAGAATCTCTACTTACGAGGTATGTATAATTTGGTTCTACAATGCTTAACCTATGAGATATGCAAGTTACTAGCACAAGTCACTAAAGAGAACAAG
The DNA here is from genome assembly GCA_027924585.1 of Larix kaempferi. Lineage (NCBI taxonomy): Eukaryota > Viridiplantae > Streptophyta > Pinopsida > Pinales > Pinaceae > Larix > Larix kaempferi. The sequence goes on along the minus strand of BSBM01000464.1, from coordinate 253,393 downwards.
AAGACATTGCTAGACATAACTAACAAATATGATAACCAGGTATGTTTTTCTTATATCAAGTTAGAATCCTACCTTGTGTTAGGATCTTATATTGTTGTATGGTTGATAATGATTATTCATGAAGTTAGAAATGTAAGTAATCAAGGGTTTAGGCATATTATGCTTCTTACTTTGATTGATGATATGACTAACCAGAAGAGTCCTATAGTCAATAAGAATATGCATGAGTAAAAGAATTATTCCATGAAACCTTGAATACTAATGTTTATTATCTATGTTTAAAATGATCATTACTATACATGTTTAAGATTATTGTGTTTCCGATTGTATTGAGATTATACTAATAAATGTATGATTATGTATGAGATCTCGAGGATATCACAATAATGATACTTGTAAGCATGCATAGTGATCGAGGATCGATATAAGTTGAAGGACATGTAATCCAGGAAGCAAAGATCAAGAGGGAGCACACTCCAGTAGTTTCTGCAAGGATGCAGATATTCAGAGGGAGTCGACCACTTCTCACAATCCACATCAGAATGGAGTTGCAGAAAGGAAGCAAAGACTGAGAGGGAGTCAACCCAACAAACAAACAAAGATAAGTATTTGAATTATCATTTATTGCATATTTGATTGGTTAAATAATATTGTTCAATGATGTATATACTGATGTTCCTAGAATTAGGCTGTGTATTTTGGCATATTATAATAATTGCATTAATGAACAACATACTACTAATATGCATGTAATGGGTAAGTGGCCTATGGAACTGTACAACAATCCATTGCTACTTATCTAGAATAAAACCTCTTTGCTGACATGTTGGGAGTAGTGCAAACTCTTAACAATGTTCTGGTAGAGATTGGAAGGCATCTAGAAAGTTACGAGATATGGATAAATGTTGTATTGAAGCATTGGCTAAAATAATTGCATGACTGTATGACATATTTATGTATGTGTAAGAATTTGTTCTGAAAACTATGAGAAGTTTCTAATCATGCAATTTAACTTGTTTTGTAGGAAAGATCGTATACGAGCACCTACAAAAGAAGGACTACAACATTTGTTTCAGCAACAAAGTTATCTATTGAAGATATTGAATATATTGAAGTTCCCAGGATTCGGGAAGAATGCCATGATCGAGGAGTACCAATCGATCATGAAGAATGATGTTTGGGATGCAGTCCCAAGACCTGAAGGGAAGTCTATTGTGATTTCCAAATGGATCTATAAGATCAAGCATGCTGCAGATGGTAGCATGGAGAAATACAAAGCGAGGTTTGTAGCTCGTCTATTCTCCCAGAAAGAGGGATTGAGTATGAAGAAACTTCTACACCTATAGCCAGGCACACTTCCATCATATCAGTACTTGCTCTGGCTGCAATGATGAAATGGAAGATACACCAGATGGATGTCAAGACAGCTTTCTTGAATGGTGTAGTCGAAGAGGAAGTGTATGTGGAGCAGCCACTCGGGTTTGAGACACATGACCAAGAGTCACATGTGTGCAAACTAAAATAATCCCTGTATGGTTTGAAATAGGAAGCCAGGACCTGGTATGGCAGGATAGATGGCTTTCTATCCAGTTTGGGTCTTACCAAGAGTAAAGTGGATTCCAACCTTTACTACAAGATTGAGGAAGGAAATCTAGTGATACTACTATTGTATGTGGATGACCTATTTGTAACAGGTAAGGATAGATTGATTACCAACATGCAGCGAAAGCTTGCTGCTAAGTTCAAGATGAAGAACTTGGGGATGATGCACTACTTTCTAGGTATGGAGGTGTGGCAGAGTGCAAATGGAATCTTCCTTGGACAAGGGAAGTATGCAGTGGAGATCCTGAAGAGGTTCGGGATGATGGACTACAAGGCCATGGCCACACCTATGGCATCGAACCTGAAGATTTTGTGTGATGCTTCATCTGATCCGGTTGATGTCACAGTGTTTCGTCAGATGATTGGGTCCTTGATGTACCTGACGAACACGAGACCAGATATTTGCTTTGCAGTGAGCACATTGAGCTAGTTCCTGACAGATCCCAGAGGCGTTCACTTGGTTGCTGTAAAGTATATTCCGAGGTACCTGAAGGGTACAATTGATTATGGGCTCAAGTATGATGCGAATCAAAAGTTTAACCTGCAGGTTTATGTTGATTCAGATTGGGCAAGCAGTGTTGCAGATAGGAAGAGCACTTCTGGGTGCTACTTCAGTATGGGATCAAGTGTGATCTCTTGGTTTAGCAGGAAGCAGTCCTGCGCAGCACTGAGTACAGCCGAAGTAGAGTATGTTGTAGCTTATTCGGCTAGTTGTGAGGCAGTATGGCTGAGGAAGCTACTGTCTGAGTTATTTGATCTCCCACTGGATTCTACTGGTATCTTCTGTGATAACCAGAGTTGTGTGAAGCTGTCTGAGAACCCGTTGTTCCATGACAGGTCGAAACACATTGAGATCAAATATCACTATATCAGGGATATGGTGCAGAGAGGAGCAGTGAATCTCCTGTATGTTGCGACGGACGAGCAGATTGCAGATGTACTGACGAAACCACTAGCCAGAGTGAAGTTCAAATACTTCAGAGAGAGGCTTGGTGTTCTTCAGATTGACGACACTTTGAGGAAGAAGCGATGGACACATTTGTTGGATCCATTCCAAGCATGATGAGAGGAGGATCCTTCCCATGGCTGTGGATGTAAGTGCTGGATGATGAGCATCAATACAATGTTCGAGTTTCTGCTCTGTATGATCAGTTGGATCATTTATATGTATGTATGCATCATGTTGGATGCTTGTTATGATCAGTTGGATCATTCATATGTTTATGCATCATGTTGGATGTTGGATATGATCAGTTGGATCATGTATATGATATGCATCAGGTAGATGCATGATATGTATCAGGTGGATACATTGTATGATCAGGTGGATCATGTATGTGATATGCATCAGGTGGATGCATGATATGTATCAGGTGGATACATTGTATGATCAGGTGGATCATGTATGTGATATGCATCAGGTGGATGCATGATATGTATCAGGTGGATACATCGTATGATCAGGATGATCATGTGTGGTGAGTATCAGGATGATGCTCTGGATGAATTGCATCAGGATGATGTAGAGATGATGATCAAGATGATCATGGACATCAGGATGATGTATGATGAGTATTAGGTTGATACTTTGTGGCCGTGGACAGGTTGTGCAGATAAGCATATAATAACACCCTGGGAGATTTGCAGATGCTCTTGCTAGGTTTTTCCGCTGGCATATAATAGCTCCCCGGGAGATCTGGCAAATGCTCTTTCGAGGTTTTGCTTGGAGGGACATATAATAGTGCCCTGGGAGATTTGCAGATGCTCTTGCTAGGTTTTTCCGCTGGCATATAATAGCTCCCTGTGAGATCTGGCAAATGCTCTTGCTAGGTTTTGTCCATGGCATATAGTTTCTCCCTTGGAGATCTTGCAGGTTGTGCTGGGCACGTAATCAGTCCTGAGATGCTCTTGCTAGGTTTTTCTTGGTAGCATATAATGTCTCCTTGGGAGATCTTGCAGGTTGTGTTGGGCACGTAATTAGTCCTGAGATGATCTTGCTAGGTTTTGCTTGGTCACATACAATAGCTCCCTGGGAGATCTGATAGGTTGAGCAATGTGCTCGTAATCAGTGTTGGGATGCTCTTGCTAGGTTTTGTTGATGCACGTAATAAGTCCCAAGGATTCCACAGTATGGCCAGTGATGATGAAGACCTGCAGGTGGTGGGCCTACATCCAGTATGAAAAAGGACTGGCTCTGTAGAACTTCCTATGACGAGTAGATTCAGAGATTGATTGAGATAGCTGCAGCCGTGACGATGACGATGATTCGAGGATGATGATTTGCTGATGATGATCCAGAGAAGAAGACTTGTGCTAGCAGATTTGTGTCGAGAAATACCTTCCTAGTTAAGAGGGAGTGTTGATGTATATGTAACTTTGGAATGTATTTTTCCCATGTGTATTGTATTCCTATAGAGATGTTATTATTCCTCTATACGGAAGTGTTTGTATTCCTATAGAGATGTTATTATTCCTCTATACGGAAGTGTCATCATTTATATTGTAAGTGTCGTAACTTATACTTGATGGGTTATTAGACCACCTTGATGGGGTCGACCCTATATGAGTCATGTGGGTAAATGGGTTATTAGACCACCAACTGTGGGGTCCGCCCGGATTAAGTTAACCATGGGTTATTAGGCTAAGCTAGACAAGTCAACCCCATTAGTTTATTGGGCAGGACAGGACAAGTATAAATAGAGATAGGGAGATCTCTATTTGATCACTCATTACTCACTTCTATCTCTCTCAGAAAGTGGTGCACTTGTGAGGAGGAGGATCATCTGCTAGGAGAATACTATCTCTTGTACTTTGGTTGTATCATTGCTCTATCTATCTCTGAGGAAGTTGCGGGGTTTTTCACCTTCTTGGTTTTCCCCGGTGAAACTCTGTGTCTCTTATGTGCTTGCATTATTGTATCCATGATTGATATGCTGTAGATATGCTGTACATGTTATTCTCTCAGTTAAGATCCTAGATCCGATTGAAATTTCTGAAAAACAAACATTTTGCAGTCAAGCTTGAGCCCTAATTCCAAATGAAGAGTGCAAAGCTATGGAGAAGAAGAGTCAACCATTGATTTTTGTTGGTTACTATGAGGATACGAAGTCATACAAGTTATTTGATCCTATTTCTAAATATGCCTTTTTTAGAAGGGTAGTCCAATTTGATGAGAATTTTGACCTAATCATTTCTCCCAATCCTCCCATAGATTGTCTTGAAGAAAATGAAGATTGCATTGACATTTTTTTTTTGTAGAACAAGAATTTGATGAAAATACTATTGTTGCAAATCACACTATTGGTAATGAAAATCAACAAGTAGAAAATATTTATGAAGTTACAAATCAGGTAGAAGAAAATATTCCACAAACACCACTTGATCAAGGACAAATTTTGAGTAAGATCCTTTGTGAACGAAAGAGACCAAAAAGATATGGCTACGAGGACACTAATTTTAGTTATTTAGTCACCAACCCTTTCCATAGTTCTTCACATACAACTCGTATTTCTCTTTTGAGTGACACCATTTCCACTAATCCACAACAATTTTTTGATGTTGTTGGTATACCAAAATGGGATATTGCTATGACAAAGGAGTATTCTCCCCTATTGAAGAATAACACTTGGAATCTCATTCCTTCTCCTAAGGAACACAATATTGATCATTGCAAATGGATTTATAAAACCAAATATGCAGTAGATGGCTCCCTTGAAAAGCATAAGGCATGTCTTGTATCCAAGGTATTTTCATAGGTTGAAGGAATTGATTATTCTAAGACCTTTTCCCTTGTTTCCAAGAGTGTTTTTCTACAGGGAGATTCCCACAAGTAAATTTACATGGAGTAATCTTTGGATTTTGTGTAGGATACTTCACATGTTTTCAAGATTTGACGTTAATTACGTGGTCTCAAACAAGCTCCACAAGCTTGGTATGAGAAGATGGATAATTTTCTTATTGTTTCAGGTTTTAATCACTATCATTCCCATACTACACTATACACTAAGAGGCAGGGTGTTGATCTGTTGATTTTGGTCATGTACATGGATGATTTAATTCTCATTGGTAGTTCTTCATCCATGATTCATAGTGTTCATCGAGCACTAATGTAGTGGTTTGGTATGATAGACCTTGGTCCTTTGCATTATTTTATCGGCTTATAAGTCCTTCAATCTTCTTCGGGGATTTCCATTTTTGAGTAAAGGTATGACCTTCATTTACTTCATTGCTTTGGCATGGATGATTGCAATCCTCCACCCAAGCCATTTTAGTTAAGTATTTCAAATTTTTGTGATTTGTACTTCACTATGTGTTAATCCTTTTCTATATAGGCAATTGGTTGGAAGTATATTGTATTTGACCCGTACATGACCAACCATCTCATTTGCAGGTGTGTATTATGTTCTCTCAATTTCCTTATGAGAGTCACTAGAAGGTATCCAAGAAAATTTTGAGGTACATTAAGGGTACGACCAATTTTTGCATTCAATATACCTTAAGTGCTTCTCAACTTGTGGGTTTCACTAATTCCGATTGGGTTGGTTCAGTTGATGATCGAATGTCCACATTTGATTTGTCTGTCACCTTGAATTTGATCCTATTGCATGGTATTGCAAGAAGCAATCAATGATTGCATTATGTTATGTAGAACTTGAGTATTGTGTTGCAATTATTTGCTAGTTATGTGGTCCTTTGGCTTCGACAACTGATGATAGAGTTTGGAATTAAGCAAGATCACCCCACTACTCTTTAGTGTGATAATCAGAGTGCCATACATATTTCTTATAACCCAATGGAGCATCAAAGGAAAAAATGCATAGAGATTTACATCCAATTCAGTCGACAACTCATCTAGGATGTTGTTCTTTGTTCAGAGTATTTGCCTACTAAAGAGAAAGTTGCAGACATCTTCATTAAACCTTTTACATTGCCTTGTTTTCTATAGTTGCAATCGATGCTTGGGGTGAAGTAAATTGTCCATGGGGTGTCATCTTGAGTCCTCCTTCCTTCAAACATTTTTATGTTGTTTACTTTTTTTAGGAAGGAGTTTTTTTCTTCCAATGGGTTTATTATCTTTTTATCTGCGTATGAGAGTTTGTATATGGGTGCCTTAGTAGGCTTTGTTTGTTAAAGAAATGTAATCACGGAAGGTATTCTAATTGTACTTGTCTATTGTATTATTGTTATTCCTCTTTCAGGAGATGTTATTGATGTAATTGATCATGTAAAAGTCATTAAAAGAGTCAATGTAAACCCTAATTGTTAGGTCGGCCTGTAAATATCTAGAAAATAATATTTTATTGTAAAGTGTATAGGTCAACCCAGTTAGGTGAGTCAAGCTGACATAATTAGTAAAAATCTCAAGTCATTTGATTAGTATAAATGAGGAATTAGACCTCCTCATTTGCACCACTCATCTCACTCACACAAGTTCTCATAGGAGAGAGATAGAAGTTCGTTGGTGAAGGAGAGAAGTTGTTTTGTCTTGGGGTTTTATCTTGTACTTGATGAATTCTATATTTAGGAAGTTTTGTTGGGGTTTTCTCCCTTGTGGTTTCCCTGAGAGAAATTTTGTGTTCTTTGTGTTGTTGTGCTTGTATTTATTTCAGTGATCCTATTTTTAATGTTATTATGCTAAACAAAGTAAAAACTTAACATGGTTTCAAAGATGGCCTGAAAGAGAACATTGTGCAGTTGTTGCCTAGGGTTTCCATTTCCAGAAACTAGTCATCTTGGAATTTTTGCTATAAATCGACATTGGAGAAGGTTCAGGATATTAAAATTGGACAGGTTGAATATGAAATGTTCATGCATCGTTTGTGCAATTTTCGACCTCATATTCGTTTTACTTTAGGAGATATGATCCATGCAAATTAGGGTTCCAACCTCCTCTAGAATTCAGTTTTAAAAGGTGATTTAGGGATAAATGCTATATATTGAGGTATGAAGATCCAAATCAAATTTAGTAAGATGTTCCAAAAATTTCACATACTTTAGTTTCTCGGGTGCAAGTTTCAGAACCCGAAGATGAAACAGTGACATGTGGAAGTTCGTACAATTTCGCTATACTGAAACAGTTCATAAACAAGTCACCTTAGGAAACTTAGTATAAGATCCACTTGGTGAATCCAATCCTTCTATAACTTGTGTTTTTGGATAGCGGACAGATCAGACTATCACAGGACAAATTTTCAGACCTTAAGGAGCATAAATTTTTGAGATACATCATAATTAAGACCCGACAAATCTGCAATAGAAATTGAAGAAACTAGGGGATCAAATATTTTGCAGTCCTATCCATAGATTTGGGGAAATTAGTACTTTTCATAACTCAACTTGGGGAGGCGCCTCTTTTCCTCCAATCAGTTTCTCAAGATATCAAAGTTGAAAAATTAGGGTTTCTCTGTGAGGTCAAGCCAGAAACAGTTATTGGAGAAGTAGTTTCACAACTAAGTACTATCTCCATTCTATTTCCATTTGAGGTTCTAATATTATCAAAATGAAAAACACTACCAATATTGATGAGAATATTGAGGGAGTTAAGAACTTCAGGGCATGGAAATATAGGTGCATGCTTAGTCTTGAAGAACATGACCTAGAAGGCTTCATAAAAGAAGAAGTTAAAGAACCAAAGGGAGATGAGGCCAAAGAAAAATACAAGAAGGATATGATGAAGGCCAAGAGGATCATTGTTGACTCTATCAAAGATCACTTGATTCCTCAAGTGTCTTCAAAGAAGAACCCAAAGTAAATGTTTGATACATTGTCTAATATATTTGAAGGAAAGAACATCAATAGAAAGATGACCTTGAGAAATCAACTCAAGGGTGTGAAGATTAAAAAGTCAGAGACTATGCAGCCATACTTCACTAGAGTATCTCAGATCAAAGAACAATTAGAAGCCATCGGAGACATGATAGAAGAAGCAGAGGATGTGATGACCACCTTGAATGGTCTCCCAAGGGATTGGGAACCTTTTGTTCGTGGCATATGCTCTAGGAAGAAATTGATCAAGTTTAGACAACTTTGGGAAGAGTGTGTGCAAGAAGAAGAAAGGATAGCAGTAAGAGAAGAAAATTTAAATGATAATGAAGATCAATATTTGGAATCCCATGCCAAAGGAAGAAACAAAACGAATAATCATGAACATTCTCATGGCCACTCTTCTAGAATATATCAAAGGTTTCAAAGGAACAAAAGGATCAATAAAGACTTCTCCTCCTTTGAATGTTTTACTTGTCACAAGATGGGACACATTGCAAGAAATTGTCCTCTTAGAGATGAACAATTCAAGAAGCATAATAAAAGATTTCATGCCCATGTAGTTGAAGAATATAAACATGACGATGAAAGGAATGCCAAAGAATATTCCTCCAATGATGAGGAATATGTACCTTAATCCAAACCAGTAAGATAGAAGAACATCTTATCTATCTCATCATTAAATAAGAAGGGATGCAGTTATGATTGGAATTGAAGAAGGAGGGTCATGTAGACTCATCCATAATAGCTAGGACCATAGTCCTTGTGAGTTGTGGTATAGAAGACTTGTTCATCATTGTCGGTCATAAGTAAGAAAGGAACAGGTCCTCAGAATTAAATGATGAAGCAAAGAACATTGTCAGAGACTCCAGTAATTCTTGCAAGGAGACAAGGATCAAGAGAGATCCTACCAAACAAACAAAGATAAGTATTTGAATTGTTATTTCCTATATATCCAATTACTTAAATGATATTGTTCAGTTGTGTACATACTTATGTTCCTAGATTTAGGATGTGTATTATGCGTGTTAGAATGTTTGCATTGATGAACAAAATTCTACTAATATACATGTGATGGGTAAGTGGCCTATGGTGTTGTACAACATTCCATTGCTACTTATCTAGAATGAAACCTCTTTGTTGACATATTGGTAGTAGTGCACGCTCTTAATAATGTTCTGGTAGAGATTGAAGGAATCTAGAAAGTTACCGTATGAATATGGGATATGGATGAATGTTGTGTTGAAGCATTGGCTAAGATAGTTGCATGAATGTGTGACCTATGTTTGTATGCATAAGAATTTGTCATTATTAATATGCTTTGGAAACCATGAAATGTTTCTAACCATGCAACTGAATTTGACTTGTAGGAAATATCGTGTACGATCACCTACAAATGAAGAATGATGAGATTTGCTTCGTAGAAAAAGTGATGATGGTCCAACTATAACATTCAACAAGACTTATGAAATCAAGTATACAACATAAGTACAAAGCAAGGGTTCTCTCGGAAAGAGGGAGTCAACTATGACGAGATGTTTCTCTAGTGGTCAGACACACTTCCTTAGTGGTGGATATTACACTAGATAGATGGTGTAATTGAAGTAGAAGAATATATCGAGCAACGTATAGGACTCAGGACTCTCTACAGAGAACCAAATATCTTCATATTGAAGAAGACTTTGGACGGGATCAAAAGGCACCCATGGGATAGGATGATCACCTAGAGTGATGAGATATCAACCTTTGCTGCAAGGTTGAATATGAGGATCTCATGGATGGGTGCAAGAGAGAACTTGCAACAGAGTTCAAGATATAGGTTTCCAGTGACCTAGAGATATGACATAGATGGATACCCAAAAGATTAACAGAAGAGAAGGCTACCAATCACTCCAATTTAGAATGACCGATGTAGAGAATAAAAGATGCAAAGGGAGTATGATGATGGGTCTACAGTGACCTCTCTCAAAAGAGGGAGTGATGATGATGAGTCCGAAAGGACCTCCTTTGAAAGAAGGAGTGACGATGATGAGTCCGAAAGGAACTTCTTCGAAAGAAGGAGTGATGTTGATGAGTCTGAAAGGACCTCCTTTGAAAGAAGGAGTGATGATGATTGGTTTGATAAGATCTCCTTCGAAAGAAGGAGCGAATATGGGTCCGAAAAGATCACCCTCGAAAGAGGGAGCAGTTTTCGGGAGCCTTGGTATGGCATCTCAGTCTAGGATTGGTACATCATTTTGACAAGGCCTGGTTTATCCGAAAGGACTGCTATGTTAGAACTGGCTAGATCCTAGGGGGATTGGTATGTCTGGCTAGGATTGTTTGGTACGAAAGTATTAGTAAGCCAAACAAGGCTTGTTTGATCCCTGGGTAGATTGGTATGTCTAAATAGGATTTTTTGGTTCGAAAGGATTAGTAAGTCAGCATCGTCTACCAGAGTTCCCACCACATTGCATATTCCATATGATGATGTTTCTCCAACATTCACATGCAGATGATGATGTTGTTCCAGTATTTATATACTAATGGTTCCAACATTCATCTGTTGCTGCTGATGTTGTTCCAATATTTACTTACTGATGTTTGATGATGATGTTCCAGTATTTACTTACTGATGTTTGATGTTGTTATTCCAGTATTTACTTACTGATGATTGATGTTGTTGTTCTAGCATTCACATGCCGATGGTTGATGATGTTCCAACATTCACATGCTGATGGTTGATTATGTTCCAGTATTTACTTACTGATTTTTGATGTTGTTGTTCCAGTACTAACTTACTGATGTTTGATGTTATTGTTCTAGTATTTACTTATTGATGGTTGATGTTGTTGTTTGATTTCAGTATCCATGTACTGATGATTGATGATGTCGTTGTTCCAGTATTTACATACTGATGATGATGATGATGTTGATGTTCCAGCAGTTTCTTGCTGACGATGATGATGTTGATGTTCCGACAGTTTCTTGATGATGACGATGATGTTGATGTTCCAGCAATTCCTTGCCGATGATGATGTTGATGATCCAACAAATCCTTGCTAATGATGATGTTACTGATGATGATGATGTTGATGTTCCAACAATTCCTTGTTGTTGATGATGTTGATGATCCAACAATTCCTTGCTAATGATGATGCTGTTGACGATGATGATGTTGTTGTTCCAGCAGTTCCTTGTTGTTGATTATGTTGATGATGATGATGATGATGATTGATGTTTCAACAGTTCTTTGTTGATGATGATGATGATGTTCCAACAATTCTATGTTGATGACGATCATGATGATGATGTTGATATTCCAACAGATGATGTTGATGATGCCCCAGACATATGATGATGATCCAAAACTTCCTATGATATATAGAGTTTCACCAGTCAGTTGTACAGTTGTTGTTGATGATGATGTCCATAGAATACCTTCCTAGTTAAGAGGGAGTGTTAAAGAAATGTAAATGCGGAAGATATTCTAAATGTACTTGTCTATTGTAGTATTGTTATTCCTCCTTCGAGAGATGTTATTGATGTAATTGATCATGTAAAAGTCATTAAAAAAGTATATGTAAACCCTAACTATTAGGTCGGCCTGGAAAGATCTAGAAAATAATATTTTATTGTAAAGTGAACAGGTCGGCCCAGTTAGTTGACTCAAGCCGACCTAATTAGTAAAAAGTTTAAGTCATTTTATTAGTATAAATGAGGAATTTGACCTCCTCATTTGCACCACTCATCTCACTCACTCAAGTTCGCATAGGAGAGAGAGAAGTTTGCTGGTGAAGGAGAGAAGTTGTTTTGTCTTGGGGTTTTATCTTGTACTTAGTGAATTCTATATTGAGGAAGTTTTTCTGGGGTTTTCTCCCTTGTGGTTTCCCCGAGATAAATTTTGTGTTCTTTGTGTTGTCGTGCTTATATTTCTTTTAGTGATCCTATTGTTTAATGTTATTATGTTAAATAAATTAAAAACTTAACATTGTTATCAGGACCCATTTTTGTTTTTATTTGATTACTCCTTGTGTTTTTTTTTTTGGGGGGGGGGGGTTGGTTGTTGTTGATGTTCTTTTCCAAATAACTATCCAAATCTATAGTTGTCATAGTTGTAAGACAACTCTTAGAAGTTGTGAGTTTGCATAGGTCATGTTTATCTACCCAATGGTAATAGTTATCCATTGGGTCTCTTCGTGTTGTTATAAATAACGAGTTTTCTCTTGTATTTTTCCAATAGATCTAATAATTTTTTCCTTCTATATTTAAATTTTTTTGGTGTTGTAGAAGAGTTCTTGAATTGTTATGTTATTATATTAAGACCTACATGAATCCCACCAGGAGGAATTGTATATTGCATGACTTCCCTACCTAATTACATTAGTGAATGGTATGGTCTAGTGCCCACTAGCCCACACAACTTCAAACGTACTATAAGAGAGCTTTATCCTTATTGATTAAATTGATGGCATGCCACCTTTAAATTGATGACTACCATAATTGATAATTAATCTAAAAAAATACACTAGAAAATCTACTTCTTTTTAAAATGCTCCTAAACCATTATGTATGTTTTAAGATGCACGTATTATTAATATTTTTTTTAAACAAATCATAGTATGTAGTGTTTTTCCTTGAATAAGATTAAAATTAACAAGAACCCTGTAATGTCACGGTCTTTTCCTTTCATGTCACGGAGAAAAAATTCCTATGGCTTGGGGAAGACCACAACATACAGATGAACCCGAGAAATCAACTCAATTCCCAACATATGATATACAAATGTAAATGCGGATAAATAACAAAGAGAGCCTACCTCAATACGGATGTTCGATGAAGAATTCCATTGATCTTTTGAATCACAACACTTGAACCTGCAGCTTAGTCTCAACAATAAACTCAAACAAGTGGATATGATATATAAAAGATGTTAGCATATACAATAGCATAATCCATGATATATATAAGAAAATGTACCCAATGATAATAAACAATCATTCACAATATCAATTGGACGAGAAAATGAGTATTTCTATTAATACGAACAAGAAGTACAAGATACAACCTCCTGTCGGCAACTCATCTGAACCAAGAACTAGGTCCCTCCACCACTTCAATCCCCAATACAATGGAAAACTCATGAGCAAAAGAATGAATCCTTCACAAGATATGAAAGAGTTTGGGAGGTGAACATAAATGGTTCACAACAACTAGGATCAATGGATGTAGACTCAAGCAAGGAAAAATTTCAATAGAGTTTCAATGTTGTTCTCTTTCTCCTCCTTCCATGTACCATAAGAGCTCAATATATAACCCTCTGAAGGTAAGTGAAAGGTCAAATCGAGTCGTTTCAAGATACATGGAGGGCCAAAGGTCACAATGGCTGCTTTTTGGAGTGAAACATAGAGTTTTTACTTTCATTTACCAAAAAGTCGATGTATGCGGGCTGTAGTGATGTATCCTGTGTATACGCGAGGTGTACTGAAGTAGCTCGCGTATAGGAGGAAAAATAGGGAAAAAGGGCTCAAGGAGAACCACAAGCATGGTTTTGAGCTTGTAAATAGGTAACATAATCCAAGGAGTATAAATGCTCACAAGGTGGCAAAAACGGTGTTACAGATGCCCCCTAATGTGTGATGTTAGAGAAGGTACTGCGATGGACGAAATACATTATGAATCTAAGAAGTGGAGTGATGGAGACACAAATGGAAGGATTAGCCCACTCATCATACATACAATGATATCTCTGTGTACATATTGGTACAATACATAGCAATCTAATACAATGGCCATGAGTAGGTAGTACATAGTGAATACATGTCATGAAAGGTGATAGCCATGACCCATATATATTAAGATACGATCTCCTGCTAAAGAGGAAACATCTGATGCAGACTGATGGTACAAACTACTGATGTATGAGAATAATCTCCCATAGGTACAATCACGATCACAAGTAGAATACAATGAATGCCACTGAATTCTGGGGTCTTCTACATAAACTGTCTACAGTGCATGTCCCATCAAGTGAATAAGGGTACTAATGTCGAACCTAATGTGACATCGTCTAATTATCAGTAATTGATGTATATTGTTAACAGACGCGAGATAACCCACCAATGATGAAAATGGGTACCAAGGCACTAAGTACATTCACCAAGTGCGAATAAAGGTGTTGAGGTCGAACACTTGACGAATCCATCGATCAGGGGACGTTAATGAATTACCAACTGTCAATGGCGAGAGGACCTACCACTAATGACTACAAGTCTCAAGGTACTCAAAGGACTCTAAATATTGATTCTAGAATAAATGAGTTGGAGTTGATGGAATGAGATTTGCCTGCAGGAAGGCATTAATGAATCATCCATCAATGAGAACGAGGTAGTAGCTAGGCTGAAATATTTGGAAGAACTCGGATGAACAGGATGAACGAACCAAAGAACCTGGTGCGTCTCTTATGCATGTACAAGATGCAACTAGTGCACAGAAGAGACCTCCTGAATAGCAGCCAATGATGAAGACTACTGATAGGAGCGAGGAAACCACCGATAGGGTCAAATGGAAACCAAGGCACAACACGAATCCCAATGTGTAAATAGATGTCTTTCCTTCGAACACAAGGGAAACCACTTAGTCAAGGACCAATGGTGAGATGTCACTTGCTAAGTTCAAGGTCACCTACCAATGATGAAAGTAGGCCCAGGGTATAGGGTGGAACATCATGTGTGATCGAACTGGACTCATAAGGGATGGCCAACATGCAATAGTAAAGAGATATGAGGAGTGTTCGACTCTGGTTTCAAGACTTCCTTTGAACAAGAGGATGAGAAGATGGATAAACTCAGGAAGCATAGAATCAAGCACTAGATACTGATAATACTTTGTGACACATGAGGCATCAATAAAGGCTCCATAATGAATGGAAGCTTAACCAGCCGGTGGAGTAAGATCTGAGAAACAAGTACAATTTCCTAAGGTCATACTAATATCCTGACTCGTGATACATGGAGTGGAGATGGATGCTTTGTTCAAAGGCTACATGACAACTGCCAATAGAAGGTAGTAAAATTTTTCCGTCCGGCTTTTTAAATTATATGATTTTTTTTGTCTTTTTCATATTCTAAAGCTTGAAAAAGAATAAAATTGCTTATGATACAATAGTGAGGGGACGAGTGTCATGGGCAAGAAAAATAGTTCCAGGCAATGGAACATACCTATGCTCAATGCAAGGAAGCATGTGCAAGATGTGGACACTCGGGGGGGGTTCCCTCAAGGTAAGGGTCATCATGTTGCGAAATATAAATTAAGGCTCTGCTTGGCTCGAAAGGCAAAGTGCTCAGGAAAATGGCTAATAACTGAGAAAGTGGGAGCTAACACAAGGCTCAAAAGGCAAGCAGGATAATGCAATGCATTCACAACTCGACATAAATAGGGAGTCCTCATGGGAGATGGCCAGAATAAATATAAAGTAGAGTATGATTCTTCATCGCAATGTCATGGTGTGGATACAAAGGACTCCCAATCCTAAGGAGAAACAACTGCATGGGTTCCGTAAGACATAAAAAGGATCTAACTAGGGAAACCATGGTTGGACAGGCCCTACCGCTAAATAACGACACTTATAAAGCAACATGAAGGTTTTGTGTTAGTTAAAAAGTAGGGTCACACCTAAGGTTAATGAATATGGTCATAACGTCAATGCAATAGTGCAAGTGAAATGACATCCTAACCTATATGACGAGTGTAGAAAATACCTGTTGAAGGCGGTAAAAAGTTCAAAATCCACTCCCGGTGCAAAAAACTGCTCAAAAAGGTACCTCACAATGATACATTAGTCCAAAAAGGCTAAAAAATGGTAAAAACCAATATAAACTATAGAAAAGTGGGTAAGAAAAAATAATAAATAGTAAAAAAAACATTTTTTACCATACCATTTTCATTTTTACCCAACATAGTGCATTTTAGTGGTTTTTTCCCTCAAACTTCAAGCGACAATTCTGGGAGCTATGAGCAACGAAATCGCGATCCATCTGGACCAGGTAAGAGCCCTCATCCTCCTCTTCAATTCTATGGTTTTAAATTTTTTTTAATGGTAAATTTTCAATCTTTTTAATTGATTTATACCCATTCTGCGCTATATGCGAGCTATGATTTATCGGGTCACGTATAGGGCTTGTTGTACGCAGTCAAACTAAACGTTGACCACGTATACGCATGACTATCTGTGAATTATCCTGCGTACAATGTCGTGGGAAATTTTTTTATGAGTTTTAACACTAAAAAATCTTTGGTTTTTCCACAGGATGGTGCTAGAATGGAGAGAGAGGGAACATCTTTTTGTTTATATATTTTTACATTTAATATTTTTGTTGCTCCTTATATGCGGGTTGTTATACTTATATGTTCTGTTAGCTCTATGTGCAGATCTTTCTTAGGGGTTGGCTCCAACTACTGGTTGGACGATTTTGTATACATCCTCTTCTTTTTACGGCACTATTGTCAGTTGTTTATGGTGGTGTTTTGGTATATATAGCTCTGTTGGATATTTTATATGTTTTATCTGGGGATTGGCAGCTGTGGCTGTCTGTACTTGTGACCATTATATTTATATGTTTTTGGACACTTTGATGCTTATGGTGGTTTATGGATCCGTTTCTCCTACTGGAGGGATCCTGCCTTATATTGTGGACACATGGAACTTTATATTGGACTTTTCTGTTGTAGATGATGACACATCTGGCTCTATGTCTGGCTTGGGGCTCTCTACAGGGTTTGAGAGCAGTTTGTATGTTTCTGACAGTTGGTGTTATTTACTATTTCGTATATTAATAGTAAGTTAAATTTTTCCATGAAAAAAGTTACACCTAAACTAAAAGACTAGTCTCCTTGATATACTATGTATCATACACATATGAAATGGAATATATCTTTTTTAAATTAATTCATCAAGATTTTACATACTTCAATCACTTTAGACTTTTTATTCTTATTACCCAAAATTCGACTTACTTTTAGATATAATAGAATCACACGTTCTTATTGACATATTATACTTCTAAATATGTTTTCAATCACGACACCGTACACGGTGGTGCATTTTTATATATAAAGGGGTCATTGTAACTCACCAAATCTATTCAAGGGAGTGTTTGGAATCATATGATAACCTGATTGCTTACAGTTCAAGTGAACTTTTTTAGGAATATTTTAATATCGTTTCACTAAATCAAGGATCTTGGATATAACCCCAAATCCGGGTGACACAGAGACTAGCACACGTCGACATCCCACTAGAAATGAGCACGTGGAAACGAGTACACGTCGACAAGGGGACCCAAGCCAGCACTTAGACCAAGGTGGCGGCGATGGTTTAACACAGCCCGAGAGAATGCAGGTTGGTGCATTCACTCCCCGCACTAAAGTAGTTGTGTCGACGATGGAGTTTGGGACGAGAGGTACCTACCCCATTAATTCGTCATCATCCCCCATGTGACAACCATGCGCATTTACTTCAGCTGCAGAGATAAGGAGGGCACGATGGCCCGAAACGGTATTTGCATCTGGACAGACGATATAGCTGCTTCTCCGTTGACCTTTGAAGCTCTTGCTCTTGCTCTGGCTAGCATAGTCCTCAGTTGGAATTTCTCCATGACGAGACTACAAGGAACACCAAGAAGGGGTGGCAATAGGGGTGGTGTTGGAAGGAGCACCATAAACAACTCAGACTGGGTAGCCATGGATGGCTATGTTGACGGTGTATCTGGAGGGACCTGCGGCCTAATTGATAGCTGGGAAGCACGCAAAGTCTCGACCATTATGGCCTCGGGGCGGAAAGGAGGAAGAATTAACTATTACTGGTTGATTAAGAACATGATGAGCACCCTTGTGAAGGAAATGATGGCCAGTTGTAATGCTAACAGGGCCACGCTTCGAGACATCAGGACCAACCAAGTCAAACTGGGGGAGCGGCTCGAACGCTTGGACTCCAGCTTTGCTTGGGAAAACTACTCCTTCATGTGCAACAATGAACACGATGGATTGCAACAGGAAGCTGGAAATGGAGGGAACACTGGGCACGTTGGCGGTTCGTCGGTTAGTAGTGCTCCCATTGCCACTGATGATGGTCACCTTGGTGCCGGGGTTAACTTGGGAGCCTCCTTACAGCCTCCCCCCTTCTCAGTGCCATCCACCATGGGCCCTCTGCAGCACAAGAGAACTAGGGAGAAGGAGGAGGCACTAGTACATGTGCACATTTTTCCCACGGAAAATCGTTGATATTGCAACACTTGTGCATTGTTATAGCGACAAACATGACCCCATTTTTTCGTGGCAACATTTTCGTCGTTGTAGCAACACTTTGAAAGGTTCACCGCTATGGCGATAGGAAAGATATGAAACATGGCGTGTGTAAACTATGTTTAAAAAACCAAATTGTGTCGCTATAGAGACATTAAACCATCCGCTATAGCAACTGTTACGTGTCATTATAGAGACTGAACACACTTAACATTTGTTTACCTGACAACACTTTGTTGTCGCTATAGCGACGCGTAACCGTCTCTATAGAAACAGTTACGCGTTGCTATAGCGATGACAAGCACTTAATATTGGTTTACCCGATAACGTTTTTTCGTGGCTATAGCGACAAAATGTTCATCGTTATAGCCAAGCAACCGTCGCTATAGCGACGTGCCGTCAAGCACTTAGCGACGGATTTTCTATGCAAGAAATGATCATTCCGTCGCTAAGTGTTTGCAGGAACGCCACTATAGCGATGTTTTCTTGGCTATAGTGATGAACATTCAATCACTATAGCCACAACAAAGCGTTACCGGGTAAACCAATATTAAGTGCTTGTCGTTGCCATGGCGACGAGTCTGAGTTTAAAAAAAAAAATCAAATGGTGGTAGGGCATTTGAATAAGGGTATAATTCATAGACATGGAATGTAAAAGTGTTGGTATGTGAAGATTTCCATTTCCAACAAAACACAGTAACAAAATAGCATGTTTTAACCTGTATTATCTTTCACATCCTACTCATAAATGGTGATCATTAAACATGCAAGGAATTACAGATGTTAATGATATTCAACTAGATAAGGTTCTAGGTCTACATTCAAACATAGTATCAGTATATGAATACAGGATCTGATTATTTGTGGTATTCAGTAGCCTTGTTTCAATAGAATAGAGGTTTTGATGCATAATCAATGTGTCATTTAAATAGAAATGAAGCATCAAATTGCTCTAGAATATTGTTAATCTCCTAGGATTTCGGTTTGCAACACACTACTTCAAGAGCTTGATCTACCAAGATTAAAAAGACTTACATCTGTTCCACAAATAGAGCTAGCCATAGATGCAGCATAAGTAAATAGCTTTCTCCTTAACCCATACTTAGAAACTGCCATCACAACCAAATGAATTCCACTTGAAAGTTCAACGATAATTAAACATCTTGTACTCTCAATACAGAGAGATATAAGATCACTAAGCACTCTATCGAACCACTATCTCTTTTTTCCTACTATGTCAGACCACTATCTCTGAACTTTTTGCATGCCTAGAATTGTGAGTATTAATTTGACTTACATTCTCTTGTCGAAATGAGTTAAATCTATTTGGACACATGCGAGAAGATTCTTACTTCTCTATTGTGATTGATGTAGGTCCAAAGATTCACAATGAAAACAACCTCTAGTATGGCTGTGACTAGCCATCTTTAACCAATACCAACACCACCAAGACATAATACTAATTGATCTTTCTATCTAATTCACAATGCCGATGAGTGCAATAATTAACATTGGATATAATTTGGAGCAAGAGCCATGAAGCCCATGAAAAACCAAACCACAATATTTGGAGCATGTTGAAGCCACAGATTCCTAAGTATCCAGACAAAATGGATCCACCTCAAATGAGATGCTAATTTCCAAAGGATGGTTATAGCATTCTCTGAGACCACACATTCGAGGCCACTCATAGAGCTCCTTTAGGAAATTTAAAAAAGGAAATCAAAAGTACCAAATGATCCTTCTTTCATTGCTCCCAACCACGTTGATAGATTTATGAACCTTCAAGTGATATCTTCATTTGTCATAGGACTTGCTTGCTTGTCAAAGACCCTCAGAACTTGGAATAAATCTATAGATACAAATCTCCTTGACACCTATTGAATTATTTAAATGAGCATGGAAAGAGTGATTTCCTTGGGGTTCAATTGATTTCTCAGGTTTTGGATTTTGATTGTTGAATCTCCTAACACAGTCAGAAACTTGATCCATTCTAAACTAAGTATATAATGCTTGTGCTTCTTGTAGGTTGTTGGAATATTTTCCTAAAAGGCCAATGCAAATCTTAATTCATGATTTCCTTCAACGTCAAAGGTGATACCCACACACTTCCATCCCTCTATGCTTCTTATATTTCCATATGGAATTTCCTATTGCAATCTTTATGTTTCTACTGCAGTTACAAATTCTTTTAGAATGAGGTTTTGAGGCACTCTCTGCATTGGACAATTTGGCATTTTATAGGTGGGATTACCATTTTGGCAACCAGAATTTCCTATTATGGTATTCTTTAGCACCTTTGGTTTAATAATATATTTCCATTATATAAATCTTTATCCATTTTCAATTTATTCCACGTCTTGTTTGTATTCTTTTTAATATGAGGTTTGATGCAATCTATTCATTGGACTATTTGCTATGCTACAGGTGGGATTTCCATTTTTGCAACTAGAATTCCCTATTGCAACATCTCTAGATCTACTACAGATATTGAGTTTTTTAATGAGTTTTGAAGGAACTCTATGAAAATTTGGTATTATATAGGTGGGCTTACCATTTTGGCCACTAGAATATCTTATTACAATAGTATTTAACACCTATTGACTTGATAATCTCTTTCCATAAGAGAAACATCTAAATATATGTGTCTAGAAAATAAAGAAAAAGTAAGGAAACACAACTAAATATCTAAAACAAGAATAGCATAGAAAATTAATGTGCCAATACCACATAAAAGTAAACTAACAAGATAGGTTTATTTGATAGTTTCTAGTACAACGCAACAAAAGCATTAACTTGCCATAGGTGAGTTGATGAGATAATAACAAGCCAACTATAATGTACTAGAAGAATAACCACTTGGCCAAACACATCAATGTCATCCAAGGATATAAAAAAATATAAATAAAATGAGGAAGCAAAGTAGTTACATAACTTGCCCCTTGAATGGCATAGAATCTAGAATCCTATCAAATGCACTTTGCTGATCAATTGTGACCAAGATCGAATACTCTCCAGCACTATAAATATCTCTAACCTGAGAAACATCCACCACAAAATTATCTTCATAGCATACTTGCAAGTCACCATTTAGGACTTTCACAAACTTCATGTTAATATAATTAATTATTCAAGAATATTTTTCTTTACAACTAGCTAGAGTACTTATATCTAATGAATGATATCTAGAGTTAGCAATGCAGAAACCATACCTCAATATCCTTCAAGTCCAACGTGTCCCAAAAACAATGAGCTACAATAACCATTAATGTACTGAAAACAATAACAGTAATAATAATAGCAATCTATATATAACAGTAGCAATATGTATTAGATCTTAACCAATTATAAACTCAACATCATATGTTGGGGAAGACCTCCCTTATCCTCAAACTTCAACCTCTTAGCGTTAGGTTAGTTGCATGAGACTCAACTAGACCAACATACCTGTGAAAGGAGAGAACCTAGAACTGGAAAAGACCCTAAAATAGATCATCCAACCCCCACAAATAAAAAACAATAGCAGCACAGCAGTACGACCAACACACAATAAAAAATGACAGTAAAGTACTCCCAAAAATTCATGTATAAGGTAGCGCTATGGTGGATAGCACCTAAGGAGGTCTCTTAAGGTCAACGCAAGGGTGGACAACAATCCTAAGGGGTCACACCAATCATCAACAAGCTGGACGTCAACATTTAATGGTTGTATAGATCAACGTTACCATGCAAGGGTCATTCACGAGTCACCACAAGGCTAAACATCACATACAAGTAAACATGCAAGTCAACGTAACATAACAAGGCAACACGATGTCATACTAGGATCATGCACATCAAGTCAACGTCAAGGTAGGTTACCTGACCTTCTCAATTGTATGTGGTCATACATCTCATGTGTCTCATGCAATGAGTGGAAGCTCATAATCATCATCGCAGGATAAGGAAGCTCATGTGGTCATCTCATCTTCCTCGGGTTAAATCAGCAAGGGGTGGCCATCCCCTTGAGGATAACCATAGTCCTCGGAAGATGTCACACATATTCAAAAATAATCTATGAAAAAAAGTGAACAAGCATTTCACATATAAATTTCAAAAAGCACAAACATAGTTATATTAGTTGTTCTACTCAGCACAATACTATCAAACATAGAGCTACAAAAATCATTAAAGTACTGAAAACAAAAACAGTAATAACAGTAGCAATATATATCAGATCTAAGTTGTTAATGAAAGACAACAATGCTGAAATAACAATAACATAAGTATATTAGATCTAAACCAATTATAAATGATATGGTCATCTCATCTTCCTCAGGTTAACTCAGGAAGGGGTGGCCAATCCCTTGAGGATAACCATAGTCCTCGAAAGATGTCACACATATTCAGAAATATGAACTACGCAATAACATACACATGTGAAACCTCAATTCTAAAACATCACTATGCACCGTCTAGGTCAAGAAACTTGTAACAAAACTGAAAATATTTCATGCCTTCACTCAGTCAAATACAAATCTTAAATGTTTACAACTACATTTTTTTATGTTTTGCTTTTTTTCTCAGAAATTCGAAGAGTTGGACTTCATCTTCGGTGTCTTGACTTGTAGTAGTTGTTGTGCCCTCTCTTTCTGTTGATTGTGTGTACATTCCCCCCTGTACCATACTTTTGGTATGCCGATTAGTAGGGCGTGGAGGTCGATGGAGAGGGGCATCATCTGCAAAAACCAAGACAGTTATATAGATATAAATGCGTAGTTATTATTGAGATACGTGTTTCATTATTTCCAATATCATTACAATGATCTGGATGACTAGCTGAGTCAACTGGAGTGTCCATTGGTTCTTCCATTTGTTCCTCTCTCGGTTGAGCATGAGAAGGTACATGCTTTTCCATTCACAGAAAAAATATTAATTAGTAAACGTCATCAATTATGTATTTAAAATCATATTGAATACATATTTTTTATAGCATACGTACCTGAATGGCTAGGCAACTCCCCACCATCGCGTGGTATCGGTTCGATACCGCTACCCTCGCTACTTTTGTTGGTCTCACCTTCAAAAAAAAAAGACATATACTGTTCGATGTAATCATTCATGAATAGATTACGCAAGTACATTATAATGATGGCCTTATTGATTTTATTTACCTTTGCATGCATCAATGGGGAATTGGGGTTTGCCCCAAGCTTTTTCGGCATTCCAGCACATGCTGAAAACCATACTTGAAGCCGAGCCTCAAGTCTTCTTTAGTGTCTACCTCTTGAAAAGCATTTCCCTGCAATGCATAACACCATGAAAAGTGCTTGTGATAAATCAATTAATTGTTCGCTACAGTTAGAAAATTTTTGGCTACAAATAATGATCGTTTGATTCTTACAATTCGTGCCCTTAGTTTATGATATCCACCCTAGCCCAGTTTGTGCTGCCCATGTTTTTCTACTATTTCCTTTGTCTCTCTAGAGGTGTCGGGGACCCTATAAAAGGATGCAAATATGTTAGATATCACAACTTAAATATATTTAAAAGTTTAAAAAAATTTGAACATTGTTCATTGAAAATATGATATGTGTCATACCTTCTTGAACCGATTGGCCGAGTCTTTCCTTGTTTTCTCAATGCCTTCTACTTTGCATCCTCCATGAGAACCTTCCACTCCTTCTCTGGAACCATAGGAGGACGCTCATGCTTATGGTTAATTTGCATATTGTCCCTATAATCTGCCCTGACATATTTCAAATTTAAGCCAGCTGCTGCGGTGACACCTTTTATGCTGAAGGTTTCACCAAACAAGCTGACCATGTGGTTCATCAAATCATCTTTCAATTTTTCATTTTGGGCATTCCACAGTGTACGAATGGTGGGCCCAAAAATATCCAACGCCTTATCATGCAGGTTCTTATAAAAACATTATTTCCTACAAAAAAAATATGATCATTAATTAAAACTAATTTGAGGTATGTGGCTTTGAATAAATTAAATAATACCTGCAATATTCGGTATCTTGATTGGAACATAGTCTTTGTCCACCAAGAGGCTAACGAGCAATGATCCCTTGCTAACCATATGTACTGTGTCAGGATAACAACTTTCACATTCGATGCTACTGTCCTCTCTAACATCCTGTGAAGTAGTGGTGATTGAAGGGCCATGTTGACTTCCAACATTCGGTGAGGTCATAGCATCTAAAGTGCATTTTTTATCAGGAGAGGAAAGTATCCTCATTGGTACAGTAGATTGACGATGTGTTGAACCATCGCTACTACCAATATCGACCTCTGCAACCTGTTCTCAATGCACGGGTGTTATCTCCAAAAGTTCCTACAGAAAGAAAACTTCAATTGATTAGATCATATCAAAAAAAGAGAACTAAAATAACATAAATGAATATATGTCATAGTTCGTAAAAACTTTCAAAGATGCCACTTACCCCGTATTGTTCTATCTTTTTCCCCAAGTCATCAATTTTTGCTTTGATTTCTTCAGACCTGGGTTTGATTAAAATCAGTCTAAGAAGGTCTTGATTGCACTTTTTCAAATCCTTCTTCACAATTTCCATTGGGTTGGTTGAATAAAATATATCTTCCTCAACGACCACCTCATCATCCTTATGTGGTGTGCTCTATGAACGTCAATCAATAAAAGTAGTTAATTTATTTCTATCATTACAAAAAATCACGTAAAAAAAAATAATGCATATAATAAAAAAAAGTACTATAATCATGTTTAGGTACTATTACACTATCATTTATCTGATGCGATAACATTGGTGACTTCCCACGGTCACGTTGCCACAATACAAGAAGCAAGACATATTCATATCGATAAGTAAAAATTGACCCATGTATAATAAACATGATTAATGTAAAAAAAAATTATTGTTAATATGGTAGTCACGTTTACATGTCCAGAAGCTGTAGGTCTACTCTGAGTACCCCCCCCGCCACAATTCAATAAGAATGATATCATATTGAAATATTGAGCTAATTAGCATAAAAAAAGGTCAAATGTTAACAGATGTAATATAATCATGAATTGTGGTTACTATTACATTGATGCTATTAGGTACTATTAAACTAACATTTACCTCATGCGTCACCATTGGTGACTTTCCACGGCCAGCTTGTGGCATATGACCACGATCACCCTGCCCCAATATAAGAATTAAGACATATTAAAAATGAAAATTACATATTTAACAATGTCTCTTAAACGTGATTAATGGAAATCATGACATATAATTAACCATTTGTATATTATAAAAAGCATGACATAGAAATAAATTTGTTGCAAGAGAAAAATAATAAGTCATTGATCAAAGGTTGAGTTAAATGTTGTATAAGAAAATTACCCCCATAATAGTAACCCCCGCATCTATTCGATTCAAACCGTAATCGATCAACAACTCTTCGCCCACAGCTATTTATTTTTTTACATACGAATAAACGATTTCCTTCACGCCCTTCAAATATGCAATTGGGTAGCTTATGTGTTGACCCTGGTCGTGTGCTATTTATAAACCCTGCGATATTTCCCGTATCTTTTGGCCTTCCATCAATATACACAGTTGCTCCTTTGTTCATATTGTTCTCCAGTAGTTGACAATAAATTGTTGCCACTCCGTATGTCTGCATACTTTGCGTATATCGGACCAAAAAAAACTAGTCATTGTATTTGTAGCATGGTCCAACATACTCCATCAATTCAATTTCAGTGCCATATGCCACCTTTATGCCATCCATGTAAAATAGCCACAATCCATGTAAAGAGGATGGAGCAATGCGATAAGTCCTCCCATTGAGGAAGAAATACGTGTCCACTTGGGGTAGCTCCTTGGATAGCCATCGTTTGAAAAGATGTCTATACCTTAGGGGCAACTCAATGTCACCTATTCTCTCATTATCATAATCACATGATCTTTCTTCAAAAAGAAAAAGTTCCATGCATCTACGAAATTTTCTCCTTACCTTTTCACCTCTATTTGATCTTTACCTGTTAGATCTTGTATTAGACGTCTCACTTTCAACCTCTTCTAGTCTATCTTCCTCACTTGAGGAAGATAGATCCGAAAAGTACCTATTTGGTCGTACCTACAATCATTAAAATGAGGCAACATGTTATAGTTGAATTTTCAATACCGAAAACATCATTCATGGCTCATGGTTTCTAGCAAGCATGTTATAAAGAAAGACGATCCAAACTTGTATGATAGATATGGGACAAACCAAATTATTAAATTTATGATCTTTGATATATGTGGACATGTGGCATGATTTAGTTCCTCTAGGAAGATTCCATCCTTCATCTAGTTATCATATTAACCCCTCAAATCCACCTAGATTCATCGCATGCCTATAGTTTTATGCAAATGAGCTATAAATTATAGTTGGTTGCATTGGTTGGTTGAGTTGTACTCATTTCCATCCAACCAAGCCTCATTAACTAAATGAAAACTTGTAATTGTTTTACAACTTATGTTGTTGGATCCCTTCCAATCAAGCTTGTGACAAGTTAATACAACTACTCTATAACTCTCTATGATCCAATGTTGAATGGGACAACTATTTATGCCTAAGGTATTATGAGATTCATTGAAGGGAATGAAAGATGATAATTTTTTGGGTGGTTGGTAGCAAAGGATCATAAACAAAAAAAACCTAATTAGATCCAATATATTAGAAGGAAACACTTTTTGGCCTACTAGCAGTCCCACATTATTCAAGGTAAAAGGATCATTGGTTTCCTCTATAGATTTTAGTGTCAAAAGGATACAGAAACTATATGAGATGGATTTCAAAAGAGTACAAACTATTCTATCCTTTAATGACCTCCCAGTTGGTGAGATACTTTGGTTCAATGTTTTCAATTTTTATATGAAGGGGAATCAAATTATAAAAGTGGCATCAACAAATTGTCTTTCAAGTTAGTACCATTGGTGTATGTTAGGATATAAGGTTTTCAATTGTGATAGGATGGAGGGTTTTCAATTCTATTTGGGACAGAAGGGTTGTTGTACATATTTCTTTTGTATTTATGTAAGAAATTTTGCTTCCGCAATCGTGTTTTGATCTCCAATTTTTGTGTTGAAATTAGTGGTTGGAGCCACCTTCACTTTCAACAGCCATGTGAAAACTACTACAATCCTTTGGAAAATACTTATGAATTGGGATCACTTCCATATCTAAACCATTAGCATAGTTTCTAGATACATTTCTAAGATTAGTAGTTTCAACCCTCACCCATAAGCTCATGTTGAGTTCCTTTTATTTGTATCTTTAGGATTTTATGGATCCGCTCTCCTCATTTTGTACCCAAGAATATAATTCCCTCAACTAGACATTTCCCACATGAGGATTAGGAGACCATATTAGTGGATGAGGTAGGGCATATGTATGCAAGTAAAAAATTACACACCAAATTATTCTGCTTATTATGACATTTGTTATAGATTTCATCAACACCTCTGTGGTTATTCATCTATAAAGGAAAAACATCAACATTTTTGTGACTTGGAACTTATATGGTTGTTCTCTTAGGTATAATGTACAAGTTCTCGTGGGAGGCCTGCATGATAGCATATCTTCTGCAAACTTTTCAGTCTTAGCAATGGAAGTTTCTAAGTTCATAATCTTTTCAAATTTATTCTCACACTCATCTTATAAATAATTTGACCTTTATATTTGAAAAATATAAACTTTTGGGGGGATAAATTTCACATTTGACTTGTGAATACTTGAAATAACCC